>JAQPZY010000439.1:0-170353 GCA_029931535.1 Margaritifera margaritifera
TTGTGCGGCATTGCAGAAGGTATAACTTAGTAGCATGGTTTGGTATTTCCACTATGATCGGTTAGAATATGTTGTGTAACATCGCATACTTTGAATTTAATCTCGACGGGTGCAGCTTCTGCTATTGGCAAACACGTCTTAGGTAGAACAATTCCGGTCTTCTATATCTCTCTCTCTCTCTCTCTCTCTCTCTTCTAGCTCACACACACACACACACATACACACACACACACACTCTCAACCATGATGCGCTGCGTATGATGGTCCCGGTCTGTTGAGGCGTTTGCCAAGATTGGACGGACACACTGTGATTTTGATTCCTGGAAGAAGGAGTAGAATTAGCTTTCTTGATTTTTTTGGGGGATGCTAGTTACATGTGAATTCCAAGACTGAATTTTTGTTGATGGCGACTCCCTGATACTGCGCCATTTATTACCTCTACGTAGAGGATGATCGTGCATGGAAACACGGATTACTCGTGCTTTAAGTTGAGAATTGACTGTTGGTTGATTGGGAGTATCGGCACACGTCTGGATTTGAAATTAATGTTGCATTTGCTTTCCTAATGTTGGAGGCAGAGAAAAGGTTTTCTGGAGGTCGTGAAAGGGAAAGGGGGGGATCTCCATTTATTCTGCTGTTGATTTTTGTTCCTGTATAAGTGACAGTCGTCAGCAAAAGCAGCCGGCCTGGGATTGGACACACACGTTTAGCCTGTCTTTTATTTACAGCACGAAAACATTTAGGGTTAAAGTTTTCGGTTCCTTGGAGTACACCGGATTTAACAACACAGGATGCTGGCGTCTTTTAATCAGAAACTACTTATTGCTTTCTTTCTGCATCGACAGAAGGTCCCCTAGTCCTGGGTCGGATGTTGTCCGCCATTCAAGAGTGGCGAAGTCTTAGTAGAAGTCGTTGGTTGTGGGGCCTTGTCAAAAGCTTTGTAGAAATCCAAGAGATTGGCATCTATATACTTTGCAACACAAAAAAGCATTTGCAACAATGTAATAGGCGGTCTGCCTGATGGTTTTTAAAAAGAAATGCCCAGTCTTTTTGATACGATATTCACACTGGATGAAAAGTTAACTCCACACATATGTAAGACTTGTAATAGCATTCGTCGTTATTAGTGAAATATATACGAATGAATTATAGTGGTGAGATGCTCAGTTTGTGTGTATTCGAATCGGTGCAAACATGCATGCGCAGATTTAATTACTAAGCATTTTATCATTATTGGATGTTGATATTTATTTGCATTCTTTCATTGAACGTTTTCTTTATAAAGTGGGAGAGATTACACAGTTTCATTTAAGTTTTGAGAGCGATTTCATGTTACTTTGGAATCCATATCAAGTTCAATTCTCTGAACCTTAATCCGCCCTGTCTACTATTAGATTTAGGGATTTGGTTTTTATTGGGACTGAGCAGCGTCTGCTTCAATTTGTATGTATTCGATCGCCTAAGATTTGCGGCTGTCACAGCAAGTACAAATCTAATAAATTACCCTTTTAGCATGCGTGCGTTGTCACATGAGCCTTGTATTAAGGTAGATATTTCATTGGCCTATAAGTGAAAATATTAGTATGTTTACTAATGTAAAACATTTATAGTGTCCAGGCACCATCAGTGATCATTATTACGAATGGAAATTCTTTTATTTGCCACAAGAACTGCCCCAAGTACAATAATCTCTTTACACTTGACGCAATCTCTAGTGTAGACCTAAAATGGAGCTTAGAAAATGACGTACATTTTATCAGCTGGATATACCAATGGGTGAGGCATAATTCCCATTTTTATCTTTGCCCGCTTGAAACACGTTATCTGTTACACGCTGTTTCGAGAGATTCTGGTCTCCTGCAAGAGTAACATATACCATTCAGTGTAATCGAACGTAATGACAGTTTGAAGCGCATAGTTTATAACTCGCTATGCCTAATATTAATAGCGGTTGCTATAATACAATCGTTAGAGTTGATGTTGTACTCTAAGCTAAAAAGGATGTATGGAAAACACGGAACATTCAAAAACCAAAGAGAAGAATATTAAAACTGTCGAGGACAATTCGCTATGCGCATAAATGTTTTTATCCTTTAAATATTTATGAAGTTTATAATGGTAGCTTCTTTATTGGTAGATTACTTATGGTACATGCAAATTTATTTATAGAAAAACTTGGTGATGATGAAGCACACAGTAGAATAACATCCAATGTTTTGCTTTATGTTGGTTAAACATTCTATGCAAAACTTGGATACTTCCTTTCGAGATGAACTGACATTCATGCATTTACATTTATAGGATGAAATGCAAGGAAGAACAACTGTAAGAAGCTGTAATGTTAATTTAACCTCAGACAGTTACAACTAACACCGCCAATCATGCATTCATCTTTTCTGAATCCTCTTTTTTCTTACTAGCTCCAACAATTATTACGATTCAATGGTCTTAGAATATGTAAACAGAATGAAAGTGAATCCAATCACAATCAAGTAAGATCAACAAAGCAATTTATTTCCAGACAAGTTAAAGCGAACATTCAAATGACACTTGCAATTTGTGAGTTTTAAATTTTAAATTATCCTAATTGTCATGATCAACAAGTTCCAAAATAATATAATGTTCTGAATGAATTTTAATAGCCTTGAATGTCCTGATCTTCCATAAAGATGTAATCCATAATATGTATTTGATATGAGCTTAACATCAGTCCCAAAATAATTTATGAATTACAAAATTCAACGAGCACATGAGCAATTCTAATAAATGTGCTTAAATAAATAATTCCTCTACAATATTATATCGACAACAAAACTGTTGAAGTCAGACTGATCTTTAAAACTGGAATTTTAGATCAAGAATTATAAATTATATACCAATAATTTGCATTTATATAGTTATATTTATATATATATTAATATACATTGCAGGTCATGTTATGGGATGGTTATATTATTTATATATATATTACTATATATATATATTATATATTATATATATATATTATATATATATGTATTATATTATTATATACATATATAGCGATAATACAACGTTATATATATATATATATATTTATATTATATTTATATAATAATATATATACTATATACTATATATATATAACCATGCCTACATACGCCTATGTCACCACATAATATGAGCAATTCTATTGGAAAAACACTTGCCTTAACCTGGACCTATGTCACTGCAGGGTTTTGTTGCGTAAATTAACATGTAAAACAGCTTGTCTGAAAAGTTAAGTGTGTATTTCCAAAATAAACCATACAACTTACACAATCTGACACAAATGTCATGTATATAAACATCTTAAATAACAACTTCACATCATAATAGCATAAAGGACGTGTTTTGCTAAAAAGCTTTCTTTTCAATATGCATCTGATCACTATAATAATCAAAATTACATATGGAAAATGTCTTATTGAATGACACTCTAGCAGAAGTACTCAAAACATATACACAAAATTAAGCAATATGGCTACTTCTATCCACAGGTATAGTGCATCTGCATTCACATTATCTTTTTACTATGATGTGTCTAATGTCATATGATGTATTCTTTCAGCATTAAAATCCATCTCAACAATCTACGATTTTTATATTTTATCTTGGTAATGAAAGTAAGGGGGATTGTGAATCACTGAATAACATTAACCTGGAGAAAGAGCCGATGTAGCATATCGACTTCAAAATCTTGTAAAAGTCAATATCAATGCCAAACATTTCTTCTCAGTTGTTGAATAATTTATCGGTTTGCTTGTTGGTTGTTGCAGAAATAATAGAAATACTAGATGATCCCACACCATTTGTTTTATTCTTGAATATAATACTCAGCCAAACTCCTTACATCACATATGCATAAACAATCATTTTTATATTTGGCTAAAATTTGGTTTGCAGATATAAACTGATTGCATTTCTTAAGCATGGCCTTTAATGTATCCAATCATTCTTGACACTGGTCAGGACCAAAGATACTCTTGATTACTTACTAAAACATGTTTGCAAAAAGCTTCAGCAATTATGTAAAAATTTGATACAACATTTATGATACTATCGATCCATACATAAAAATCGCATATGTTGCTATTTTACAAAAAGGCAAGGGGAATTCAGCGGGATTAGAACCTTGACCTTAGCTCATTACTACGGGTTTTTAACTTTGACATTTTCCCACAATATGTCTTAAAATTGTGGCAAAAGAATGGCAAACTCTCTTTTGTATAAAAGTATAATTTGTCAGCTTTGACGGATCACTGAGTCGATCGACAGAATTTATGACTGTTTCCAAGTAATTTTTTGAAGTGTCGCTGTGTAGGATGATGACGTCATCTATGTACGCGTTACAGTTATATAGACCAGTTGTTTTCATTTTTCATAAGACACTGGAATGTTGCCGCAGAATTTTCCATACCAAAACACTCATCACTTTATATTGATAAAGAACCCATTTGGAGATACAATATGCTGAAATATATTGTGCTGAATATCTCTTTGAAATCTGGCTGTCCTGTGCTTTTAAAATTTAAATTAGCAGACAATCACAAAGTGTCCAGTAACTATGATCTTGTGTCCCACATCCAAAAGTAAGGATAATGGATGCAATATCGATACCTTAGAACAATACGATCGTTAAAGCCTTTTACAGCGTGACTAAGACCGACAGGCTACCTGCATGTAGCATCATAATATACATAAAACTAAGCGACTGTAGATAGTATAAATAATAATATGCTCAATACTTTCACTTCACGGGTGATTGCTGTCTACTTTCCAATTATCCATAAACAGAGAATATAACAATACCGCATCTGGCATTTAGGTGTGGTTGTATGTAATAGTTCATTTTGAAAGCAAAATATCATGTAAAATATGTCATTTAAAATGTATGATATCAGCATATCATGACTTTTAAAAATGTTTACTTGGTATTTCATAGTTGAAATTCCATCGATATTAATTAAATCTCAACCGCTATTTTATCGTTTTTTTACAAGCAGCCACGAGTGAAATTCTTCTATGCAAAACATTTTCAAACATATAAAATTGTAACTAAAGCTTATATTACTCCTTTCCTTTTTCCTACCAACCTCAACGCCCCATTCTGTCTACTTGTGTGTTTATTACTTTTATATATATATATATATATTATATATATATATATATATATATATATATCAATTAGGCCACTTACGTAAAAACCATTTGGCCCCCTTCAACATTTTTTATTTTATGAACAACGTCTCGATTGTCGCTAATTTTAAACCTCAAATAGAAACGGAAAATGATTAGTTACTTGTGAATCGAATCTTCGAAAAATATGTATAGATAAAATTGAAGCGTTTAACTTGGTTTTAATATGATTATTTTCGCGCAGGCAGTTGCTACAGTGCTTCGCGTATATTTTTTATTTATAATCTCTAATGACCAATCTCTTGATAATAATTTGTTCTTCTACTTAGAATAATACCCACTAAAATGAATAATGACACTACTATAATTGCTATTATACAAACTCAATTTATATCGCATACTGATTTATAGATTCCCTCCGAGATAAACCTAGACTCAGACATAATGACATGGTCTGAGAATTATTTCAAACTTAAAAGTTTTGTAAGGGACGTCTCTGACAATCTTGCCAAATTATACATTTACATTATTATAGTGGCAAGGTCCTGTACTCTCTCTAAACTTCGGTCTCTTGAGGAGATTGTACTGAAAATTGTTTAATCTTTCATGGATAATAAATTACAATTTGATTAATTATAATAAGCCACCGTATAATCCCTTTTGGTTTAATAATATAGAAAAGACTTTTTGAAATTCAGGAGGATATTCTAGATAACTATTTCATATTATCATCGCTAATTTTGAATAAAAAATTCACTTGATTTGAATTAAAGGAATTATTAGATAAAAACAAAAATTTTTTCCCCCCCAAACTTCTACCTTACAATAATTAATGAACAGAGGCAGCCATTTACTGCGAGTAAGTATATAATAAATGATAC
This sequence comes from Margaritifera margaritifera, assembly GCA_029931535.1. Classification (NCBI taxonomy): domain Eukaryota; kingdom Metazoa; phylum Mollusca; class Bivalvia; order Unionida; family Margaritiferidae; genus Margaritifera; species Margaritifera margaritifera. Next base: position 6,039 of record JAQPZY010000439.1, read on the forward strand.
AGCCATACAGTAACGTAGGGAATAATAAAACCAATGTTTCAGCTAGTAAAATTATCTATCATTCATTACTGTTTGTACCTTGGGGTTGTTAGTAATATTGTTGTAATAGGTGTATGCATGTATGTGTGTGTAAGAGAGAGAATCGTGACAAGAAAAACTATTATAGACACTGTAACAAGACATATTTACCTCCAGTGTGTAATTGATATTGGTATATGCGAGTGTCATTGTTTATATATTTCCATGAGTTATAATGCTATTGCTTCCTATACCGCTTTTCTGTGAAAATATGTTTGAGTTTTGATAATTTCAAAATTTAAAATTAAATATTCTGTGTCACCCATACCTTCTAAACTCTACGACAAAGAACACAAGTTGTAGGACAAATCTCTGGATTAAATATAATACAAAGAGGATTTAAATTCCCATTGTAAACCTTATCACACTCAAAATCGTGTTTAAAAACGATGGATCCATGACGGAAAGGTGAGTTTGGTTTCAAACCAAAGTTAAGTTACTATCAAACTTTCGGTGGGGTTTATGTTAAAGAATTATACTGCAATCTTGCCAAAGTCACGCACAGAAGATACATTCGAATGCAGAAATAAACAACAAAAAATAATCAAAATCCTGATAGGTATTGATCAAAATCATTAAAATGTGTCTCTCTGGAACTGCCGTTGGATCAGACCGTTCTGTAATTATGTTACCCACACCCCAACACTGTTGATGTATCAATCAGCACAATAATTTAGTTCACGAAAATACCAAAATAGTTTCATTTTTTGTATGAAAACAGTCATTGATTACGCAAAAGACACAATTTCGAGCATTATATTTACGATATTAAATTTGTGAACAGTTACTGACCTATTATTGTAAAATTCCGGAACCTGTTTTTATCGATGAAGTATTCCAGTTTATAAGTCTATAGTGTTAACCGTATTGAGAAAGAACGGAAAACAATTCCATGCAAGTCGACGTGTTGTGCCTTAGAAATACATAGCAAAAAGATAATCTACGTTTTTGAAGGAAAATATACTGAAATTATTCTAGAGTGAAGTGGAAGCATTTTGTATTATTACTCACGGGTACGCTCATCGAGACAACGCAATGTTTCCACTTCACTCGTCAACAATTTCGTTATGCATACAAAAATACCACATATAAACTCATATGTACACACAGAGTGATTTTCATCACGTGGAATGAAAAACATCTCAGATTATGGCGTTAACAAAAACATATAAGCTACTCTAATATTCAATGTGGGTCATTTTATATCTGGATGTTACAGAATAGTAATAGTATTACAGAGGAAAAATTTCAACTCTTGCAATTATGTTTTGACGTAACTAAAAACTAAGGCATCTTCATAATTATTAAAGCTAGCAGTGAATCCTTAATTGCACTGAATGGTCTAATCTGTAAAGATAACATATTACACAGAAGTTACAGAGATCCACAGTTGAAATGGGTTTGGCTGTTACGTTCTAGGACTTTCATTGAAAATTTATTTTGTGTGACACAGAAACATAACACACTTTCATGTAAAAAATAAAGGTTCGAGTTTCTGTGCAACTAAATAAGCAATTATTTTGGATTTTATAAAACCGACAGAAAACAAAGAACCAGCTGGGAGGTGTGGAGTGATATAAAATAAGCATAAGCAAGAGGAGGTGGGTGACAAATGTTTATAACACAAGAAACGATACCTAAAATGGGAAATATAAATATTTAAAAAAATTAAAAGATAATAGGCACGGGAAGTTTCCTAACTGCAATGAAACACGCGCGCCAAACAACTTCCGACCATGCCAGAGGGATCCAGTGGACACCCTTCTCAAACCTTGAAGACCTGAACTTTGTTGATGATCTGGCTGTCATCTCATCAAGGCGCTCTCATCTTCAAGATAAATCGGACAGACTCTGCAAATACGCTAAACAGACGGGCCTGCATATCAATGTAAAGAAAACCCAAGTGATGTGCACAAACGCAGCAGCTACTCTTCCAATTACCATCGACGGAGAGGCACATGAGTTTGTAGACGACTTCACCTACTTTGGTAGTCTAATTAGTAACAACAATGGTGCCAAAAAGGACATAAAGGCCAGGTTAAATAAAGCCAGAGGTGCTTTCAGCAGCCTTCGCGCTATATGGAGATCAAAACAGTACAGCCTCAAGACAAAGATCAGACTTTGCAACAGCAGCATAAAGTCGGTACTTTTATATGGCTCCGAGTGTTGGAGAGTTGTGAAGACAGACATGAGAAATGTAAATTCATTCCACAATGGCTGCCTCCGTAAAATATGCAACATCTACTGGCCAAACAATCTCCAATTTGAGCCTATATGAGAAAACTGGATGTAAAAACATTTCTCTGGAGGTCAAGATGCTCAGAATCAAATGGCTCTAACACGTAATGTGGATGCCACGAGAACGGATACCTAAGTTAGCTCTCAGATGGACACCAGCGAGGAAGCGTAAGCGTGGCCGGCCAAAGACAACCTGGCGAAGGACGATGATAACGGATCTGGAAGAGATGGGACTTTCCTGGGGCGTAGCACAAGCCATTGCTCAAGATCGACCCAGATGACGGAAGATGGTTGCAGCCTTATGTCCCAGTTGGGATGAAAAGAACCCTTAATTAAATGAAACACGTACTTTGTCAAAATAACAGGTAAACCAACAGAATCAAACATCATAACAGTTAAGAGGGAAATAGGTAAAACTAATGAACACTAGCAATGAAGCAATTAATAAATCCAATACACGAACAAGCATACATACAAGCAACACAAATATACAACAAACCGACCACCTCTCCCGTCAGTGGATGCGTGTAGACTCCGCGGTTCTTGCTCATTTCCAGCAGACCAGAGTCATACACATAGGTGGTGTTGTCAACCACCGACCTATCGTTCAGTTGTTCATTCATCTGGGACATACGGACAGAAACGTAGGCAATACTGAGGTCCAATCTGGAGAAACATACGGAGCAGATGTACAATATTGCACTTAATGTTAATACATTTGCTAAAGCAAGCATCTGTCTCAACTACTGTCTTGAGCCGCCGTGGCTCAGTAATTAGCGTGCCGGATTCGCAACAAGAAGAGTACGGGTTAACATCCTGCCTTGACAAATTGGCCGTGGTAAATCTCTAGGCAAGATACTTTATTCCAAATGGACATTATTATGTAACATGTTATGTGTTGATGAGCCGTTAAACATAATCACTCAATTAACACCATTGCCTCATTTGAATACATTATTGGATGTTAAAAAAGAACGAAAAAACTTGGCAGCGAATCAGCCACTATATATTTTAATAGGTTATTGTCTCGTAATTATTGATACAACTCGTCACTTGGAATAAAACGTGTCATCATATATTAAAAAGTTTTATACAGTGTAGGCATTTTGAGCGAGATCTGCAAAAGTGTTTGAGGTAAAATTGACTCCAGGGTACTTATGCTTTTGTGATGCTCAAAAAGGTCGTCATGGTTAATCACCACCATCTTTGATCACATCTTTCAACCACGCGACCCTCCTCCTCCGCTCCAGGATAGCAACTAAAAATATGTTGCATATATTCTTCCGCTAGAACTGCATGTATAACGTTTGCCAGAAATATTCAAAATTGCCACAGGATTTAAAATTGTTGTATATTTAATTGTGTACGGTCCCAGGGACAAAGGGGAAGTATCCAAATTAGATTTGTTTAAGCAGTAGAGAGAGTTAAGTACAGTATGACAAACGGATATATCGACCAAATGGACGGTATCACAACACACCCACACACCCAATAAATCGTGGGAGATAAAAAATAATGTTCACTTTATTTCATTTATTTGGGCAAGAAATCTGAAATCATAAAATATGTGGCTTTGAAATAGGGGCGTTAATTAAAGAAAATATAAAATGGAACAAGCTTCAAAAAGTGTCATAGTAGTTAAAGAAACCAGGAAAATCCTGTGATAATCGCATCTTTAATGTTAAGGAAAAAAAATCGATATGTCGTAAACCTCTCTTGCAATAATGATACCCTATTTTCGGCTTGTGTAAGTGAAGTATGAATAATATACACCTTATTACCCTCGAGATACGAGACCTGAAATACAACTTTTCTGAGCAAGGCATTGATGTCAGTATTGTCATCTATTGCAGTGTACCGTGAGTAGAAGTACAATGTCCGCTACATTTCAATAATTATTAACGCTGAAATTATATTGGAGTAATAGTATCATGTATGGCGCTTCACATGAAAAAATTACTTCACAGGGCAAGTCAAAATAGTGTACATGTTTACTTGTCTTCTGTTGCCCATCCTAGTATCAATGATTGTAGTTTACTTTCATTTATTTCGAAGTGTTTCCTGTTTCATCAATGGATTTTAAATAAATGAAATATTTTGTAACATACTTTACTAAACGTAAATTCTCATGAATTGATAATATATGCACTGGGTATATATTTAGCTTCGTATTCGAAAAAAGACCATTACGGTATCAAAGATTATGGTAATTACTCAATATTTGTATCTTTACTTATTGCGATATTTTATTATATGACAATACTATTTCAAAGCAATTCTAGTCTCTTAATGGAATCATGTCCAACTTTTTTTATGTATGATACGGAATTTGATCTGTAAAACTATGATTCGAAAGGGAAAGATGAAGTCATGCCCAGAATTACCATATCTTGAAGTTGCATCGAAGTCAACATGGGTACAATGATACCCGCAAGCAAATAACGACTGAGACCTACTAATGGTTACCAATACGCTGTTATGGAAAAAGTATTATTTCTTAATCTATAACAAAATTCTCGTTGTTTTCTGTAAGAAAACAATCATCTGGTCAAATAGTGTTCTGTAGTTGTACAACCGATATCATCCACGCATACTTTTTTGTACCCCACCCTCATAAAAAAGCTCTTTTTGCTAAGTTCTCAAGGGGATTGAGGAATCAATGAATTTATTTCACCTGCCTATGTGCAACTATTTATTCTGTATTTATATAGTAATTATACCCGCATTTACCCAGTTTCACCCCCCCCCCCCTCATTCCTATCTATGTCTCCCGACTATACATAATCGAAAGCCACTAAAAAGCCAATATAAATGTATAAATGTATTTCTATAACGTATGTATGTTTTCATGCGCATGTGTGTAACATTAGGTTGGATGTAGAGATATTTTACTTTATAAAAACCTCAGAAGCAACAACCCCGATCCCATGCTTATGAGCACCAATCAGATAATGTAAATGATTTTAAAAATGTTGGGTGGGGATCGCAATACTATCAGATTTGAATCATAGGTAACATCACCACCTAATTTGTATTACTTGAGGGAGTCTAAGTAAGCACAGTACATGCTGTTCATCTTTCCGAAGAGATTATAAAGGTAAATTGTAATAGTATGTGTACAAATCACGAATTACCTTTATATTTATGAAAACGTGGATATTATATCGCAATTCTAGAACGGTTGCGTGCATCCACAGATCACTACTTTGCCAAGATGTAATGGTTTCTTTGTAGAAGAGTTGCACGACATGCCTCATTATACTTCGACATATTTTCTTTTGTTTCAAAGTAAGAAAAAGCAGAGATTCTGAGTGAAAGTGAGAATCCAAATTAGGAATAAAACAAAATGAGAATTTAGCCCGGACAAATCTGATGAAACTACACATATAATATAGGATTTAACAGCTGCTTTATTGTTTTGTTTCAAAATTGTTAGGTAAGAGGCTTTTATATTTAAATTAAATTAAAATTTAAATTTAAATTTTAATTTAACATTTAAATTATTTGGTTGGAACGAAAAATAAATCTCAAGTAAACATCTTAGGGAAGAAGACACAATCCATTATGTTTAATTAACTGTGAAAACTGATAAAAGCTGTCATGTCAGGCTTGTAAAATCAAGGAACTCTTTATGTGCAACTAACATTAAAGATGGCAAAGCCAAGCTCTTCAATAATGTATAATGCTAAACGCCAGAAGCTACAATAATTAAACATATCATTATTGCTCGAAGAAACTAAGTACTGTTTCACTGATATAATGCTGCAAAAAGGATTGTAATATTATTGAATAATAATCACGGTATGAGCAAGACCATGAAGTTTTTCCTTGCATGAACCAAACCTTCTGAAGAATCAGAACTGAGTAGAAAAACCATCGATAGACATTTAATGTTAGATAATCATGCATTTATATATATAATATATATATATATATACTATATATATATAATATATTATATATATATATATATATATATATATATATATATCTGTGTGTGTTCTAAGCAAAGATTTTTATTGTCATGTCTTTCTTTAAAAGTTGTAATGTCAGCATAGTTGGCATGATATGGAGAAATAAATTAGATATCAGTGCATCAAATCAAGTTATAGTTGTGAGGTCATACCGATTTCGTGTAACCTTCTACAATAGAATGTTACCTTTTGCTGGAAATTCCGAGGAATAGTTCATATACTTCGCACTGCCTTTATGTTCTAGTTCTGTGGCGAACCGTTGATCCACTGATATGGAAAATGGAGGTGCTGCTCTTGTGGGCTCTTAAAAAAATAGAGGGATAACAGTAGATGGGATAATAAATGAAACGGAACACTGACGATACCAAACACTTTTGTCATTTTTATAAAGGTTTCAATAGACAGGGGTCTTATTAGTACTGGAACCGCTTTATGGAACCAAATTGTTGGCCAAGGCTCAAGTTTACACTCCACAGTTTGCACAAAATTGTAAATCCTCATACGTATATAGTCTACTGGGATTTGCCTGTGTCTTGCGACCCAAAATATAATTTTCTGAAAGTCTAGTTGATAGTTTAATTGTATCTTTAAATCATAATTAATTCCGCATCCGTGCAAAACCAGCTTGTAATCAAGCAAAAATGCTTATAAATAGCTGACATTCACTATATGTACCCTATACCAGATCTACCACATCGTTCCAACAGCTACACTCATATGGAGATGTAAATACCTGAATTTTCATTTCACAAAACAAAAATATATAGAAAAAGTGATGAGCGAAACTATTTTAATTTCATCTCTCAACCATTTCATTCGTGATTTTGCTTTTTAAAAGCCGGGCATTCACTCTCTGCACAACGTTTTTGTACCCTGTGGGTTCATAACGAGCCAGACACTCAGATTTATCTGGTACATACTGAAATCCTTAATTCCACGCAACATATGATAAATCTCTGATTATACTTTCAATAAAAAGACACATGAATCCATAGATCAAATCTCTGCACTCTTTATTTAGAAGTGCAACTATGTGCAAATTGCGAAACTGTTGAATGGAACCTAAGAGGAGACTGAGTTACAGGAGGTGCCGGTTTAGGGATATTTCACTGTATGTATCATTGACTTCACAGACGTATCGGTTTCGTTGGATATGCATATTGATATATATATATATATATATATTATATATATATATATATATATATATTATATCATATTACTAGTATACTAAGAGTTTGGTTTTGTGCATTCGTGGTTTCGTGCAATAATGTTTTAAAAAGTTTGAATCAAATTCACTAAGATTCAGTTTCTTTCGTGTGTTTTCTGCTAATTTAGAAATAGTTCTTACCTAATTTCAAAGATCCTGTAGACTATATTTGCCGGAAGAAGAATAGTATTGGTTTATTATTACTTCATATGTAAGATGACAAAAAACAGATTTTTTGTTTAGAAAAGCAAACTTTGATTTAAGACATCCACATTGTGACTCAGTTCATGAAGTAGCTGCCTTTAAATATACAATAGAATGACAAAAATTTAACATAAATCTGGGAATCATTCATACGTTTGAACAAATTGAAAGAAATGTCTCAAATTGCTGAAAGTAAAAAGTTCCAGTTGTAGAAGGATGTCCTATCGGCTTGTTGAATACGCCTAAATATATTTTTTCAAGCGTAAAGTATTTACTATGTATATTATACAGTTCTATATGACTGAAAAAGAACAGTGTCTAAAACATCTGTCTACGAGCCTGAAAGTAGAGTTGCTTACACAAATATCAATCAACTAGTTAAAAATACAGTTGCTTACACACATATCAATCAACTAATTGAAAATAGTTTTGAAGACAATATGATTGAAAAGGTAATAAGTATAATAATGAAATGGAAATATTACGATGACTCGTTTAATAGTGAAGAAGCTGTTTTGAAACAGTATTTTCTTAAAAGAAATGACGTGTCATTGGATACGATGAAAGAACAATGGATAGATAGCGGAACACTCATATATTATCAACTTCTCATCTCTCGTATTTATATAGCTCTACTGTGATGTTACCTGGGCAAGCGCACTGTAGCTGCTTTCTTACATCAGGTGAATGTTTTATGCTGTCTATCACGCCGACTGTTTTACGTTAAAGATCTATAACATGAATTGTACAAGTCATATCCTTTTCAAACTTTCAACTAGATGAACATGAATTTATTTTGATCTGCATGATATAAATACATGCAATAACAAAAATGGTTAATGTGGAGAATGTATCATATCTAAAAAGATCAGCCGTCAAGATTTGAAAAACTTTCACCTACGGCCAGTTTTAACCAAAACGTAAAAGTCAGTTAAAAATGACCAAAGAGAAAATAAAAAATGGAACAAACAAAAAATTACAGATTTAATTCCTTTAGATATTTCAATTAAGGGAGACACACTTGAGCTTATTTAAATTATATTAATTTTGTCTTTTAAAAATCCAGGATAAGTCGTCACGCCTTTGTTTACCAACCCCCCCACCCTTATGTGGTAGGTACGGGTTATCTCATCGTGGTGTTCCTATATCGATCGGGAGTTTCCTGTCCCTCGCAGTTATAGTCTATTTCTGTGTAAATTCAAGTTGCTTCTATTTTGCACTGTAAATAGCTAATAGCAAATGATATTTCTGCAGGAGGCAAATACTTTGTATAAAGAAAGTTAGGAAGAAAGAAATGTATATTTGGCTGAAAATAGCGAAGACTTCGTGTACGTATATAGCATATTTTAGAATAGATAGCACTACACATACTACCTTAGTGCATAGTTATTTATTGTGATTCTCTTCTTTGATATGCCTAATGAAACTTATTCTGTAATATATTGCATTATACTCAGAAAACAATAGTAAGGGATTATGATGATAATCGAATGATGATGTTCTAAATGATGACGATACAAATGTTGATAATAATAACATATGACAGTGACAACGATTACAATGATGATGATGATTATTCCGTTTGCGAAACACAATGCATCATTAACAAAAGCGAGGGCAATTTAGAGTGGCGCAAGAAGATCACAGTGGAATTCGAAGACTTTAAAGAGACTAAACATACTGTAATACAGCTACACTCAGTAAAGAAACATGAAAGAAGTTTATTCATAGATCAATTAAACGCATGCTTCCCCAAAGAGATTCAAGAACATCCATCATAGACTATATTACTTGTAACGTATGTTTGCAACAATGGAAGCTGTATGATGACGGTAGGTTACGAAAACGATTGAAAAGGTACTGACACGAGGCATTAGACAGTTTAGAATGGTACATAATTGAATGGTACAGAACTGTTCGATACGGTACGAAACGGTACCTTGACCCGGTAACACAGAAACAGTTTGAAATGGTGTTTGTGATGTTGAGAACTTAACATAAGTTTTAATACAATTTACGAGGAAACAATTAACTCTACTAAAATTGAATTAAAGCTGGAAACCGATTTTTCCATAAGAGCAGGTGTACAGCCCTTTGAAAGCTATGTTGAAATGATAATAAACGGTTAAAGAAACGTACAGACTCTTGACTGACGGTTAGAAATGGTACAAAATGCGATTTTTTCATTCATCCACCCCCTCCACCCTCCACCGCATCCTCCTCTTCTTCTTTTTTTTGTAAACGCAACGCAAAAAGTCTACAAGAATTAATTATCCGATAATAAAATCTAATTTTATAGATAACAAAAATTTAACTATTGAAATACTGTTTACTGATTTCACAAAATAGGCAAGTACCTTTCTTAAAAGTTAATAAATGAAGTGCAAATTTACGAATGTGTTCACATAATTTAAGTGTTTTGATATGGTGTATTCCAAGTTATATATATATATATATATATATATATATATATATATATATATATATATAATATATATATATATATATAAACTTGGAATAAAATTTCTCTCTAAGGAATAAACTTAAATGCATCATACTTGGCATATAAGTATATATGATAAAACAATTATGTTGATATTATTTCCAAATTATTGAAGTACAAAAGGTTACAAAACTACATTTTACGCAATATGGATTAATTATAACGATTATCCTTATTTATTAAGTAGTTTAAGACATATATGCAACGTTATACTTAGGGGGATAACTTCCGCTTGCACTAAAGGGGATACTAACAAAAGATTATACATAGCACAAATAATCTTATCGTTGTGCAAATTCTTTTCCCAGTCATTACTAACACACTTTTACAGGTGAGGCTAATAGCCTATATATAGGAAGCGTTATCTCTGGGTAAACACATTTAAGAAAGTCCTTTCGTTGATGATTCATGTCTATGGATATGGAAACAACCCCTTGACAAAGGTGATTAAGGAACACAACATCGCAATTAGAAAGAAGAATAAAAATATCAATAATCATGCCCACTGTCGGAGCTGTGCATATCGTAAGATCGTTTTTCGAATTGTTTTACGAGATGTTTAAATTTTTCAGGCGGAGAGCAGACGATATAATTCTGAAACGATCTATTTTATATTGCATCGACTGTAAATATGTTATAAGCACTATAGTAACACTATCACTATTCTTAAATATTCTTACGATAGGCAGTTCAAAATTAGAAGCAATATTTCATCAAAATGTAATGTTTGTAATGTTTGTTAACATTAAGTTTTGCTGAGAGACCGATGTTTGCTGTAGCTAGGAAAATATTTTAATGTAGACGTGATATACATTTATTGCTATGATTTCATTGTTTAGTTGCATATTTAATTACTCAAGGACTTCATTGTGGACATTACAATATAGTAACATGTGTGCTTTATATGTATGTGTGTATGTATATATATGTGTGTATGTAAGTACCCTCTGGGGCTTTATATGCATGTGTGTGTGTGTGTGTGTGTGTGTGTGTGTGTGTGTGTGTGTGTGTGTGAACAAGAGCTGGAATTTGCTTAAAAAAGTAAATTATGAAAACTATTATAACTTGTAATATATTAATTAATTCGTTTATTAATCTCTTCTTAAAAACGTTTTATTAGAATGGAACTTAAGGTGCTCAATTGCTCTTGATTGGAGGAAACCTCAGAAAAAGATATATATATATATATATATATTTATATATATATATATATATATATATATATATATATATATATATATATATTCAAAGAGAGAGCGAGAGAGAGAGTATTCCATTTGATTTGAACGTTTTTGCTGAAATCAAGCTTAGCTAGGCATATGATAATTCACAATCATATAATGTCCACCAGTTATTAAATAAAACACATTGTTTAAAAAAAAAATCTTTGAAAAATGCACATGTACAGTTAAATATATTAGTTGTTTGATGATGATTTTACATATTAAAATGCTTTTATTTGCTACAAGAGACGGTTCATATCATCAAATCACCCAAATTTAGATTGAAAGTGTGATTGAAAAATAGTTTTAAGCCCAGAGTCATATTCTAAAATTCTCTCTAAATAACAGTTTGTTGTCTGTCCCTTTTTTCATACAGTGTCATTAAACTATATTGAAAACTAGTATCGCTTACAACATATTAGATTACTGAAGCAGAATTTTGTGGAATTTTCTGTTCACATTTTACTGCATAATGAGTTAATTTCATTATAGCTTCGGTTAGAATTACATTATATGTTAAATTGTACTGGATAATTACATTGATGATACGTATCGGTTTGTATTACATTATATGCTAAATTGTACTGGATAATTACATTGATGATACGTATCGGTTTGTATTACATTAGCAACTGTAATTAAATTATCAGGTGTAACAAACGTACTCAAACTCGCTCCCTGGGTTGAACATCTTCATATCAATAGACAATTTGCATGCAGTTCCCTCAGTCTTGCTTGAAATGCATATATATTATACCAGTGGGAGATCATAATACCGTACTACTTAAACGTTTATTTTATAACACCGTCTCCATTAAAAAGATAACTACTTGATACAACACAATTACCTCTGAAAAGAAGTTTGCAATCTCCACATCGAACGCTACTTGATACACATTTGGTTTCAGCAATAAAGCGTATATTTTTGCCCTTGAACATACTTTTATCATTCCCATAAACTAGATTGATGATGCTTTTCATACCTCATTACACTAGTATAAGCATTGAAAATCAAAATACTGTCATAATTAGTTGGAAAAGCATACATGTATGCATTGGCATATTATTATAGTTTAGAAAACGTGCGAATATAAGGAAAGTAAGAATATGTTCATGTATTTTGTGTACGTTTTTACTATAGATATAATTTGTAACATATATATTGGATAAAGTCAGTGAGAGTCGTCTATGGTTCAAGAATTATATATCCAATAAGACAAAATGTGATTTGCTTCTAATCATATGACTTCAACGCCATTTCATGTAGAACTGTAAGAAGACAATGGTAGATAGTTCAAAGAGACAATTTATTGTATCTTTAAAAAGTGATTTTGTATTAGAGAATTAGTTGTTAAATTTAAATTTTAACTTTAGAGTTCAACTGGCGAAATTTAGAACTTCAAAAGACTAGTTACAAATAGAAAAAGGAAAATGAGAAAGATAGAAGCCACAGAGCATGCCCACTGTGTACTTCACATGAAATTGGAGATGAATTTCATAATATTTTAACTGTACTTTCATCAAAGAACAACGTAATTTATATCTTCAAAAGTATTTTATTTTAAACCTTGCTACATTGAAACCAAAACAGTTGTACTAATGTTTTAAATATGTATAACATAAGACAATAGTGTATATTTATTGACCACGTCATGAAACATGCTAATTTCTGTATGTATTGCATCTACTCTGTATTCAAATACAAAAACAACAGCGACTACGTAAAAAAAAATGTTTGTCTTTAATTTTAAATTGAAGCAGATAAAACCAATCTTAAAAACATACTATCATGCCGTTTTGACTAGCATTAGTGTATAAACAATCGCATTTCTCTTCATTAAATCATATTGGAATCAGGTACATATCCTATAAGAAACATGTTGTTGGAGTATCTTTTGCATTTACGTATGATACCTATAAGTGGTCAAGGCTGCTTGACTACATACAAGAAGGACAAGATAAACAACAGTAAATATATTTCATAATGAGATATTTAAATGTATCAGTGGGAGAAACTTTATATCGCCGCAGTGGCGTTATTATTTGGAAACTACGTTCTTTTCCCATGTATGTTTTTCAAATTTGTACTTTCATACTTAGGCCTATTTCATTTTTCTTCTTCTTCTTCTTCTCCTCTCTCTCTCTCTCTCGTGTTACTCTAATGTTACATAGCGGTGCATTACTGGCTTATGACAAATTATGTGTTGGAAAGATGTTTTCTTTACTTATACTATCGTCTTATATATAAACGACTGTCTGAAAGGTGGCGAGTGTCTCTTATCACTTGAGTCGCAATTAAACAAGGAAAAAAGTGTACGCCCTTTATACTAGTAATATTGACCAGTATTCCTCCGCTTCTAAGCATATTTGGATCGTGTAGAGAAAAAAAAAAAGAAAACAAACGCCCCCCCCCCCCAACAAAATAAAAAACAACCAGTGTATATCCAGTAGATGTTGCCTGTCTGCGGTAAACTATCAGTATGCTTTATAGGAGTGATACTTTTACATTGTGGTATCTTTAACGCCACGCGTATTTAAAAATAGAGTATGTATGAAAAATTAATAAGACATAAGATGAAATAAAATTTTATTTTAGAAATATAGAAAAAGACGACAATTATAAATACGTGTTATCGTTTAATTCATGTATGTTAGCTGGTATATATAGAGGATATTTTCCTTTTCTACGTTAATACCGGATATTTTTCATCGTGTGGTACAAAAAACGTGATATTTTAACGAGTGGCGAAGCCACGAGTTAAAATATACCGTTTTTGGTACCACAGGATGAAATATATCCGGTATTAACACAGGAAAAGAAAATTTTCTTTTTATTATATACCATAGTTTCTCCAGAATCGAATCTTAGAAGATGAAACTCACTATTCAACACCACACTCCACCCCCCACCCAACCCTTTGTTCGTAAATTCACCTCACTTTTATAGGCTAGTCATATAAATATCAGTGACTTAAGATAGCGGTATGATTTGGTTGACCTAATCTGTCACAGTATATTATATTTTTGACATTTTGTAAACTATTTGATCCTATTTGACCACAAAGCAAGTCCTATTCAGCAATGCATCACAGCGGGTTATCATTGTTGTTGAGGAAGTAAGGGGAAATAACTTGATAGTGACGTGAACGGGGTCGACTCAAATTTCGTCAGCAAAAATTAATTTCCATGTCTGAAATGTAATGCAGTTTCTATTTATTCTTCTATCTCATAAAGTGCTCGTTTTTGTTTCTGCAGGTAAAACTTATGTAGGGACACAAATCCAGCGTCGCATAGCATGATGGGAAATCTTATATTTTCACATGTGAAAATATAAGGATATATTTTTCACATGTGAAAATATAGGAATTAAAAAATATGAAAATTATTTCGCCAATAAGTTTCTATATTTCACACTTAAGTATATAATAAATTAGTACCGGTTTTAAATTAGCAGAGAAATATCAGTATGAGAGATGAGACTCTTATTGAATACATTAACTTACGAGGAGAAATATTAAATTTGTTAGAAATGTGACAATCTAAAAAAAAAAAAAAAAAAAAAGATCTCGATGGAAGCAAAATATTAGCTACCTTTAGGGATCAGAAATTTGTACGCGGTTTCTTCCGTTAAACGGTGTGAATAGAGAGAAGGAGCAAACACACACTGCAGATGTTGTGTAGTTGTGTAGATATCCAATATAATAGTTTTCAACATTTGAACTAACAAGGAGCTGATTACTAACAAATATGTCACTTTATATTCATTTCATGCAGTTTTTCCGGTGAATGAAATCTGTAAAATAAATGTATGGCAATGTACAGGACACATTGTGTATCACATAAAACTAAGGCAATTGCTTTAATATACGAATCGATGAATGCTTCATGTAACAAATGATCTGCTACACTTTTGATTCTTTGTTATCACATGATATAAAATGTACAATATCTTGGCAGAGAGACAGGTAAATTTCCTTAATTTGTGATTTAACAACCCGTAACTATATTTGTTTTCACTTACTTGTATTATATGGGGTTTAGTATAGAAGTATGATTTTATAAGTATCACTAATACGGTTCTCTCTCTCTCTCTCTCTCTCTCTCTCTCTCTCTCACACACACACACACGCACACTATTACATGTACTTTGGATATGTATAGAGTATAACATTATCTAAGTTTGTAAAGTTTTTGCTCGACCCTATTGCTGTTTTGTATGAAGGCATTAAAATAAGTTCAAAATAGAAAGAACAGTACGAGTCGAAAGAATCCGTTCGTTAACAATGCCATCGATTCTATCATATTTTTCATAGTGGTATCGCCGAGGAGAAAAATGCTTTTTTATTAATTATATCTTAATGCAATTTTTAGAATAAAAACATTGATACTAAATTCCACAAGACACGTAAACTTATGCATACAATTGTAAAATAGGAGAAGAAATATCAGAATGTTAGTTTGTGATTTATTAGCTAGTATAGTTCCAATTCAAAGAGATTACTATTTAGTTGCCAAAGATTAATTAGGAAAAGAACTAATTACTTACTTGAATTTTATAGAATAAACCTACTCATATTATTTATTGTACCATATATACGCTATTATCTCCTATGCATATTTTAAAGTTATGTTTATATTACGAAAACTTCCACAGAGGAGATCAAATATATTAGTGATAATATAAATTTAATTCGTCTATTGCACCGCACCCAATAAATAGTCATAGATAGTTCTATTTACCATTTCAAGGCTTGACATATTCATAAGAGTCTTCCTAGTTATGAGACAATCCTAGCTACAAAGGGGATTGTCTAATCCATCAGTAGTGCAAACAAGTGTTCCTCAAAATGCGGTATAATCTCCCCCTGGATGGCGTTATGTTTACAAAGCTCCTTGCGTATGCAGGCAAAACAGACAAGTTTTCTTTCTACAAAGAAGTGGTCGTGCAGTTAAGACGAGAGATCTAAGATTTGCCAATAATGATAGTGAGAATGATAGTAAACATTACATAATCACAAAAATGATCAAAAACTTTTATATAAATATGCTGCAAAAATACATCTCGATGTAAATGTATAATACTAATTTAATATTTTAAAATGGATGCACTTTATTCTCATCTATTTGAAATATAATATTTCAGTTCATTTTGATCTTTCCGTATGCTAAGTTCAGCGCTCATCATATACCATTATGCATTAATCGCCGGCAGATCTAGGTCTATGCAGTTTATAGGGACTAATCAGTACAACCAACAACATAGACCCAAATCTGCCGGCGCATTATGCGACATCAGATCAGGATATATTGTTTGCATTTGGACTATTCTTATACGCGAGTATATACGGTACATAAAATAAGAATGTGAAGTTGTTCCTCAACTGTCAGAGCACCTACTATAATACGGGCAGGTATGGCCAGTGGTTCAAAGAAGGTACTGTCTGCGTTGCACATTTAGTGACTGACAAATCCAATGTCACCTTATATCAATAATCCACGCTTATGTGCTTAACAGATTAGTTAATAATGATTGTTAGAAGTTGCTTTTATAAGTGTGCATTTTATCTCGAAGGTAGTATACTTGGAATGCGTTTTAATCTCAGTAAATTACACGTACAAAGATAGCATTTGATCTATTCACTGCGTACAATGTATGCCTTGAAATAGGCTGCATCCTCAAATTATCATTTGTGCCGGAAGGCCCGCATTAAACCAAAGTGGTCCAGACTACAATAAGTTTAGAACACCAGTGTTCAAACATTATGTATATTACATCAAGGGGCCCCGGGTGGGCCGAGTGGTCTAAGGCGCTCGCCTTTACAGATCACTGACATCTCACCTCTGGCCGCGTGGGTTCGAGTCTCGGGCTCGGCCAACGTGGGCATGTGAGAAAGCTTGCCAGTAGCTTCCCGTGGGTCGGTTGTTCTTCCCGGGGTTTTCTCGGGATCTTCCTCCACCAGATATACTACCGCCATGTATAGCCTATCATGTGCTGAAAAATGGCTTTAAAACCCATAGCAACCAACCAACTATTACAGCAAAGTTTTAATTGAATACAGCAACTAATAGAGAAGATATGTGACTTTCGAAGACCTTAGTATTGACTCTTTATGTTGACGCCATCTCAGGCGAGACTGTAAACACCAGAATATCAAGACACAGGCTTCAGGCGTAGTAATATCTTCAGTGTTTTAGCTGAATGCAGCGACTTATGTAGAAGATATGTGACTTTCAAGAAACTGTAACATAACACATTAAAAGTTGACGCCGCACCCCATGGCCGTAGGAAATATGATACCGTTTGTCTCGCGGTGCATAGTCGAGACCTGTGTCACATCACATAATCATACAAAAAGCTATACTGGCAGATACAACATACATCTCCTTCTATCTATTAATCTATTTTTTTTTATCAATATATCTATCTATTTATCTATCGTTTGAATCCGTCATGCCACAGATTACTTTTGTTCGTAGAGAATACGTGTATGTATGTATGTATCTATGTATGTATGTATATATGTATATATGTCGGCACGTACGTAGGTAAATTGGTTTATGGTAAGTAAATATGTGGGTACTTATGAATATGTGCATATATGTATGTCTGTTTACATGTGATATGCGTACATGCGATGTATCTGTTCAACGTTTGAACATAATCCTGATAGTATTTATACTATAATCTAATGTACTAATCACACAATAATGTACATCTAGTAAAAAAAATAAGCAGACATTTTCGATTATTTCTCTATTCATCATCCAATAATCTCTCTCTATTTTCTTTTCTCTTCTCAACAATTTATTCTATGAACACTTTTAATAGTTATTTTTCGTCTGTTTATATTTATTTATTTATCAAGGTCAGATTTGTACTAGGTAATTTAATCTTTCAATTATTGTATGTATCTTTTACAAAAATTAAATGCGAGATCAATACTGTTTTGTTATGAGTTATATATCTGACTCATTATTCCTAGCCCCAGCGAAATATCACGTGTAAAAAAGTGCATCTACTAAGACGAAAACGATTACTTTACCTAGTGTTATGATTTCACGTAAATCCTTCCCAACCACACCCCAGCCCCCAAACGTCGTAAGAAATTAAGCATTGGAAGTGTTACATTTTTGTGGTATTCAAACTACCTTACTTTTCTTCTATTAAATGAAGCAACCCTAGAAGTCATCAATACTTTTTATTCATTAGACCCGACTAATCTGACTTGTTCCGCATATTTTTGCAAATCAATTTAATTATAATTTATGCTTTGAACCTTGTTTCATTCCGAAAATATTTGGTTACTGCAAACATCATTTGGAGATACATGCAAATGACGAGACATTGTCGGAATGCATTTATTTGTCAAGAGAGATAAAGGATTTTCAATTTACTCATCCAGCTCTCGAGTCCTGGGAGCCAATAAATGTACACTTCCTTGTCATAAGCATTTCGTTTTAGCATGGTGTAGACAGATATCCTAACACGGTGGTAAGTGTTTTCAGATTATTATGTCTCTTTCATATTTTTTCACAATACTCGGAATATCTGAATGGATATCATACTCGGAATATCTGAATGAGTATCATATTTTTATAGATACAAGGCAACAAGTTTTATTCTAGTTTGTGATAACAGTGAATAACTTTTTGTCGGCAGGTGGAAAGAAATGATTTTGAATAATTAATTTAACTTAACGAATTGTATGATGTTAACATTCACGTGCAAATTAACTATAAAAACATTGAGGACCTTGTTATAGAAAAATATGTTGTTAATCTTACTTTAAGTTGTGATGAAAAAAGGACCGAAACTTATATTAGTTTATAGAGATTTGAATATGAAATTAGTATGTAAACATATATCACGTTATAGACATTTGAATATGAAATTAGTATGGAAACATATACCATGTTATAGACATTTGAATATGAAATTAGTATGGAAACATATACCATGTTATAGACATTTGAATATGAAAGTAGCATAGAATGACGACCTAACAAATGGTTACAAGTATTGGCACCTACCGAGGATATCGGTAGAAAAGAAGTAACACATATTTATTGCTATGGTGTGCACACTAGTGAATATCAATTACAGATTCAAATTTTCGCAATCGAAAACTGTTTGTATGCATGCACTTGTGCCGATTACATAGAATTCATGATGACCCAAAACTGTACATTGATGTTTCTCTCATTCCTGTTGAGGAGGAGACCACATTTTTAGCACTTATAAGTTTGACCGTAAACTAACTTTACTACCACAAGGACAAATAAAAAAAAAGAAAACAAAAGAAACAATAAAACCCCCAATTAAAACACAAAAAAACAAAAAAAAACAACAAAAAAAAAAAAACAACATAAAATCACAGAAACACACGAACACATGTATTTAATACGAATCGTGGCAAAGCCAGATTGGGCAGAAGACCAGATCTTATTCCGGGATAATGGGTTTCAGTAAGATCTAAAACTTGACTATGCCGAGATTGTTTATGATCAAATCTTATATACAGGTGCTTGATCCGATACACAATCAGGGACATAGACTTTATTTGGGAGCATCTAGAACTTCCCCTTTAGAAAGGCTTTTGTTGAGGCAAATGAACCATCACTTTATCTCAGAAGAACAACACGTTGCTTCAGTATATTACCAAACTAATCTTCAAGCCACCTAATTCCGCATATGATGTTGTATTTAAGCCCAAATACCAAACATTGGATGCTTAGAACGAAAATTTAAATATATCTTTTGGTATTTGAATTGGTCTGCATCTAGAAGCAGATAAAAAAAACAACCTTGTCAATACTGGAAAATTCTATCTTCACAGATCAACACCTTGTTAATCAACATCCCTCCAAATACTATGTGCTAATTCAAATAGTCTTCAGGCAGTAATCTCATTCTTCAGAGTAAATTCAATAAAATCAGAGCTTCCTAGACCGTTCGAAATATGGAGACAAGGATGCAGTTGTCGTGGCAACACTTCACGGCACAACCCCGACCCGGTTAACGGCTAAAGCCTTCACTCATAGCATAGAATTACAGCGATACTCAACTCTTGTAACTGCTTTAAAACCTTTCCAGCCCCCACCCCACTCCACGCAGCCCCACCACAAAGAATTCGTCTTTCAAGATTCACTTTTCTCATTGAAAACCTTGCAAAATCTGAAATTTATAAACCCGTTAATATCCCAAAATCCTACAGAAAAAAATATTTTCTCATAGACTCAGGAAAACTGTATTCTCTGCTGTTGGCTACTTAGTCGCATTGGTAATAAGGGTAATGAAATGCGAGATAAAAGAGCAAACACGGCACTGCAGTCACCTGGTTATGAATGAAAGATTTCCTGTAGTGACTTCGAATATTCTATATATTGTACTTGGCAAAATGTGAATAGAAACTCCACAGACAAGCTTCAAAACATCAAATCCACCATTGGAAAGTGACATCCCTCATATAAAACAAAACGCAGAGATAAGTTTGTATTGTGCCTATTGTGTACAGGACACACATACCTGACTCGTTGATACCAACGGAAGGGTGAACATTGACCAGTGTGCATATATCGCCCGAGTCCACTGACAGTAGAAGATATTCTTGTGGAGTGTATCGAATTTCACCCTGTGATACAGAAGGCTTGTGATGCGAATTCAATTAAGAAGCTCTATGATGATGTACCACTAGAGTAAATTGTTGGCTCTTTAAACATTTGCGGATTATGTGACACATCTTGATCCTATATTTTAAGGATTTTGTATTTTAGTTTATTGCATCTGCTATTTTGTAGACCTACATTTATTTGGAAGGGGTTATCTTCATAAATGTTCTTCTGCATTTTTTTCGTTACATCTTATATTTTAACATTTAATTGGAACTATAAAGAGATTTCTGTGCTGAGGTGCCGCTAGCCCCTATACAGGCATATATATATATATATATATATATATATATATATATATATATATATGTATATATATATATATATATATATATATATATATATTATATATACATATATATATACATGTCTACATTCTTACGTACATACTTACGTCATATAAAGGAACCACTAACATCATAACATTGACGTATTTCCTTAAAAAATCATGCGATTTGAGTAAAATACATTTAGTATATATATATATATATATATATATATATATGTGTGTGTGTGTGTGTGTGTGTGTATGTGTGTGTGTTCCCATTTGATCAAAACATTGGCTCAAATATAATCTTTCACCGGATATGATATAGGGTACGTGTTTTTCAATTGTGAGGATTCGTGAAAAAGGAAACGGGGACATATTGAAATATTCTTATATAATGATAAACGTTAGATTCAAATTATTAACAAACATAAGATCCAAATATTGAATTAGGTTTATTATGAATTCGGGTCTCAACACCTACGTGAAGTTTAATTTAAGAAACCTATCTATAAACAATTTAGTACTAAGGTAATCACTGTGGAAACTCTCAAAACATTCATTTATGCTGTATCATGTCAAGAAAACAAACTCACACAAACATGCGCACGCAAAGGGGCTTGTAGATCTCTTAAAAGTTTGATCAGTTTGAATTAGGCCTGACAAGAATATGTTGAAGTAAACCAGGCATATGCAACCTACCGCCCGCTGGCTGAATCTGGCTTGCGACATGTTTTTATCCTGTTTACATTGACATCATATGGTTTGGCTTTAAATATCGCTATTCGGCCCGCGCCCTGGACGAAGTTGCAAATGCCTGTAGTAAACATATGGACAATATCATTATGACTGAAGAGGAAATGTATCGAACATCAATTTTTAATTTGGATAAATTATTAAACTGCACGCCTATATGCACATACAATAATCAGTCGTTTAAACATTATCTCCTTAACTTGACCGTTTGATGTGGGGCTCGGTAGGTTGGACATATGCTGTTCTGTTGACATGTGCAAGTTTCATTGATTTTCTGTCGATTTCAATTCTGTTTCAATTCTATTTAACTCTATTAAACATTGAACACATCCATTAACCAAAAATATGAATTTAAAAAATTCCGTAGTTTTAGATAAAAGTAGCTCGACCTTGTTGCTTGTAATGGGATGATGGACATAATTTATTGAAAGCATTGGATAATTTTATAAACGCTAATTATAGAGGGAAAATTTCTTGAACTTTAAATACTGTGACTTAATTATTCAATTCTATTAAATACGATACCCACTTCAATGTCGGTAAATTTCATCTGTACCTAGGACTTATCAGTAAGATGGATCTTCTGCTGCCCTATCTTTCTGTACTTGAATTAGCTGTGTTTGTCCCATTTGAGAGCAGCTATCTGGAAAGATACGTGTTTTACATTTTACTCTAAAATATTGTTTCTTACATAAACGAAAACATCTTTAAACTTTACTTTTTATTTATTTCATAACTAAATTTTGTATCAGAGACATAATTTGTGCTTCCTACAATGGACGCCACATACAAATGCGTCTGTAAGCAAGAATAAGGCACGGTTTCACATGAATAAGTACCATGACATCATTATATCATTATTAAGGTCTTTCTGACGACAAAACAATGCCTCAAAATGAAACATATTTCGGTTCACATACGCCAAAACACATAGTTGGTGGTAAACCAGAAGAACGCACGCTGGATGATCAAAATAGCATAACTTGCGTAGACAGAACTATAGCGAAACATTGATATGATTAAAACTGAATTTTAAGCGCGTTCCTCAAGCAAGCAAAATTTCCTTTGACATGTGTGCATTTCCCGTATGTAAAGGGCAATTATATCAGTACTATGTAGTTTTCCGCATCATGATTGATAACAAAATGATTACCATGACAACATTGAAATTAAAGTGTGAAACATCTAAATATCTATACTTAATGCTCGTGTGTGTATTGTAATATAACGTATTACATCAAGTTTGGATTCAGAAATAATCTCTTGATTTTATGAAGGTGAAAAAATATTTCTTGCATATATCTCATACGATAATGCGCTATCCGTGGGCAGACACAATCTCTTGATTTTATGAAGGTGAAAAAATATTTCTTGCATATATCTCATACGATAATGCGCTATCCGTGGGCAGACACAATCTCGTATGGTGGGTTACTTCTCTCTTATCACCACTAGTAGAGTGCCAAGTGATACAAGATTGAAAGATTCAAATGGATTCGAATGTAATTGGAAATTAGAGTGCTACCTTAAATGACCGTTGACAACTTTATTGAAGGTGGATATAACAGGAAAACCCGCAAGGCATTGTTCATATAATACTGAATATGTTTTTCGGTTGCATCTTGATGAAAGAGGTAAGTCTGCGTCTTAATGTGAAAGATAAGTCTGCGTTTATAAAGTTGTAATTTATTCCTTGTATTTTTGTTACTCAGATACGAAACTTATTTTGCCAATCAGCAGATCTAGTCAATAAACCTCACTTCCTCCACCTGAATAATACAAAAACCTGTCGTGCATTGTTAACTTTCCATGTACAATTTTAAAATAAAGTTGATTACTTATAATCTGAGTGCATCTCACATTGCATGTAATAAAACAAGATGCAGCTCTGATGAAGTTTAAATGTCTTTTCAACATTGTCTTGCTTGTAAATAAATGAAATTGCCGCAAGCAATGATGCTACCTAGATGATAATATCAATAACGTTTTTGTTTAACATGATAATGAAGATCACACCCGGTATCTATTTTATGTCCTTAACGATAAAGATAGGTGAAAGTATATCCACCCAAATACAAGTAATTTCGACAATAGTTTCCACTTATCCCGGTGCAAGTGGAACGTCAGCACAAAAAAGCAAACATGATAATACCTTGCGTGTTACCTGTTGATGAAAAAAGACTCTATAAATTGACTGTGTATTTTCGTTCTTTTATGAGGAGTCATCTTCTAACAAATATAGTATCTGAAAAGTAACACAGAATTTACAAGAATGTCAGAGTTAGATCGGAAAATTGTCGAGCAGATAGAAAATTTACATTGATATATGATGCTATTAACTCTATATAAAATATGACAGTGATGCAATGTGCCTTACATAATTGTCATTTAATTATTACATATTTTGATCGGGATGGGGCATTATACAATGTACATAAATACCCTCTCCTATCAGCATGATTTACATTTATATTCATATGACAAACACTGGTCACCCTATATTAGAATGAACTAAGTTACTGCAAACAATTCCACATATATAGACTAATTAAGATTAAATAAGTTAGAGAAATACATGAAGATAAAGGCAAGAAAGATGATAGGTATGCATCATTAACATCGTAAGAATCCATCTCTGTATTATACGTTTTATAATAATGTCAAATTGAACTTAACAATACCGGAGCAAATGATAAATCATTAATACGTGATCAGAACCAAATATCTGTATAGTGCTCTTGAGACCGTTTCACGTGAGAACAGTTGAATCCTGCACCAGAAACACCTACGCGTCAGAAACAATGCTGAGAGAAGAGGGTTACAAAGTCGGCAATATTACTGTTTCATTCAAGGGCATCGTGAGTAGGTAGTGTTTGTGGTAGTTAATGGTTTTTATGCTTAAGTGGGGTATACGTATGCGTGTGTGCGTCTGAGGGTGGCCTGAGAGGAGGGGTTAATAATTTTGCCTAACGATGTCGGTGGTGGATCCAGCAATATCGACCGGGGAGGGGCGGTGAGGAGGGGGCGTAAACAAGTAGACGAGGGGTCTGTAGGACGGAATCCCCGGCGGGGGCACAGTTGGCGAAGTCCAAGGAATCTCCTGCTTTTAAAGGTTTTTCCAGGGGAGTGTTTTAACCATCTAACTGTAATGAAAACTTGCCCTAGGAAACGTCCCGGTTTGGAGGGGGAGGTGCGACGGCTCCTCTCCGACCTCCGTACACCGATATGCCACTGGGTGTACAGGTACATGGATACAACAAATACATCACTGTTACACTGTTGAATTGTTGTAAGCTGAGTATATATATATATATATATATATATATATATATATATATATATATATATATATATATATAATATAATTTTCTATACTGATATAAACTCAGTAGGAGTAGTATATTAGTCTACTCTGTGTACAGGTGTCATAAATGGAAGTGAAAAAAGATCGTTGCAGTTTTATTGCTGTTAGATGACAATATCATTACAACTGGGTAAATCAACCATAGCCAAGAATATGATACTGTTTTCTATGGAATTTGTTTTTAGAAGAACTAAAATAAATTGCTTGAATTAAACCCCAGGCAGTATTTTAAGTTGGGATTTATATGGTAGTAGCTAAAAAAGAGAGAGAGAGATGGTAATGCAAGAGTGTAATACTTTAATTGAATGACGCATTTATAGTCTGTACACTTAAATCGTTCCTTTGCCATTATAAATGCTGTTTATTCCGATATTTATAGTTTTCGTATCATCGGGTAACTGCTTTGATGAATATGCTAACGTCGCATAGTTTGATCATCGTATTCGAAGAAATTGAAATAATTAACAGATGACACTGAAAAAAAACATTAAAACTTTTTTTAACATAATACGCACATCTTCAAAACTTTCTTATAACAAAAGGGTGACCAAGAAAGAGGATAAACTTAATCCAAATTTTTAGCATCCATTATTGGGAAGAATTACTGTGAGGAAAAGCAATTATTATCCTGACGTAAAATAAGAGTGGTATTTGAAAAGTTCTGAATATTTTGTTATCACTCTTTTGTTTCTTTGAACCTGTCAATAAATTTAACGCCAATACATATAAAAAGTAACGTTCTATAAAATGATATTCAGCTGCCCGTGTAGCACACTGGACACCTGCAGACACATGCGTGTAACGTAACATATGTAATATCAGTGACCTAAAAATGTTAGAGCAGGAGAGCAATTCTGATACTGAGTAAAGAGCATACTGTAAAATCCGTGCGCTCGTAGGGTACTCTCCGATTGATATCAAGGTCGACTTGAATAAAATTTGACGGATGTAGTTATATATCATATCGTGCAATTTTGAGGTTGTTTCTTCGTTTTAAAGATGCTCTGGAATAAATGGAAGATGACCCACGTTCTGGAAGACCGTTGTCTGCGATCGTTAAGCGGAAAGGGGCTGCTGTGAAGAGGGCACATGATGAGGATGCTCGATACTCCGTGGACGATACTTCTACTATCATCAGCATTAATTCATTATCTGTTTCTAATATACCGAATAATCGTTTAAAGCTCAGGAAGGTTTGTGGAAGATGGGTCACACATTTTTTGACTGCTGATCAAGAACAGACTCGGGTTGAATCACCAAACAACTACTCGCCAAATATGAAAATAGTGACCAGAGCCATTTGAATGAAATTGTCACGGGTGATGAAACACGGATTTAGTTTTGTAAACCCGACTCAAGAGAAAATAATACAGTTTGGATTGGAGAAAACGACAAGAGACCACAAATCGCTCGACTTAGTCGGACTATCAAGAGAGGTTTATAATATTATTTTTGGACGCAACCGGTCCTTTCATCCAAGTACCTGTGCCTGACTCTGCTAGTGTCACTGCATATTTGTATGCCTCCAAAGTGTTGCCAAAAGTTATGGAACACAACCGAACCACGCATCCACGCACCGTTACCGAAGGTATCTACTCCTTGAAAACTCACTGGCGCATAAATCCGCCGTCGTGACAAACTAATTGAAGGAATACAACATTCAAAATGTGCCACATACTCCATAGAGCCCTGATTTAGCTCCAAATGATTTATGTCTGAACTGAATCATGTTATCAATGATTCGCTGAGGAGCAAACGATGTGAAAGCGGCTGTGCGGTTGGAAGTGCAATTTTCCAGTGCATGAAGAACATATCAAGAAGTCAATACAAAATGACATTTAATAATTGGATATTCAAACTCTGAAAGTGTTTAGACGTACATGTATAGAACTTTGAAGCGATGCACTAACGTACTGTTCACTATTAAAAAACTTTGTTGCACTGAGCGATAATCCTTAAAACTTTTTAAATACCCCTCGTACAACGCAATATTAAAGCGAATAAGGGAGAATCCAGCTCGGGTAGTTTTATAAAGGATGCTCTCAATAGTAGCATACTTTGATGGCCATGAAATGCTATATGAACCAAATCATATAATTTAATGAATGATGCACCCTGGTTACACATTCATTCAAATAGAAGATGTTTGGGTTTAAAGACAAAAGTTGAACTGAAAAGTATTTATTTAAATAAGAAAACCATAGCAAGAATGCAAGATACCTTAACAAATGAAACTGAAATTATGGGAACGGCAAAGCCACTAAACAACAAAGACGAGTTTGAATATGTTATCAAGAAACACTTTCACTTCGATATATTTGGACTTAGTCTAAAGGTGTTTAGGTCAACACTTCGTTCCATAAACGCATACATACATGTTTTGTCATAATATACACCATTGAAAAAGAAAGTCAAGATATTTCAGTATTGATTGTATCCAAGATAAATATCATAAAGAATTAGGACTTGTTAGTTATGGAACATTCCGCGGTTTGAGAGATTGTCTCTTTGTCCAGTAGCAAACACAGACAGAATATTGAGGTACCCAATAATGTGCTTTGGCAAGATTGTAATCGACATTTATTCTAAATGGAAATACCTGCTGGTAGTGTACTTTACAATCTTTTAACTTAACCTTTCTAAAAAGTATTTTCTGACACAAACGGAGCTTTAATGTTGCTATTCTTATATACATACTGTTTTGACATTCTGTATAGTTTAATATTTTTACAAGCAATATTTTCTTTTACGACCAACATTCCTTTATAATGAAATGCACCAAAAAAAAAAAAAACGAACTTGTTTGTGTATATTTTTTAAAGTTAAGGCATCAATAAACTTTGTACCCTTTTTGCGCCGTTTTTGTTCTTAGTCCATGATTTATAGGCATTATTTTATATTTCAGGCATTCGATTTTAAATTCAGTATGAGCTCTGTGTAACTTTTTCATCGTCGAGATCTTCTATGTTCTGTACTGAAAATGGTGTTTTATTAACGCTAACCTATTTCGAGCATGAATCAAGTGTTGGGTTCTGATTGCATTGCGTTTATCAGTCAACAGAGATAGAGGAATTTTAAATAACTCAGCAAACCTTGCAGTCCTTGGCGATACAACGACTGTCTTGTGACAAAAATCAATATTGCAGCAGGTACAGAATGATATCTAATATAAAAGTAAGAGATTTTATAATTTGTATGCTTCTTTTACGTATTTTCTTAAAGGAAAATGTTTTCAATATTTTATTTGTTTAGGCAACAAAATTAACTTTTTATTGAATTGTGTAGCACCTAATAATGGTGAGAAACCTAGTGCCGAAAAATGGTTAGTGAAGAACTCTCGATGTTATGAGATCGCCATATGGTGTCGCTAACATTATGTAGTGAATATTCACGCATGTTATAATATTATCGATACATAAGGAACACAAATGGAAGGGGAATAAGGAATTAGTATGATGTTTTACCAATGCGTTAATATCAGAATATTGTAAATTCATTAGACGAAAACAATCTATATTAGGACCAAAGCATTCATATTAATAGATATAAAAAATGGAATAAAATTTGGTAAGAGTGATGCTATATTGGACTCCATATAATTTAATACAAGTAGTACTCATAGGTGAATTTTTTTTTACATAACAGAACTCGGCTTCCAGTTGCTGAAAACATTATGTTTACTCAGAACGTATCCACATTTCTATACCAAATTCTCAGTGACAGTAATTATTGAACAATTTGAAATAATCCTAACAATTCTGACAACATAGTCTGAAGGTGTAAGGTATATCGGCTATCTAAGAATCACATAGTGTCGTTTGATGAATTTCACATCCAATTAACACTATTTATCTTCTCGGGTCCCCTTAAAAAGTCGTTATCAAAACACTTTGCACTACAATGAAGTTTTAAAATGTACACAATATCACTACTAAATCGATAATTCCTCTTTAAGATTTATATCATACAATTTACTATGTTGATATCAGTTTTATTAATTAATTTCATTGGAATGGAAGCCATTTATCCTTGGTTATTCTTAAAGTGTGGTCGAAAATAACGTTTATGGATTTTACATTGCGTTCATATTAGTTATACGGATTCCAATGCTCAAACCTGAAATGTCCTTTAGATATAATAATAATTCATATCGGGCTTTTACATTAAACATATTTTATCAATATATCTTGATTAAGCACTGCAAAATATTTAAAAGCAATTTTTATATGTGTTCAGGAAAAACACATTATTAAACGATGAAGATTATCAAAAACAAGTATCTCATATTTGTTTCACACAGAAAATGGCATGACATAGACATTTCTGCAAAATAAATGTAACACCCGACCCGAACAAAAATAAAATAAAAACAAAACAAACAAACAAACAATGAAGAAAAACAAAGAACTCACATTAATTGTATGCACATAAAACCGGTTTCTATCACTTTGTCAAAAACATTTTTTTTTCTTGATTACGTTTCTCGATTCGACAGCTGAATAATTTCAGTTTTCACCAGTTAGGCAAGACAACAGAAATTACAAGTCTTGTTAATGGCAGTAAAAATGTAAGTATAACTTAAGTGTTTATTGAATACTACAGATGTCTACAAAATGAATAACATTTTCCACATTTTTCTAAAGCTACTTATTATCATTGTAGATGAGTCAAAAAAGTTTATGTCTATGTTATAAAGGATGAAACAGATTCATTATTCTTGGGGTAATTTTAGAATTGCTTTCCAATGGATACTAGAGATACGTCGGTAACTCACCATAGCAATCTTCACGCTCTGTATAATATATGATCATATTTTACGGGATAGAACGAATGTATTATAATCTGAATAAGTTTGTTTAACATCATGATAGAATGCATATGCAAAGGATACAACACTCTTCAATTGGATTGGACTCGATAACAAGAAAAGTAATAGATAGACGTTATGAAAAAGGAGGACCAAACAGATTTCATATTTCCTCTTAAAATATCCTGGGTCAGAAGAATACTTAACAAAAATACCAAATTGACTAAATTAATGTTTCATTGTTTAAATATTTGAATGAATTTAATAAGTTTGGTATCACTAATACAGAATGGAACATATTAGATATTGATCATACATTTTGGAAAGATGTTTTCATTTCTTATAACATATACTCTAAAAAGTTTTTAAAAATATATGTTTTAGATTTTCTTGCTGAAACCCTATCGCATAATGAAAATAAGGTTAGACGGTCAATGTTGTTTTAGCAAAAATGGATTGAAAAAGGTATACTATTTATTAATGATATTGTCCAGAGTAATGGAGAATTCATTTAATCTTAAAAAGCAATACAATATATAATCTTGGGACCAACGTTTAATAATATGCAGGGTTCGATAAATGTGTGAAATTATATATAAATAGATTATCTTTTGAATCGCAACAAGAAGTTTTGAAGCAAAGAACACCAAACAAAAATAAACTGATAGTAAACAAGCTATTTATTCCCCCCAAAAACTAGGAAAGGTTGCAGACATATGTACAGTATCTTGGTAAAATATACAGAAAGTATTAGAAACTAAAGCACTGAATAAATGAAAAACAAAAACTTAATCTACCAAATCAATTAGATTGAGCAAAGCATTTTTTCTTTGATATACAAAAATTGCTGCATATAATTCTAGCAACAACACTATTTTTTTTTAGAAACAAATTAGAAGATCAAATAATAATAAATATTCTTTTTGCACAGATTCACCTGAAACATTAAACCATCTTTTTTTGGACTGTGCTATATAGTAAAACAGTCTTGGAATGATTTAAACCAGAGGATCAGAAATAACACTAATTTCTCATGTAACTTTTTACTTGAAGGAATAATTGTATTTACGTTAGATGGGGACAATGCAATTAATTGTATACTACTGATATATAAAACATACATACATACATACATACATACATACATACATACATACATACATACATACATACATACATACATACATACATACATACATACATACATACATACATACATACATACATACATACATACATACGTACATACATACGTACATACATATGCGCTACGAAAGAAGGATTCCATCTCTACCTTGCTTAGAAACGTTTCAAAACGATATTACACTTTGTGAGACGGAATTATCCACACGAGACATCATATTGAAGTGTTTCGAAACTGACTGGCACACATACACTAGTATAGCCTAGTTATAGTTCCGCCTATTGTATAAAATTGCTTTGATGCATGTATCAAAATCTATTGATACATCCACAATCTCGAATTATCACTTTCTTTTAGGCACTTTGCACATATTATCGTCAACTAGTTTAATAAAATTTAATAAACTTTTGATTCTTCAACTCTTCGGTCTACACCTCTTTCTCTTTTCTTTCTCACAGATAGTAAGAATGTTGAAAAAAACTGTTTTAAATACTCTATTATGTATATATGCATGTACTTGTATATATATACGTGTGTATATATATATGTATATATGTAAGTATGTATGCATATATATATATATATATACTGCTCGAAAAAAAACAGTAATTGAATACAGTTATATATCTAGCAATACCATCATAAATAATTACCTTTTATCTCTATTTATTACCTTCTTTCTTGTTGCTATTTACTGTTTCTCTTCTCATTTTAACATACTGTTTTCACTCTTCTCGTACTCCAAAGTATTGCTGATTGAATCCTTTATATAGAAAACAACACATATGTGGAAAAAAAGAAATTGTAAGTTAGTCATTGGGATGGCTCCCAGACTCACGACTAGCTATGTACGGTTATTATTATTATATAAGGATTCTCTTTCCGCTCCCTTACATCAATATTTTGTGTAAAAAACTGTATTGTAGGCTAGAGTGCACATGTTTCCCTCGCGGGCACGGTTCTGTATGAATTAGAGTCGCTATGAAATATTTTCCTTCCCATAAGTTATTTTTGTTTTCAATCTTAGCTTTTGTAACGTTTCCGGATATAACTTAGAAGTGTTTCAACTAGAATGCATACATGGAGAGGAGATTTGTTATTGTGTTTCTTCCTGCTGTTTCAAGGTTAGTGGTTAAACTTAATAAATAAGATAAAAATTAAGATACAAATCATGGATTTCGATTGGAACTTCTCTTGAATGCATTATATATATATATATATATATATATATATATATATATATATATATATATATATATCACTTTGTTGCAGGCCTCGTAGCTATTAACCATTTCATCAGACGTAGCATGACGAAGATTTGTTCCAATAGAAGAAAGGAGCACGTTTCTAAATCACTTGGCCGTAATTTAACAAGCTGACAAACAAAATGCTAAAAGAAACGCGTTTTAAAATAACGTATACCGAATTATCTGAACTAGAAGCATGACTAGAGTATAAAATATTAAAGCAATACAAGGAAAACAACTTGGTACAACGTGATTCAAATCACAGCTATGTGCATAACTTCATTTAAAGCATAACTCGATGCAATGAGCTGCTATATATGTTTGATTTAAAAGCTGGATATCATTTATGATAATGAATACGTGAATTAAAAAACAGATTGCCGTGTTCATATTTTATTCATATTAATTATGAATCACACTGACTATTATGGTAGGTCACATATTGCCTCAAAATACTTTTAGCAACGCTTTTCGATGTAAAGGTGGGAATATGTTTTCCTGCCTATCCGGACGTGCGTACGATCATATGTGCTTGCAAAGTAAATAATGTTGCTCAACTGCTCGCACAGTTTAAGATAGAAACTTACAGCTTTGTGATATGATTTTGAGATTCTATACATGTGTATAACCATTTCAAAAATATGTGTGGGATGGGGGGTGGCGAGTGGAATGGTGACACGTTTGTATAACAATGTGTGTGAAAGGTCTGTGTGTGTGTGTATGTGGCAGGCTGGTGTTCAGAAACGCAGAACTGGGTGGGTGTTTGGCTGCAGACCTCAAGTTTTATTATTATAACTAGAAAGAGACCCGCAATTTCCGCTGGCTGAGGGGCATTGGTGTTATGAAGAAATGCAGGTGAACAAATTGAAAGAGAAAATAATCTACACTTACAAACCACAGATAGATGAAAAATGCACCAACATTATAAAGTGACACTCCAGGACAAATGTGATACTGGCCTAGAGTAAACTTCATTATTGGTACGAACGTTTAGTGCAGAAGCGACTGTTCTTGACAGTTTTAGTTATATTAGAAAAAAACACGAAAATGACTACGAGAAGCTAGTATTAGAGATTTTGCAATTAATGCGGCAATTGTGGTGCAAGTATTTGCACACATATACGCAGATGTATGCATGGAGAGAAAAGGTATACTTAAAAAAAATAATATTTCCATCATTTCATTTATTCATGTGTATGAGAAACTGCAATACTACTGAGTAATTTTATTAAGCTTGCTCCGACATTGTAAGTGCAAAACTGTAAAGGTAGGATGATGATAAAGATATAAATGTTTGTGTAACAGTCTCCAAGTATTTATAGCTTTTGCTTAGCCAAATTAACCTCTCAGCGTATGCCATTTAAACCCTAGCACGAGCCAATACTTGTGGATTGCCGACCAATACTATTGCTGGCAAAGGTGTCTGCACCACTATATACAATATATAAAAATTCAAATCGTCGTAACATAATCATGTTTCAAGCAATGTTTATGTAAATTGTTAGCACGCAATAAACATTAACACTAATACACACAGGGCAAACCTCAGATGAGAAGCTTTGAGATGTGAACCCCATCAAACCAGAAAGTCATCTTTTAAAATTTTAAATATTGCATCCCAATACGAGAACATTTCTGAACAACTCATATTTTCTTTAAACAAAACTATCGCCAGGTCCCTGAACTGTTGTATGCCTAGAAGCTGTATTACACATTCATATGCATAGGCTATGAAGACAAGGCCTTTTCAAAGCACAACAATAATCTGATTTTTTTTCACATCGTAAAAACTGGCACACATCTACATTATAATTAGTAGGGCGTGATTATCGCTACTCGGTCGATTATCGCTACTCAATTGCGCATAAACTACTAGTAATCTCGTCTTACTAACAAGATTAATAGTTTGAAATGACTCTTTTATGCTGAGTCCCATCTTCTGACACACAATTTGTTAGATATGCTGACATTTAAAAGACATTTCTTTTGATGATGTACATTATATCAAACAGGCATACTTCATAGAGCACTATTTTTAATATTTTCCTTTCTATTTCTGTCCGTCTGTGTCTATCATTCTGTACAGGTAGGTGTGTTACTATATATTTGTGAAAAAATATATAAAAAATAAGAAAATGTGGCGATATATACACAATACACCTGAGAAAAAGTTGTATTCATCTACCTAAAGCATCTATCTATCTATCAGTTTATCAAAAACTTGCGTGTCATTGATAGCAATGGAACTGGACCATATTGTTCCACAATGGTTTCTTTCGCTTGGATGAAATTTTTGTTTGCATATACAAATTATTTTACAACCGGTTTTGTTGTGAAACCCTATATAATTGTATACATGATACATGTTCAAGCTATGAGAATGGCGGTCGTAATGGAAGGTGAGAAAGCAAGTTTATGACGTCTTAACATCTTCTGGATGCTTTAATATTATACAAACCTCTTCAAACTAGGATCTGAAAAATAAAAGTTTCCAAGTGAAATAATATATAAGAAACATTTACATATTGTGTTTGTTTACCGATCTCTCTCTCTCTCTCTCTCTCTCTTTCTCTCTCTCTCTCTCTCTCTCTCTCTCTCTCTATATATATATATATATATATATATATATATATATTACATGCATAGTCTGTACATTAATTCAATGATTAATTTGTAACAAAAAGTATGATAATTATATCTTTTTAACTTAATATTATGCACCCTTTCTTGCAATATCAATAATAATTTTTGATGAATTAAAGGCCGTATAAGATAACTTTTTTTCTGAGTTAACTTTATGTAAATTGTCATCTTACGTATTTAAATGCTATAAATGACACATATATCACATACGTTTAATTTGTCTTAAATTTGCACGAAGGATCAATCTAAAATTCAGACTTTTCGTGCTATAATAATGAACTTATAATCAGTAGCCATTGAGAATAAATAAATACACACATGTATAAGTATTATCGAATATGTTTTTAGAGCTACGATTTTGAAAATAAGTCCGCCTAGAAATATTACCTATTGTTTTAATCCTGAATATGCTTTTAAGGTCGAGAGAAGCATATCAATCATGAGATAATTATGAATTCATCATGCAGGCAGTTACTTATCTTTTTCCTCGCAAAGGTTGCGGACAGCTAAACACAACACTCAAACACATTGCGTCCCTTAACTCAAAAGAATGCATACAGCGGTGCAATACGCCCAAGGTTGGCATCCAGGTTTCCTTCAGAATACCACATGTTATTGTGGACACTTTTTACCGGCTGCAAAACCAAGTCTTTCCTGTAATCAAAGATGCATATGGAAGGAGGATTGTATCGAGTTTTCCTGTGGTGGAACATCTTTATCAGTGTATACAAGAGGTGACTATGTGTTCTTTCTTTCACATTTCTTTTGATTATCAAATCTGATTCTATTAAAAATCATTCAGTTTAGCAGGAGTTACTTTCTTCATCTTGACCTAGTTTTGTCGCTTTGACAGTTTGATAAGAAACATGCAGACTCATAATTCTCATAGGTAATGACAATGCATCATCCTAGCAATGAAAGTAAATAATAAAAATAAAAATAATAAAAAATAATAAAAATAATAAAAATAAAAATAATAAAAATAATAAAAATAATAAAAATAAAAATAATAAAAATAAAAATAATAAAAATAAAAATAATAAAAAATAATAATGATATTAGATGTAATTGTTGCTAGATTAACTTTGGTTATAATTTAAATCAATATACTCTTATTAAAATATTTGTCGATATAGAAGCATACGAATATTCTACTCTCCAAAGATATTTATAAGAAAATTGGTAAGCTGAAAACAAATGCCTATGAAAAGCCAAAAAAACAAAAATAAACATAAAAACAAAAACAAATTAAAATTGATTATAATAAATGTAAAGAAAGGGAAAACATATACAGTTGCTTCATATATTCCAGTTTGAAAAAGTTGTTTGTAGTAGTAATAGTAATATGGGAGTGCTGGAGATGTGAACCCGATCAAACCAGAAAGTTATCTTTAGAAATTTTAAATATTGCATCCCCATACGAGAACATTTCTGAACCACTCATATTTTCTTTAAACAAAACTATTGCCAGGTCCCTGAACTGTTGTATGCCTCGAAGCTGTCTTACACATTAATATGATTACGCTATGAAGACAAGGCCTTTTCAAAGCACAACAATAATTTGATTTATTTTCAAATCGTAAAAATTGGCACACAGCTACATTATATTGAATATAACAGTGCTCAGAGTGGTAAATTTGATCAGTTCCACATGAATGGAGTCATGTCCGTGTTAGGAGTTATGTTGTATTTGTTGACAGATTTGAATGGAATCAAAGTATGTTAAAAACTAGATGTGTTGCGAAATAATATATAAGAGAATAGAACTATTGACTTGTTGTGCTACCATGCTTTCAAAATATGCTGGTTTAGATTGTTACATTGCATGATGATGACATCAATATAAGCATCATCAACCCTGAGAGTAAGATGGTTAAAAAAGTACGGCATGATACTCAAATCAACTACATTATTGGACACACTGATTGATTTTAATGCGTACATCAGCCGTACTATCTCTATACAGATCTCTTGCATATTTACTTACAAAGTCCGAGCCTACCTTATAACCATACGTTTTGGAATATTTCCTTAAAATGAATATATTTTTGTTCTTGTTCATTGTTCCTGTACTTCATCAAAGCTGTCTGCAAGATTTAGAGTATCATCAGCTTGTATTTAATGATTTGAATTATTATTTACTAATATTCATTTTCATACAAAGGATTTTCAAATTATTTCAAAAGATTAAAACAAACAAATGTGTAATTGAAAATACTCCAAATATGTCGTTTGTTATCTTCACCTTTTTTTACTGTTCCGTTCTATCTAGTCTTCAGAAGGCATTTTGTTAATTCTGGATCTGATTTAATTGGTTATCATGAATTTAACGTTTGTCCAGTGAGAATAATGTATATGCTGATCAGGACAGGACAGATAAAACAAAGCAGAAGGAATGAAATGATCAATCACTAAATTGTCATCACTGGCACCTTCAGGCTTTGCAAAGTTTAGCTATCTCGGACAAAAAGCAATTAAAAATTAATATCTTTTTTGAAAATAACATTGAAACATGACTTGAAACTAATCTTTGTTAATACTAAGATTTATATTGACTCAACTTATAAATCTCCTTGTAAATAAGACGGGAGATAGAGAACAAAAAAATGAACACAAGGTCAGCAAATATCCTGAAAGGGTAACTTCACAAAGGCCAAAATATATATGTATTGTTTAACTTGATAGGCAACTTAGAAAACATTCACAGTAATTTAAAAAAAAACCAAAGATGAACGTTTAAAGAAAAAACAAGAATCTGAAAAGTCAAAAACTGTATAAAGCACATTACTATTTCAGCTGCTTTTTGTCAGTTCACAATCGACTGCCGAGCATAGGTACTACTTGAGGATAGATGATTGAACCTTTAGTCTAACCTTTACTGTACTCTTTTAGGCACAGTAAATGTTTGCATCTGTACCAACGTACAGTTACATTTCTGTTTTAAAAATGCAAGCAATGGAAAGTTATCAAAATCATAAATACAACAGTACAAACTAAAACATGAATAGAAAAAATCCTCAAAACAATAAAACAAAAAACCACAGGTTACCACTCAAGCGACTAAGCTGTTTAATAAATATATAAATATATATATATATATATATATATATATATATATATATATATATATATATATATATACAATAGACAGCTTAGTAAATAAATATATATATAAAGAATACAAATCATATGGCAAATAACAGTCTTTTCTAATACACTGGATCCATCAAGGGATCGCGGGTGTCAGCGAATGATTAAGATAAATGCAATAAATTGACAACGAACAGTGCAAAGCTTGTTTTAACTAGCCTAAGCGCTTTCGAGTCTAAGTGAGTCTTTATCAAAAGCAAGCAGAAAACAGAGACAAAACAAACAATAAACAGAACAAAGCGTTGAAATTACAAAAGTTTACATAACTATTTCTAATGGAATTACTAAAAATGTTCGATGTTTCGTCTAGTTGGCTTCAACTTGACTGATGATGTTGCTAACTAGTTGGTATTGACCTACAAATAAAGGAACTATAGCGCCATCTGTTTTTTAACGTAAATTGGTGTAACCGCAAATTATATCTCGGATATTTCATACTTTTTGTTATGCGTGTAATGACCATTGCAATAAAAACATCAGGCAGAACTAAAAAAAAAAAAACTAAAAAAAAAGAAAACAAAAACGGTAGTAATTATAAATGAGTGTGCGAATAATGAGGAAAGTGAATAAAATATTTAATTGAAAAAGTGGTGGCTCTAAACAGATGATGATTTTATTTGCGTGTGGTTGTTCCTTTTTATAGTCTTCTGGGTTTAAGCTGCTTGGTTTCAGTGTTCTAAGTCGGAGTATCCGGTAAGATTCCTTTTCTTTCCTGCTTTCGGAACTCCAGTTGAGGTTGTGAGCAATTGCTGTCAGTGTTACATCACTGAATGTGTGGCCAGGAGAAGTGTTCTGGAACTGGAATTCTTTCCAGCTTCTTTGTCATCCAATCAGATCTGTGAAGATTGATCCTTTTGTGTAGCTTTTCAGTTTCTCCGACATACTGAAGGCCTCAGATCTTACATGTGATGAGATAAATTACATTCTCTGTTTTGCACGTTCTGTTTGGACCATGTATGTTCAATTTTTCTCTCGTCGCTATGCAAGAGAATGTGCTGATCTCTATCATATGTTGTTGGTTTTGCACATTTTATCACCATCGGAACCATATTTGCTAGGAAGGTATTGGCTTGTGATTGGCATAGCTTGCCTCTGACTAGGATGTTTTTGAGGTTTGTTTTGTCTGCGGTAGGCTTCTACTGGTTTGTTCCTGGGATTAACTTAAGTGTGTCACAAGATTCCACGATAGGCCAGTGTTTCTGGATGATCATACCTACTTTGGGGTTGTCTGGCTGGTTGTTCAGGATAAATGGTATCCGATCAACCTTTTCCTTCTCTCTGTGTTTTAGTAGGTCATTGCGGTTTGTTTGTTTAGCCCTTTGTGTCGCCTCTGCTACGAGGTCTCTGTCGTAGCCTCGGTTTATCAAATGTTCAAATAACTCTTCAGATCTATTTTTGTATGTTTCATCGTCGGAGCAAATTCTGCGTATCCTCAGTGCCAGGTTATACGGGATTTTCCGAATGCAATGTTTTGGATGACAGCTTAATGGGAGAAGATACTAGTGTATATCTGATGATTTTGAGTAGATGTCTATTTGGAGTTTGTTTTCTGCCAGTCTGGTTGTTTTATCCAGAAAAACGTGGTTTGAGTTGGAGACTTATGCATGAATTTTATTGAAGGATGGACGTTGTTTGCTTTTGATAGGAAGTCATCCAGATTTTCTCTTCCATGTTGCCACTTCATTTCGATATCATCGATAAAGCGTTCCCATAAAATGGTGTAAGTTTCACCGATGCTAAAAGTTGACCCTCCAGTCTTCCCATACACATATTAGCATACGAGATGGCGATTTTTGTACCCATTGCCGTTCCATTGATTTGGTTGTAGTTTTCTTCATTGAATACAAAGTTATTGAGCTTTACGACTAGCTCTAGAAGCTTAACTAGGAAATGAGTGAGCGGATCGGCTACAATTCTTGTTTCCCATGCTGCCTTACACGTCTGTATCCCTTCACTGTGCGGTATATTATTATACAGGGATGTGACTGACGTCTAAGGAAACAAGCATTGTATCTGGCGGTAATGGTTCGCTTACTTTGCTTTTTATGAGGTGTATATATATATATATATATATATATATATATTATGTATGTATGTATGTATATGAGTTAAAACGAAAAACGCGCTCAGTCGCCGTGGAGGAGGTGCCACTTTCGTGCAACACCAGCATATCATACACTGTGTTCTTAATTTTAGACTGCACACTATTAACAAAATTAAAACGATTCTATGAGAGAGATCGAACACAACAGAGGTGTTAAAAACACACAAAATAGTAATAGTAAACAACTTTATGAGGTGAGGCTTGCTTCGCGACTGTTTCGATTTGTATGGGAATAAAATCAGCTGGATTGGGTATTACATGATTTGCTACAGATGTAGATCTTTCCTTGCCTTTTAGTGAGTTTGGTGCAACATTGACAAGATTTGTTGCAAAAGCTTTCGCGTTGCAATTGACCTACAGCAAAGTTTTAAAGCAATATGAAATGGTAACATCTGCAGTTAGCAAGTAGAACAGTATAGAGCACATGATAAACAAAGCGATCAGAGAGAACGAAGTCACCAAGAATAGTTTCTTTTGATCATCGGCGAATACAACATGTGCCAATATATAAAATAGCTTGATGGGCGTTTTGGTATTGTGTTAAAGGTTGAGAAAGTGATCCAGAAAGTTTTTTTAAACTAAGAAATAAACAACTTAGAGACTTAGGAAGGACATATAAATATTCCCAGTGTATTCAATTTAGGTAACACTTTGCAGAAGCCACAAAGTATTTATTTGAGGAACAACAAAAACACACAGAAACTAGTAACATAAATGTTAACAACTTATACACCAATAACCATTGCATCTGGATTTGTTTGAGAAGCACATATGATAACAAATTGCACGGGAGTGGTCTTAAATAGTGGTCTTAAATTAGCTGATATTCAACAATATTCTTACTTTTAAATCACTAGAAAGTAAATGCTGTTGCTCATAAAATGTATTTATTTTGTGTTCGGAGTTCTGGTAAACATTCAATACATCCAGCAAACAACAATTATGTTCTATTTTTTTTCTTCTCCCCACATTGGCTCAAAAGTTCTCAATCTAAAGTTTTCTTTACAGGCCTGCAAGGACCATATATACAGGTTGACACCATCTAGCTAGATAATGAATGACTATTGACATTGATCTTTCGAACTCATCATCACATTTTATCTGACCATCTTTGTTCAGGCAGTGTTCATGATTTGTTTTGTCTTTTGCTAATTCCACGTCTTATTCAGCACTCAATCATCTGAACATGTCATAGTCGATTAAAATGTTAAGTTCAAAACCCGATATCTTTAATGAGGTATCATGTGCTGGTCCTGATGTATTACAACAATGAGCAGGATATAGTTTGTAATCTTTCATTCAGGTATTCCTAAACTCCTGAAAAATGTCAAATTACATAAATATATCTTTCTTTACGTAATATTTATTGTTGTTTTAAACTTGTATTTACTTCAATGTGTGATTTAGGACATTGGTGTTGGACAAACAAGACAACTCTTATGCATACTTTCAGGTTTAAAGCTAATTCTACGTAACGCTGTAATGACTGACATATTTGTCTCTCCATTCCTGTCCCTTCCTTAACATTTGTTTTACTGTTGGTTTTGTACCCTTGTAATCATCAATTAACTTCTTTTGCAACTCTGATAAATAACTGATTCTAGGTACACGTTTTTCTAGTGCCATTTGGTAGATTTTGACATATTCATATAAGCGAGTTAGTATTTTGAAATCAACCTTTAAACTACTAAATCAACTTTAAAATTACAACAGGTAAATTCTTTGCATGTATGCTTAAGGCACAATCATTGTCATCTTGTATTTTGAACATATTTTCTTCTCCTCTGATTTGTTCATAAGTTGCCCATCTGAAGTTTTTCACCGGCATGTTTTGGTTTGTGAACCACGCATGGAAGTTGTTACCATCTAGGTAGATAATAAATGACCTTGATTTTGAACTTTCGTACTCATCATCACATTTTATCTGGCCATATTTTGTCCAGGCAGCATCCGTTATTTACTTTAGCGTGTAAATGCGGAATCATGCTAATTTGACATCTCATTCAACTCTTAATCGTCAGGACATGCCATAGTCTGTTAATAATATAAGTTATATACCCGATATTTTTAATGAACTAGTTCTTTGCTAGTCTTGATGCACTATAATACTGAGAAGTGTTTTGTTTGTACTGTTTCTTACAGACCTTTCAAAACCTCACATAGCATCAATATATCTTTTTTTACGTAATAGTCATATAGATTTCCAAGTTTTTTCAATCTGAGATGTTCCCTGACATCTATAATGTATTGGTAATCGTCGTTATATATTTGAGTTTTTAAGTGATGGATACAATATTTATATTGGTGATATAGCAGTTACATTAAAACTTTAAACACTATTCCTGTATTGTTATGGAAAAATATCTTTTCTCAAATATTTGGGCGTCATATTTGGAAACTGTTTCAAATGTCTATGTTAACTTTTTATCGCTTAAACATTTAACCATATGTTCTAAATACGTTTCAATAACTCTAAATGAAATGTCCGTTTGACTATTATTTCTTCACCGTCTTTCATGAACATATTAATTATCAAATCCTTGCTGAATGATATAGATTTATTATTGTTGTTTGGTATAATTTTACATCTTTATTCGGATCATTTTTAATCCATGTCTTAATAAATAGATGAAGGTCATAACCAGACAAGTATTGTAGGAAAAGTGGTATGTATATTGGGTATATAAAATTTAAATTGCATTCGTTATCAGCAGGAACACTATATGCTTGTTAAGTGAACGTGATCACGAACTTTATCCTGATTTGATGAATTAAAATGTTTGTATCCTCCATCTTAAACAACAGAAGATTGTATTTGTCGGTCCATATTCGTCATAAGACAACTGTTCCTTTCAAAAGTATTGCGTTATAGCTTATTTGGTTTGAGTTGAGGTACGATGTTTGTCTGTTTTAATTGTCCAGAACTGTGCTGACAGCACATGTTGTCTCTGGCACGATGATTTATTGGGTCCTAAGTCGCCTCAGTCTAGGTATGTCAAGGCCATTGCATGAGAAGTGCACTTTGCTCCTGATACTATTCCACCTATGATGCTGTATATCAGTTTTGCTTATACGCTTTGACCAAGGCACGATGATACTTTCAAAATCACAATTTAAAAAAAATGGATCTTTTAATAGTTTCTGATAATTCTTGAGGTTTACAACAGAATCCACATGAAACATTATATTGTTCGAAATATCTATATTGTAACATAGCCCTTTGTGTTCTGTACTTTTTCTGGCGTATTGAAAAACAGTATAGCATTTATTACAAATATATTTCTGTCCGCGATTTCTATTTAGTGATGACACAATTTTGAAAACTCTTTTCTTTGGAATATAGAATACATTCTTTGTAGTCTGTAGGACTGCCAAATTGAAATATAAGTAATATGTCAACACGTGTTTATCTCTGTATTCGAGTTATTCTTACAGGGCTGATTTAATTTTTCTCCATATCGCCACTTCTCACTCCCAGAACAAACTTTCGGTCATATCAAATTCATTTTCAAATGTTACAGCCATCTCTATTTTAACCTGAAATCTGTGAAACTAATGTCTGTATCTAACTAACTTGTATTATTATGGCCTATCTACATGACCACTTGCTGTATTTAATACATACCTTATCCGATAAAATAAACACTTATAGTCTTTGTTTCACACATGCTCAATATTTAATATCCTGTTATTTCAAACATGTTGCAATTGTGCTTATTTCTATGCAACTTCGGTATTTAAAGTGTGGAATATATATATATATATATATATATATATATATATATATATATATATATATATATATATATGCATGGCTATTTGGTAAAAGAAATAATAAATTCGTTCTACGAGCTCTACCTCAGACGTGTGTCGTTTCCTAAGTCTGATCGTTAAGTTTAGCTGGGGTTTTTTCAGAACCACGTTCTGGGTAATTGGTTATGTAGAAATATTTTAATATATTTTTCACTATTCTGACTTTGTA
Organism: Margaritifera margaritifera; assembly: GCA_029931535.1. Lineage (NCBI taxonomy): Eukaryota > Metazoa > Mollusca > Bivalvia > Unionida > Margaritiferidae > Margaritifera > Margaritifera margaritifera. Next base: position 50,603 of record JAQPZY010000439.1, read on the forward strand.
TTTACAAGAATTATTTCAATATATATTTTACTACTTTGCATGCGCATTTAAATATTTTAGCCCATCTGAAAACTCTGTTCTGTCAATCCATGGAGACAGTCATCTCTGGACTTTATGAACACCTAACCACCCCTACGGACATGATTCATTGCTCTTTCTTACGGTGAATTGGAGAGGATGCTTGTCGTCTTACTCCAAATCATCTGGAATGTCGCTGAATAATTTAAATTACACGTTCAAGTTAAGCCCCAGTCGATTCCCTAAGGTCAGTGCGAAATGCTACAAGTAATTCAACCTGTACTCATAGCGAAACCCTCTCGGGAGATTTACTTTGCATACTAGTTTAACCGCAGATTAAATTTTTTAATTGCTCGACTCAGACCAATGAACCGAATCCATTGTCATACTTGAGTGAGTGATTCAATACCAGAGGAAAGGTGTGTTTAGTTTGTACGGGAGAAAAATATCCTCTGGTAAAAGTCGACTAGAAGAATTCTGATTTCGAAATATAACGCTTATACATCTGAACCACTGACTGTACTTACCAACACTGGAAAAATTACATGTATATTAGACCATAGTTCAAGGCTTATCCCGAAGGGACAATAATATTTAAATATTACAATATCAGTTCCACAGGCCTGGAGTATTTTGTTGGAAAAATAACGTGACTGATCCAGAAATATTCTCGCATAGGGATACGACATTTAAAATTGAAGAAAAAAAGTGACTAGTTTAATCTGTTTGACTCGTCCACTACTTTCATAACTATACTACTTCCATTTTTTGTTTATGTGATAGAGGTAATTTATCGAAAATGCTGTAATTTAAAGAAGCGACTTAAGTATTGCAATACGTATGTACATAGGCATGATTCTATCCATCTATGTAATGATGGAGATTTATCACAAATGACACATATTCTAGTAGTCGCTCTTTGATACTGCACAGATGTGTAAATATGTATAACTAGGCTAAAATGTGAAGAGTAACCATATCTAAACGCAACTATGGCATTAGACATCCAGTTCCTCATTATCTACCGTTTGCCAGTGTTTCAAAGAAGCAATACTATATTTTCACCATACTTGTGGTTTATACCAAAATGCTTGTTAATTTTTGACGAATATACGGGTATGTCTTAAATTGATATTCTAAAGAAGAGAAAGTTAAACATTCTCCATTTGTTTATCAGTTGAATGAAAAATGGTTTGTAAAATTAGAAAAATGTCTTAAACTACCACGCTTTGTCATTATTACTTAATATAAGACTATGATGATGTGTACAAATTATATTTTCTAGCACTAATGTAAGTTTACTGTGTCTGTTAATGGCCTCAGCTTTTACATATATTTTATACATGTCGAGGATGAAGAAGAATTTAATTTCAATTGCGTTTGTTATATACAATAAGTAGTGATACACGATACGTTGTTTTTAATCATTCACAAAATGTCCAATCCGCAAAGTTTAATATTAAATTATACGTTTCACGTTGTAGCTTTTGACACTGCCATGTCGGCAAACGTCGAAAATAGCTGGGAGCAATGTGGGTCATCCTGTAGAAATCAAAATCAAAATGATAACGATATATTTGCTTACATTGACGAAAAAGTGTATTGTTCGCACATTTCTTGCAGTATGGATCGATGGATACACGCCTATGTGTTTGGTATGTATCTAGTTATCGATTTTATCCACCTTAGAAAATCATTGGATCTGAAGCTTGTAGCTGCACTATCCTGTATTCGTGATCAAGACGACAATTTTTACCGTGCAATGAGGTATTAAAGATTGCTGCCATTATCTTCACAGAACGTTTAACTGAGTTGTTAATGTTCTCTTGTATTTATGACATTCGGAATCATGACAGGAACTAATATTATAGTGTATTCCAAACGTTCTTGGCATAATTGAATATGTTACACTTGTCCATAACCCCATTATGGTGAATACAGATAGATGAAAAGATGCTTTCGTTAAAGATGAATTAGATTTCGTTTGATCTGGAAACCATACGACTTCCAAGTGCAATTGCTCTCTGAATTATGAAGGATCTATATTTTTTACGTTTTCAATAGACAAACATACACTGGTTTTCTATAGTTTTCTCTCCTCAAGCTACGTAAACAACAGAGAGAGAGAGAGAGAGAGAGAGAGGACATGTATACATACTAGCAGCTTAAGATCACGATATGAACGCATGATATTACTTAGACGTATAAGACAGAATCCTGCATGCTTCGCATCACCAGTAATATTACCAAAATATCGCTTTATCTGAACATATTAATCTCAAGAAATAGTGTGCAACATAACGATATGATCCTCTAGCAGATACCATCCTAATCTTACAATGAATTGGAATATCTCATTTTGGTAACAGGAGATCAATGTTTTGATATATTTCTATATGTATGCAAGAGCGAATAATATTCGACGCGTTCAATCAAGTTCCGTATAATTGTTTTCCGAGTTAAAACAATAAAGACGAGAAAGATACGTTTCCTAAAAGTTTAAAATGCAATTTAAAAAGAGAATATTTTAGAAAGTCTGTTCGTATGTCTTGATTTTTAATGTTTGGCAGATGAGTTATAAATTGCAAGATAGTTTGAAATCTGAACAAGTTTAATAGAACGAGATCATAGATGGTTTTAGCAGAAACCAAAGCAAACGAAGCTAACAAGCTATGTCATTACATTTTTAGATAGTATCAGCATATTTTTGATACAGATGGCGCAAACAGTTTTTACTCAGTAGTGGCCACGTGAATCAGATTAGGAATTACGAGGAATTGTTGCACATACACTGCTTTATGATCATATATCATGTAAATATGCTTTTGTCTCCCACTCTTGTAGAAGGAGGGCTTTCATTTTTCTCCGTATAGTGTGTTTTCTTGTAATTTTATTTTTCTGGGTGTTATTGGAGGTTGGGTAGACTTATTTGAAGTAATTAACATTTCACTGCGGATTTCTTTCAAACTTTTTTAAACAGTTAATTGGATGGAAATGAGAGTTCGTCCACTGAAAGGTTAGATTTTGATTTCTTATCGATACGGTCATCAGTTCATTCGTTTGATGTGGTTTTAGAACGTTAAGTAGAGAGTGCTCGCTAGCAAATCCCTTGCTTACGATACTCACAAATAGTTTCAGCAAGAGCATGAGAGACACCACAAGGATGTAGATATAGGTATTAAGCAACTGCGTGGAGAATACTGGTAGTAATAAATCACTCGTTTCGAAGAGGAAGTGATCCAGTTACAATTAGGACTACTGCAACGATAGCTATGAATATTTTAATTTTATTTGTATAAGAAGTAAAATATAGCATGGTTTTGTAGGTTAAGTACTAATTAACCAGGACATTGAGGGTAAACGCGCATCTCCTAAGACAAAATATACATCTACTGTTAGATCAGAGAATATCGAGGTATTAGTAACATGGAGATTAACAAAGAGAGAACATGGATATTAAAAGAGAGAGAGAGAGAGAGAGAGAGAGAGAGATAGAGAGAGATGCAAACAAAAGTTAATTGTTATCTTTAACCATACATCATAAGTCGATACCGATATTAAGCATTCGCTGAATACTATTCAAGAACTCAACCAATCTATCCTTAAGTCTATTATATATATATATATATATATATATATATATATATATATATATATATATATATATATATCACAAACAGACAAAGAAAATTTCTTCATGAAATCATTTGTAATTAAAATCGATAATAATTCATTACATCGCTCAATACTTTCAAGACATTAGTCTTAACCATAGCATGTGTGTTCGTTTTCAAGACGACTGCAGTCCAAGCCAATGCCAGAATAACGGTACTTGCATAAATACAGACTCCGGTTTTAATTGTACGTGTCCTTCTGAATTTGTTGGGGAAACATGTGAAAAATGTAAATCTTTGACCTTCCTACTTATGTCAAAAGATGTTTAACGTGATAGATTTCACGAGCTTTGGAAAGAGAACAAATAGTATGTTTATAATGAAAAAAGAGAAAATGTGAGACTTGTTTTTTAACGAAACTATATTACTGTTTGGTACGAAATCCGTGCAACATTAAATTAGTACACCAACTGATAAAATTCTCGTGTTCCACTTGGCTGATGATCTGTTTTAGGACAGCATGCATTTCTTCTTGACTGCGGGATGCTATCCATTACTAAGGGAATTACACCTATTCTAGCGGGCAGAAGTGCGGCGCGCAGATGTTATATGACGACATATGATGTTATGGGATTACTAAATCTATTTATTATTGCCTTCTTCCTGGGAAACCTTACCTCCTAAGTGTTGTCTGTTGGAGTGTCGTGTCCTCGTCTTTGGTTGGTTTACCATACCACAACAAACAACACTATATTAGAACAGTTCCTTCAGAAGAAGATAATAATGTAATAATATATGATTAGTTCAGCGATGGGCGCAATATCTAGATCGTTTGGCCATTATAACAACTTGGCGTGATGTCACACAGATCCTGCATGTGTATGGCTCATGGGTACAAGATAATGGTGGTCATATGGAAAATAATGTAAATTTAGCATTGCTACATGCAAGCTGGCGAAACAGATGGTTGATACTGAAAAAAGTAAGAAATACGACGGATAATGTACACAGTGTTAGTGTTGGATAATTGGTTAAATAATGCACAAATGGGGCAATGGTGGCGGCGTGGTGGGGGGGGGGGATAATAACTTGATACATGATCCTAATACCCTCTATATATATATATATATATATATATATATATATATATATATATATATATATATATATATATATATATATAAAGCATTTACATCATACAAATATATTTCCCGTCATGTAGTCCAGTGTGCTTAGTTAAGGTAACTTCCTAACAGATTGGTTAATATTTTGAAAGATTTTTTTTTTATCTCAATGTAAATAATGGCTAAGAAAGTTCATATTTTGATTCCATATTTATAAGATTTGTTCAATCAAGCCCAACCCTTCGGGCCAAGATTCCCAATTATATTCCCAACCCGTTTGTTCTTTGTCGGTTCTACCTACAACCACAGTTTCACTTGTTTGTAAGAGATGCAAACACGCTCAAGATAAAAAAGCATTATTTGTAAATTATTAAAACAACATAAAATCTTTACTCTCTGCTTCAGCACTTGTTTATTTATCTGTTACTTACAGACCGCGATTAACATATTATTTTTTGTAGTCGTGTGCCATCGCCACATGTAAAGCCTGATGTCATATCAATATTTTCTGAAATCGAATTATTAGAATATTATTATAGTTATATTATATATGTTATATAGAATTATTTTGATACAGCTGACAAGAGCGTCATCGTTGTAAAGATATGTTGTTTGTTGGAGTGGTTGCTGAGTAGAGTTTTGTTGGATGTCAAACACATGCCCATAAATCATTTGTTAATCTTGTTGTAAATGTTTACTAAGGAACTGCACAAACATATCCCGAAGAATTTCAGTGTAATCACAAATAGGCAGTGTAATCACAAGTTGTTTGACATACATTAAATTAAATTTACCATCTTTAAATAATTTTCCCAGAGATGCTGTCATAATATGATGGATTTAGGTGTCGATATGAAGCCATTTCTCACTTCAGACTTTGCATGAGATTGAGAAAAGAAGAATTAGACAAATTATTACAATTACTTGGTACATCTGTTTTCTGAGTTTTAATATGTATATGGTAATTTCTATATATCTTTTTGTGAAAGTCGTCCCAAACATGTTTGACAAGCCTAAGTACTTGATCCAAACGACATGACATATGTGCAAAATTCATTCATTCATTCATTCATTCATTCATTCATTCATTCATTCATTCATTCATTCATTCATTGAATCCTTTTCGTGCCTCAGGTGGCACATAAGGCCTTTCTATTGATGGTTCCCCATGCCAGTCCGCACGTCTTCATCTCCTTCTCAACTGTCCTTCGCCATGTATCCATAGACCGACCCTTTTTACGCTTTCCGTGTGGTGTCCAGCGTTTGGCTATTCTGGGTAGTTCGTCTGGTGGCATTCAACACACATGTCCAAGCCATCTGTATATCCTCTTTTTCACTGTTTGGACAACAGGTTTTGCATTTGTCCTCTAAAACAGCTCTCTGATTAAGCTCTTTCTTGGCCAGAAAATATAAAGGATCCTCCGCAGAGACTTATTTTGGAAAATCCCTAGTTTATCTATTATTGTTGTAAGCTTCCAGCGCTCCGAGTCATAGAACAACACACGTAGGACATTGCTGTTGAAGATCCGTAGCTTTGTGGCCAATAGCTATCGAAAACTATGGCAGTGACACTAATTATTATTTGTTGAACATTAGATATTAGTAGAATCAAAGGTATATGAGCAGAACAATTGAAATATAGCTGAAATTATTTCTAATAGTTGTTGATTTTAATTTAAAAAAAATATAAATGATGTCAACAATTACAATTCATTATAATTTGAATTTAACAAATGTTTTTTTTTCCAGATGGGATGAACTATATACTTTTGCGGTAGTTTTATATCCACAATGTTTAAAAAAATCTCCAGATTTCTTTCAAACTGATGTTTTTCTCTTTAAAGTAAATGAAAGTAGTTGCATTGAAAAGTCGCAGCTTTAAACTTTCCTTCTTTTTCCCATTTGGATTTTCTATATTGTAGGGAGAAGGTAGGGAGAACGATACATTCTGTTAGATAATTATAAATAGCATAATCTACTTGCAAGATGCATTATATAAAATGTACCCATTATTAAAAACAGTTTGAATCTTTTTTATTTTTGATCAACCAGTAAGAAACCATCTTTACGTATGCTCAATTATTATTGTGCGGGAAAACTGTTACTAAAATCAGTTCCTTGCAAAGAAACTGGAATTTTCAGTCATTATGGGCGAATAAAAAATTAAATGAACTCTGAAACTCTTCATCCCTTTCAAACTGGTGGACTTCATGAAATTTCAAGACAGTCATCTGCTTTTAAGAGTATATCAATGATGTTTTATCGATCAATCATCTTTATTAACGTTATGTTTTGTTGGTTGCGTATCCTAAATAATATTGTCATTTTAGTTAATATTTTAATTTCCAGGTTGTCTTTAAATGTGGATGCCGTATCAACGATTCTTGGCAATCTCAATGCAATTTCACTTAAAGTGTGTGCGCTTTTTATGCAGATTTTGCTCTGATGTACACTTCTCTCCTCAATTTCAACTTCGAAATTAATAACTGATTGTTCAATTTTCAGACTTGATTGTACAAACACCTACCCACACGACTTATTCGGTAAATCCTTCTTCAAGTTCAACTTGCCCCTTCATTCTTGTTCATTCTGCAGGTAAGATACCATTGTACTCTCCCTTTTGTTTTCTCTCTCTTTCACTTTCTTATACAAACACACACACAATATTATAACTTCTACTTTCTTGTATAATTTGAGTCAAACAATTGACATCCGTGAACTCGATACACGTAGATCTAATCTTTTTGTCCTTGGAACATTATCAAGGAAACAATGTTGTACATATCAAACACATACCGGTATTATTTAGTATTGTAAAGCTAATGTCCTATCTATACTAGTTATATAGGAATCCGCCAAATGTTTGCTTTTGGTACACAACGTATAAAAATCTGAAACTTCTCTTTAATGACAGGAATTACCAGACCTCAGCTGTAGAGAAATAGATATTATACATAAAAACTATACAAAAGTGACGATTGTTATGATATTCAAGCATTTAAGTATTTTTTTTTATATTTTTAAGTCCGTGTCTTGTATTCTCCAGGAATGTAAACAAGTGAGCCAAATTGATAAAGATGCTTACATTTCGACTTTGAAAGATGGTTTATCATATACCAATGTGATACTTAACAAAACCAAAATATTCTGAAATATTTGGTCGACACAACAGTAGAAAATTAAATAATTGCGTATCGAACATTAGCAAATGTTAATAAAACCTTAAGAAAGATGATATAATCCTACTGCATTTCAGATCACAGGTCATCGATCAACACTGGAATAATATATTATCAAAGTCCATCATCAGATTCAATTTGTATACTACCATGAACATGGCGATTTCCTCTTTTTAGTTCTTACAATGAAACATGTATTGTATTTTATTTTTCTGTTTATCTTTTTCTAGTATATAATCAGGCAAATGCAAATCTACCAAGACTTTTAAATCAACACTTAAAAAAGATAGCAATACATGTAATAACGTACATCATCACTAACATGAATGGACATATATTAGAAGTTCCATCAAAAAAAAAAAAAAAAAGAAAACGCAAGCCTATACTTGTGCCAAGGTATCAGCTACCAACCCAGCCTCATAATTTCACTATAACCGTGGCGACCTACCAAAATCAAATTTTAATTTGACACATGGAGTAGTTGTACAAGAATTTGGACGCAACGTCTCTGAATTTCACGGTGTCACTTTTCTGAATACAATGAAATTGATGTTAAGAGAATTCAGAAAAAAGAGGTATATAATCAAACACGGATATGTGTTTTTTATGCCAGATTCATACGATTTAAATGTGCGTTATGTACAAAATTGTAGAAACGTTAACATGAATACTTTACCTGTAGATATTGAAAAGTCAAAATTGCCATACTAAGGTTGGCTACGGCTCCTTTCATTTAACATGTAGTATACAAGTAATACACGTAGGGTGCAATTGATTACGCCTATTTAGATGTTCCAACGATGACTAGGAAACGAAAGGGTGAATATTTTCCAGTCAGGTTAAAGGTTTGGATGATATCTGATAACAATTTACCGTCATATGAATAAACTGGCACAGAAGCTACAGTAGCAATATTAAACAATGGCAATGCAGAGTGATTAGGTACACAACGGTTGTAAATGTATCTTTTCTCAAAGCGTTTCGAGAAAAAATACTTCTGAAAATATCAGTAATTGTAAGCACTAAGTTTGAATTTCTAAAATTTTTACATGTTTTATTTGTGATGTCAATAAATTGTACATGATATCTTTGATTACAATATAATCTTTAAACTCAATTACATACACTAACCTTAATATTTGCCTTTTTCTTCATGTATTTGCGATTATATAAAGGCAATGTTCAATTCATATAAACCTCGAAAAAAAAAAGGAATGTTAATATTGTGTTTTGATATTCTTTTTGTCAGTAGATCAAGTTTAAACATATTGGTAGAAAACCCCTTCCTCTGGGTACGTAATTAGCTTGACACGATTTTTTCTTATCTATTACAGGCAATATTGATACTATCAGTAACATTAGAAAGCAAAAATCAGTAGACTATATTTGTATTGATCCAAATAAGATTTTCCACCTTTTTCATACAAGTATTTTATAACACGAAACATATTATTTGAACAAGTTATCTATTATACCGATGCATGCTCTATTTTGCATCACTTGTGCTAGCGACATTCGACAATAACATCTATCAACAATGCACAACTCTTTGGATCAAATGTTATGTTACCTCTTTCTCGTTTTCAGCACCATCCAGACCAAATGGCTCCTTTACCTCTACCGGTACAGATTCCATCATGATAGACATTACTAAGGGCGATGGGTACGATGATGCGTATGGAATTGTTGCTATACCAATTCAGGGAGGCAATGTAGAAATCAAGACCGGAAACTTTACCCTCAAACAGAACACCACAACACATTTTCTTACTACTGCACATGCGCCAGGGACATGCTTCAATATCCATATTGTAGCTATCAGTGGAATGGCCGAGAGTGACGCTTTCACCAAACAAAACGTATGCTATAGCAAGTATGATCTGTCTCGTTTCTAGAGTCTTTGTTTTAATAACTCACAGTAATTTATGTAAAAATGTATTCGTTTTATCCGATGAACTGGGATTGTGACATACACTGATATTTTTACCGTGCTCAGGTAGAAAGGTTAATGGAAGATTGTATATATTTTTCTACCATTCACATCGTCACGGGAACACTGATATAATAATAAAGCAAATGCTGTATGTGGAAATGGTATATTCATTCTGCTAAAGTAGAGAAGCGGGGGGGGGGGGTTGTTGGAGATTCAATAGTCAAAATAATAACAAGCGAGCTCTCGAAATATAGGTGACCTTTAGGTACCGCTATCTACTTAAGCAACAAGTGATTTCAAACTAAAACGTTTTAAAATGTAGACATTTATACATGGTCCAATCAACATCAAACGGGCACAGTATATAACATAATATAGATACACTGGGCCTTTAATACTCACACCATGACAACAGTCATAGTGAAAATTTGTGTTTGCTTATATAATGCTGACATATACAAATGTAAGATTTATTTTTCATGCTTTCATGTTAGAACTAAAAAAAGACCCCTTCCCCCCAAAGAAAAACAAAGTAAACAAACAACATTATTTTTTTCCAACAGTTACTTCACAGATAAAAATTTGAAGATATCCCTGTAACTTGTGAGTGGGATTGTATTTAGATTAAAACCTACCATCAGTATAAACACGACAAAAATATTAAATGAATGAATAGTTTTATAACTTATACCAAGTGTAACTTGTTTTATTAAATGAAAAGATTAAGTGCAAAAAAAGGGGAAGAAAAAAAAATCCGGCGCGTAGCTTAAAGAATGATCAATGGAAGCCAAAGAGACTATTAATTATAAGCTATATATGGCAGTAATTGAAACAACACACAAATAAGTTCTCTCCAGTAATTTTACTTCTCCACTCATATATAAACCAACTATATTAAATTTGCGATCACTTACGAAATAAAAGTAGTTTATAAAATGCTAAAATAAATGTATATATTTTGGGGATTTTATGCGATTAACTCTAAATTCTGAATTTGTCTCTGCACCTTGTTCCGTATCGTTGTCTGTTTAGGAAATAATAACTCAGAGTAATTAATTTAGCTATCACGTTATTTGTTTTGTCGTTAGGATTTTAAATTTGTCCTCAGGTTAGGTAAAAGGGTATTTTTGGTTTTTGTGCATTGCTTCTATCATTGACTCCTACGTACATTCCTTGATATTGATTACAATGTTACAGCGGCATGTGTAGATGGTATATTTCTTCTGTTTAGGATTTATTATGAATGCAAATTTCAAAATCATAAACTTTAGTCCATTGGAAAACATGCGAACTTTTCCTTGAATGTGTCTACTAAAGTAACAACCGAATGCAAGCTAAATGGTTTAAAAAACTCAGAACAATTATAAAGAGTCAAGTTTGCATCAAGGGCCAGAACTATATTATATAATATAAAACCACAAGTCCATTCACTTATGATTTGATACCTTGGTTTCCCAACGTTTCTATTTAATCAAGTTGTTGTCGGCAATAGAGACAAGTTTTTAAAAAAAATCAAGCACAACACGCAAAGTCAGAGAGAATAGCTGACAACATATTAAAATGGGTAAGCTGTGTGAGGAACTGGTCAAGCGCTTTCGAAGTCTATGGGATTCCTTTTTCAAGGTAGACGACTCCAACAAAAAACGATTACAAACAGAAAAACACACACGCACACACATACACACACACACACACACACATATATATATATACACACACACACATACACATACACACACTGTCGCGCTCATGAAACCAAAATGAGATAATATAATCCTAATATATCCTTAAAAAGGCAAACACACATAGGAAGTTAAACCCTTCCAAAGAAATGTAACCACGAAGAGGGAAAACATTTTCTATTCCACTTGGTTGAAACTGCCTGGTCTGAGAGTTTGAGTCGGCGAATCCAATAAGTATTATTTGCTCTTCCGGTTTCGATGTTCCAATTGTGATTGTGAGCTGTTCAGCAAATGATTTCTTTGCCATTTAGATACATGTAGGTTCCTCATCCTGTTTAGTTTTTCAGTCTCCCCCATATAATGGATTGAACAAAGTTTACATGTTATTAAGTATATCTCATTTTGTGTATTCAATATGATGTTATCGCTGTGAATACTGAGTTTGTTTCCGTTACTGTGTTGTAGAAGTCATTAGTTTTTATCCTGTTTTGGAACGTCTTGTATCTTTTATCCCCACACGGTTCGGAGGATCCTTTCGTACTTTGGTTTGTGAGCGGATTTGATTTTGATCTGACTAGGATGTCTCCCATATATTGGTATGCGGATTGCTATGACTGGTTTATTTGGAAAAAGAGTTTCTAGGCAGTTGGATGAATTAGTGGTCGACCAATGTTTTACGTCTTATCAAGCAATTATACTCTAATGCAATTAAACTCCAAAGATTGTTCTTGTTAAGACAAATTCTGTTTATTATTGTTTTTTATAGTATTTTCCAGTCTCAAAGATCTGATCAAGGTAGGTATACCAAAGGGCAAAGGGTATGCAGAATCATATGAAATCATTGATACACATATAAAGGATGTCTATCTGTTAATCTTTTTACCTCAAACAATATATTACAAAAGCTACATGTCTCTTAAAGATGTATTTTTATCTACCACAAAAACTCTCTTTATCTTGCGAATCAGTCAAAGTCTATGAAACATCCCCTAGTCATAATATGTCATAAATGTCTCATATGACATAATGTTATTTATTTCGTCATATCCATCCAAACCTGATATATCCTCTTATGCGACTACTAATGAAGTTATTCAGATCAATATAATATCTGGTGAAGGGTACGCTGACGTGTATGACATTATTGCCGCACCAACCATGGGTGGAGTCTCTTTAAGCATACTGGAAACTTTGATCAGAATGCAACAATGCATACATGTATTACTTCGCCCAAACCAGAAACCTGCCTCAATTTCCAACTTTTCGCTATCAGTGGAACTGCTGAGAGCACATTTGCTCTACAACGAAATGCATGCTGTAGAAAGTATCAGGAAAGTACACAATGACGTAAGGATGATCGTTGGTATCAGGATTGATTAATTAGCTTTAATTTGCTTTTTGAAATACTCTTGATTGTATACGTGTCGAAATAAGATAAAACAAAGACTTTCAAAGGTTTTAAAAGTTTATATACAACTTGTTTCAACAAAATTAAAAATGATCACTGAAGAATTTGACTATACGAGAGCTTCGTTTTTATGAGCAGGTAATTCAGGTTCAATTTTGCAGTTGGAACTATGATATAACGGTCAACGCAACGAGAATTTCAGTACAAATCGTAGCCATCTTTACAAGTTATTGTGGGTACTTTTCTGGAACTATGATATAACGGTCAACGCAACGAGAATTTCAGTACAAATCGTAGCCATCTTTACAAGTTATTGTGGGTACTTTTCTGGAACTATGATATAACGGTCAACGCAACGAGAATTTCAGTACAAATCGTAGCCATCTTTACAAGTTATTGTGGGTACTTTTCTGGAACTATGATATAACGGTCAACGCAACGAGAATTTCAGTACAAATCGTAGCCATCTTTACAAGTTATTGTGGGTACTTTTCTGGAACTATGATATAACGGTCTACGCAACGAGAATTTCAGTACAAATCGTAGCCATCTTTACAAGTTATTGTGGGTACTTTTCTGGAACTATGATATAACGGTCTACGCAACGAGAATTTCAGTACAAATCGTAGCCATCTTTACAAGTTATTGTGGGTACTTTTCTGTAACTATGATATAACGGTCAACGCAACGAGAATTTCAGTACAAATCGTAGCCATCTTTACAAGTTATTGTGGGTACTTTTCTGGAATGTATCATGGATAAGTGCTTTATTGTGCCCTAGTTCAAATGTAATATGGCACAAATAATACTCACGACGCCTTGCATAAATTACATCTGTGAAGTGTTTGTTTTAAAAAACCGGAAGGATAGAACTACTCTAAAGTGTTACGAGTTATGGCTAAGTCCCTGAAGTAAGTGTGGATCCTGGGATCAATATTATTTGTATGCATAAATTTTTCAATTCTTATTCACGGTAAATTTACAAATGGTTACATGGTGAGGATTACAATAGTTTTATGTTATCACGAAGGATCTAAATCAGTTCGGGTTGACAACGATCTCGGGGCATAAGCCAGTGGCTCCATTATGACAGATGTTGACACTTGGGTCCCCAATCACACAAGTGAGTTGTCAGACAGGTGAAACATACAACCGTATATTTATTTGAAATGTATGTAAAATCACCTATACCCATCTAGCCTCACACAGATGAGATAAAAAAAATCCAAAATGTTGGCGCCATCTACATCAATATAATTATCGCTAATCCAAGTTTTGTAAGTTTCATATGTTTAGCTCTAATGTTGTATAACAGTTCAAGGATATTACACAGTAAGAGACGTATGTCGCACGCATGGACGGACTGTATCATACTATGTATTCACTTTGCGGAAAGAGCTGGGGTAAAGCTCTCCAATCACAACAGTGTCTAACATTATTTCGGCTTTCAAAACAAGCTGGACCAAAAGTAACCATAAACATGACAAGAACCAATAATTTTCATTTACAATATACAATTAAACAATATATATCATACATAACATAATAAATCTCTCTTCATCTCTTTCTCCTTTTCCCTGAATTGAGTATGTAACCATATTAATTTTTTGCCGTATCCATGTAAAATTCAAGATTGCAGCTATTAGTCGAACCAGCAAAAGTTGCCCTTTCCCCAAATAAAAATGTATGCTACAGGAAATTTTTTCAGTGGCATTTATGAAATTGGTAATACAATACCTTTGGATGATCAGTCGTAGCTTTTCTAATCTGTATCAATTTATTAACGAATGGTTTTTGCGGTTTTGAAGGTAAAATCTTATAGGAATACTTATACATTCAGTATATTACTCTCATCACGTGATATCAACACAGTTACGTCAGAGCATTTTCGTAAGCTCTAAGAATTACAGCCTTCAGTGTGCTACATCAAAGAGTACTTGGCATTGGTGAACATCTTTTTTAGTTTGACTTACTTTCTTGCAGATACATACATTGGCACAATAGAACGTATACCTTTCAATTGAATTCAGTATGTAATAAATACAAGTGTTTATCTGTTCATTGGCAAGGAACCGATACAAGTTGTATCCGCGGATAAAAAGGATAATTGTCTCTGGGACCTTGAATTTACTAAGGTCAGCTGGTCACCACAAAAAATATGTATCTAAAAAGGCAAACACAACCTTGAGTTGTGGGCTTGCATGCTCATGTATAAATATGATCAGAAAAATCACGAGATATGCGAAAGATGTCATTTAATATCATGATGTCACACACTCACACATCTCTCTCTTTCTCTCTCTCTCTCTCTCTCTCTCTCTCTCTCTCTCTCTATATATATATATATATATATATATATATATATATATATATATATTACATTGGGCACAATTGTAATATTTGCCTATATGATTAAATGCATTTTAGTTATAACAAGAATAATTTGAAAGTATCCGATTTATATGCCGTAAAATGTTTGAATTATCAATCGCACACAAGTTTTGAGATGGACTTAAATTTCAATACTCAATATTTTAATACCAATACTATCATATTACAAGCATCTGCATCACGCAGTTTCATTATGCTGGTGATTCTTGGTAAAAACGCGTTTGTACCTGCGTTAATTGCCTGTCCTTGACTAATTTGTTTCGTTTAATTCCATTTTGTTTCGCTCAGATTCCAGGGAAATATGTGTAGTATGGTGGACACTGCGATGATAACGTGCTAAAAATGTCAAATAATTTCCTACATTGTTCTCATGAAACAAATATTGGTACATTTCATATTAGTCTTTATATCGCCTTTTACTGATGCTACACATAGCTATAGGCAAATGTTTAGTCAGTATGAGGAAATAAAAAGCAAGCAGTGCTTGATGGTATTAGATCCGACGACGGAAACGATACTGTAACACTATGCAAACGTTTTCCATAAAACACATCTTTGTGGAGCAGTCCATCAATCAGTCTCTTTGGATTATTAGTAAATGCTTATATTGTTAGGCATAGGTTCACATAATAAGGATATGACATGTGTTTGGATTGATCTATCAAAAACTAATAATAAACTACCCATTATGGATAATCCAGTAGATCACTTACCAATCAGATTGCCAGCCTCCTGCTAAAAAAAAAAAAAATGTTTGTGTTTTATTGTTTGCTTGCTTGACCCCGAAAATCATTAAAGAGAGAACCTTTACACCTTGGAAGATTGTACTATATAACATCGTTGCAAATTCACCTTTTTGGTCCAATGTGGGTGAATCTGTCATAAAAGTGTTACACATATTCAAATTTTGAAAAGAATTAAGATGATATGCTAATGAGTAAAATTTCTTAATCGATATGTCAATTGACACTGATCTATTTCTAATGAAGGTCATTTACCGGAAATATGATTTAGACGTATATCGTAATCGTAAAACATGCCAATATCAAGCTAAAGCAAAGCTAATGATGCAATACGCAATTCAAAACTAATGAATGGATGATTTTTACCGATCCTCAAATTCAATTTTAGTTATTTATACAATCACACAAAATATTCAAATAAAAATTACAAATTGGAAATGGGAGATACAAGTATATGTGAAACTGACGCAATGCCATTCCTGACGGCAGCAATTCTACCTGGAATTAAACGTTTGCTACAAACAAGAACACAGCAACGTTACAGGTTTACCAACTGGGACCTGCTTTAATTTCCATATCGTGAATGTAAGTTATTTCAATCAAGGTTCCACAACCAGTAAAGATGTTTTAAAGAGCTCTATTATGAGACTGTTATTTATCTAAGTGATTTGAACCTTATAGTCCTCAAGATAACATGCTTTGCATGTAAAAATGATAGACATTGCAGAAGTTGCTTTTGAATAAGACTTTTGCAAATGAGAATTACAGCATGTAAATGTTAAAGTAGTTATCTTTCCTAGACTTTCTATCAAGGAGAAGGTTGTCAGCGTGAAGAAAATATTTCTTCATATACAGCCATTTTTAAGTATTTAAGGAAAAAAGTGGAATTTTCGGGGTATAATGAAGTCCAAAATCAACACACTCGGATAGCTTGATAACTCGGTGGATAGTATGATTTCGACAATGACTTTCCGTATCTATCTCTCTCTCTCTCTGTATATATATATATATATATATATATATATATATATATATATATATATATATATATATGTATATATATATATATATATATATATATATATATCCATACTTACATACATTATTGTTGACAGTATCAAGACCTCCTGGACATGAATAAAAACCGGCTATGAAAATACAAGGGTGCTGGATCCTTCAATCGAAAATAAAATATTGCCTATGATGAAGTAACTTTGTGCTGTCTATCGTCGTATCATTTGACTATTTTATTAATATGTTATATGACGATTCTTTATTTTATAAAAAAAAAAGTTATTTTGGGATGGAATCAAACTAAATTATCAGACTGTTTCATTTTAGCAATATTACCATTATTCATTTTATGTGACAACTAAACCCTATGTAAAGTTGTCACCAATAATAGAAAATCCCATTCCAAGGGATACAATATATATTTTCCTTGTGACTTTGCCCACTTGAAGATAACCTATGTAACTTAGAGTCTTGGATATAATTACACAACTATGCTATCATTCAGAATCACTATATTACAAATCTTTCTATGAATATAACATTCAATTTTATGGGATGTAGGCCTGTCACGGAATTGTATGGTTTATGTCAATATGTATATGTGATCAAACATGTATTCGGGTTTCGTTTCCGACTAGAGCGTTACTCGGGGGTTGTTTATTTTTTCGGCTCTAGTTATTTTGAAATACTGAGCGCGATTCACCCCATGCTGCACGTGCAAATTGCCTGCAGTGAAAACTCACGTACCTAGCTGCTGCGCATATCTGTCACAGCTAGAGTACATATAGAGCGAATTCTCTATAAACAAATTACACTACGACGAGTCTTGTCAGAAAGCTTACCTCTTTACGGGAGCAAAACTTCAGCTGTAGAGGTATGTGAAATTTAAGATTGTATTCTTTATCACTATTCGTTTTATATGACATAATTGTTTCATATATTAGATGTTTTAGAATTTATTCTAAATTCTACAGAGAGTCAATACCTAGGTCATACAACGCCATGATCTTAGAAATACTATAGGCTGGTTCAAGTTAGCTATTTGTTGTAACTGAACAGACGGATTTTATTTAATTATACGCAGCATGCATTGAATGATTAATGTAATGTGTAACGAGACGTAATTCATGTGCGCGCATGCGCAACATATATCAATACAAAAGTACTAACCGTGTCATATGTACTACACGGTTTAGTTGTTATACTTTTAGCTGTTCCTTATGTATGGTTTGGTGGTGTGAAGTCACAGAACTCTGTGTGGTTTCGTGTGACGTGTACGCTGTGTCTGGTGACGTTGTTTCGGAAGAGTGTACTGGTTTTCTCGATGCGAGGGACCAAGGCTTCTTGACCAACGGGTCTGTGTTAATGTGAAGGCTCTCGAGGGATCCTTCAACAGACTGGGAGGGGTGGACCATGCGTGGTGGCTCCTTGACCATAGACTAGAGCGGGTGGAACCGGAGATACATCTTGGTCGTCAAACGGGCGCCACGATAGTTATATTTATTGCGTGTTCCATTTTTATGTTATCTCAATATTGCTATCTGTGCAAAATTACATTCATTCCCATTTCAATATCGCTATATGTGTGATAGATTCATAATTTCATGCATTCCTATTTCATTTTCGTTATATGAACGATATATTCATAAATTCATACATATTCCAATATCGCTTGATGAATTGATAAATTGATGAGTATCATATTGATAAGTGCATAAATCACGTGCTTTGGTCACCCTTGGTACTTAATAAGACCTTGTTTATATTGGGGTGTAGATCATATACTCGTATTTGTTGATTGGTGATAGGATGCTATTCACGTTTGTTTAAAATTCCATTCGTTAAATTCATCTTTGATTTTTCTCGTTGACTTACTTGTCGTTGATGGTTCCATGTTAGGAACTTTATAATTTTCCTTATCTTTTTGTTATAATGATGTCAGATTTGTTCATCTTTAAATTGGGTTTAGAAATAAACATCTTATTAACGCAATTGCTTTTGGTGTCTTCACTAATCCAGTCCCAATCCGGCTTCATCCTGTGACAAGGCCAACTGAGTGTGTGTAACAATGAAATAAACTTTAAATACAACCAGACCTTAATCACAGTACAGATGCTATGATTGTATATTACTGTTATATGGGATAACACTTAATTTTGGAACTTTTATTACTATTATCAGAGCCTTCAAAGCCGTCTGCTGCTATACACCCGACAAGCATTCGTAGTATTCAGATCCTGATAACGAAGGGTAAAGGATATGCCACATCTTATATCGTTAATGTTGTATCCGCTAAAGGAGACAAAATTCCACCTTACATTGGGAATTGTTCTACAAACGTAAACATGGCAGAGTACAACTTTACTACATCGGACGAGCCAGGCTCTTGCTTTAATATCAGTGTTTCCGCTGTTAGTATCTTTGTTGGAGAATATACAACAGGCAATGCTGTCATTAGAAACGGAGTATGTTACAGTACGTTATTTGCATCAACAATGTCAGTTTAGAAATTATTATTTTAATATTATGTTGTCCTTTTTACATTAACCTTTGTTTGTAAGGTAGCATCACTATTCCTTGTAATTATTTTGCAGTGTAGATCACTTCTTCATTTAATTCAGGTAATATCTAGCTCATCTTTCTGTGTAAATTTATGGAATATAACATCTGATGTGTAACTGTATACGCTGAGAGTAGACAGACATGTGACAAGAAACGTAAATTTTATCAATCAAGCCAAACCAAGAATTCTCGGCAGATATTATACTACATACAAACTGAAACAATTACTACTAGAAAAATAATCCGCCCGGATCTGATAAATATACTACATCGATACTGTGCAACTAAGACTGATGAGTCAAAATAATATAAAGTACATTCTTTAGGTGTGAAAGTGTCCTCATCTTTGAAAATATATGTTCTTTCAACAAACACTTTAGTTTGGTTTCGTGTGTTTCATGACAAAAATTATACTTCTTGTTTCTGCTCTCTCTCTCTCTCTCTCTCTCTCTCTCTCTCTCTCTCTCTCTCTCTCTCTCTCTCTCTGTCTCTCTCTCGCCCTGTCTCTGTTACTTTTCTTTTGTTCCCCGACACATTTAATAAATGAAGTTTGAGCATTTTATGTTGAGCCACTTATTTATTTACCTATTTCCTTAAAAACTTACCTAGTTACATATATACATAAGTGCATTGGGTGTTTAAAATATGACTTTTAAATGATTAAATACTAGTATCTGCTTGTTTCAACATTTATATGATGTTGAGTTAAAAACAAGCAAAATAAAAAGTCTTGCCCTTTTTAAACTTTCAGAGAGTACGCCTGCTGAAATCCAAGCAGGAAAGTCTCAACTGACCGCTGTATAGGGTTACAGATTACATGCCCGTTATACATAGAAAAGAAAGTATATATATATATATATATATATATATATATATATATATATATATATATATATATATATATATATTCAAAGTATCCATTGAAGAATCATGTATGTAACTTTTCGATTTGATATTTTCAAATTTCAATGGGATATAAAGAAAAACTGTTCCTCTATA
This sequence comes from Margaritifera margaritifera, assembly GCA_029931535.1. Lineage (NCBI taxonomy): Eukaryota > Metazoa > Mollusca > Bivalvia > Unionida > Margaritiferidae > Margaritifera > Margaritifera margaritifera. The sequence goes on from JAQPZY010000439.1 coordinate 71,270, forward strand.
AAAAATCTTTAAGAAGTCTCGAGTAGCGAAGGAAATATATGGTAATTTATTTGTACTTGTTACGACTCTATGGTCTAGAAAAATGTAACAGAAAGAAAGTGAAACCAACACATCAAGTAAAAATCAACAAGCAATTTAATTCTAGATAATTAAAATGAAAAATCAAAAAGACACTTACAGTAATGCGTATTAAAATCCAAATAATCCAATAAGAATGAGTGTTCTAATCACAAGTCCTAAATATAGAATGTTCCGAATTCACGGCTGTGTCCTTGAATGTTATGATGTGGCAATGGTCTTCAAAGTCCTGATGTACTAGTATTCTTTAATGTGCTGATGTCAAAATGAAGTACTACAAAATATCTCTGAATAAGTTCACATAAATTCCAAAGTCATTAATTAAAAATCCAAAATCCAAAAGTCTATGAGCACTGCTATAATCCAATGAATATTTAAATAATTCCTCTCTTAGAATTTTGAATTACTTTCCACAACTGTAATAGCTCTTACAAGACTGATAGTAATGTCGAAACTGAAAAACTGTCCACTAAACATGGTATCTATAAAGATTGGTCACATAACATAATGTTCTAGAATATGTGTCATCTTAATGGAATTTTACTTGTATGGACATGACTGTTTACACACAACTCTAAAAATGTTCCAGTTTTATCTGTAAACAAAATCAACCTTGACCTTCAAATTGATAAACATTATGTTGATCAAAACTATCCTTTAGCTCAAATCTGAAGTAAACAACCTAGTTCAAGGACACTAGTTAAACATGTTTTTCCTGATAAACACATTAAGATTTAAGCAAATATTAAAGTCAAGAAACACTTATAATCTCCTAAAACATCTCCAACATTGTATAAACATCATGCATAACAGTACTAAAGAGGCCTGTTATTTTGCCTAAATTATAGAAGCTCTTTAATGTTATTTCTGAGCATATATAAATAGTTTGGTTGTGTATATTTCCCCATTGCCCTCATTGTCTATATTCAACATTACTCAAAAAAGTTCGTCTCAAACTATTTAAATATATTGAAATTTATACATATATGCCATGACATAGAATGTGTCGCGTTTATTAAATATTTTATTTTCATATTGTAGTTAATAACATTTTAATTTTGTAAGCAAATGCAGTTGTTTTAGATTTTCGTGTTCACGTTATCTTTTCTTTTCTAATTATCAGTATCTAGAGACATTGAACTTGAGTGTTCGATTTCCATGAATCTCAGTTTCAACGTAGCGCTCGCGGACAAATCAAGCGAAGAGTACAAACATGTATCACAATAATTTCAAACAAAGGTATATTTTCTGGAATCTCTTCTTGAGTGTATATTTATGAATACATCCGCAAAATCGACAAAGATGTCAAAACTAAAGAACAGACGTAAACAAGACTAAAAGCAAAACTTGTTTAACAGCTTTTAATTCGTTTCTACTGTACTTCTACATAGCACAGGTCCCAGTATCTTGCCAGTTCCGAACAAAATACTACATATATTCGTGCCTTAACAAGTTCATGTACATATAGCAATAATGTCCAAAGTAAATTTTCGGTGACTAAGAAATCTTTCTACATTTAAAATTATGGCAATTGCTTTGGCACAAACTATTAATTTAGACCATCAACAGATACTTCTGAAGTTAGGAAAACATGTGACTTTCATTACTATATTGGAAGCTTGAAAATAAATATAAACATAATTTTCCTTTCAGCTGACAGAAGTATATAAAAATACACCAGGATTTAGATCTATTAAAACTCTTCGTTTCGAGTAAGTTACATGACTAATCATTCGTAATTTAAGGAGATATCGTGTAACTATTGTCATTCGCAAATTAAGCACATATATACCACAATGATTTAACAGTTCATCTAGCGCACAATGTTTTATTTATTTTCTCAAATGTTAAAATTGATGTCTACAGAAAATGAATTAGTGGTTTAATCCCAATAAGTGCGAAGATGTTAGCTAAACTGAAAGACAATGGAATCTCTCAATATTTTGTTTTTGCCTGGTATACGAACAAACTCCATTCATTAGACTTGGTAGTAAACAAATAATACACCGGAAAACTTAAATCCCACATCCACTGATATTCGAAACAGGTCATAGAGACCAAGCGAGATTAAAAAGAGGTCAATGATGAAGATAACTGCGTTATCAATGGACCTTCACAAATTGAAACGTACGCCGATTCATGCAAAAGGGATAATTATGCATAGTGTGAAAATGTCTTAGAGATAAGATCTAATTATATGAGGTTTTGAGGTGTAATTCTAAATTTGTCTGGATTATTTACGTTTGAAATGTTTGAGTGTACATGTAGATTTGAATGAAACGACGTTTATTCAGTTGCTTTATCTGAAAATCAGTGAAGTATGAAATTTAGTACTTGGTTGTAATATGAATGTATGTATGTATGTATGTATGTATGTATGTATGTATGTATGTATGTATGTATGTATGTATGTATGTATGTATGTACAAAAACATGCGTACATACATATAGATACATGTTCTAATCGAATGATGGTATGATATAAATAAACATTGAATCTAATTTTAGTTGATCATTTTATTATTCGTTCTTTTATTTTCAATAATACTAATAATTAAATACTTCACGTTCTTTCTATTTCCGCTCTATGCTTACCGATCTCAAAATATATCTCTTTAGGCAGTGGGTGTAACCGACATTTATATTATTTTCCAAAATGTGTTAAAATAAAAGAAAAACATGTTAAAGATAATATTTTATTACAGCAATTAAGTTAAATGAAGAATAATTAAGTTTTTGTGATTGCAGGAATGTGTGAGTAACACAAGAATGACTTTTGCATCACATGTGGTTGATTTTCTGTTGGGTTTTTAAATTTGTGTTTCGGAGCAACCAAGAAATGTAATGAAAATTGATACCATACGAAACACAGTTAACTCACATTATATGCGATATTACATCACTATTGTGTCAAATGTGCACAGATATGCTAAAAAATAGTTACAATTTTCCGTGTATATCATTAAGAACATAGTGTTAATTGCAATTTATGACATTTAAATGAGTGTAAATTAGTATACATGTGTGGGTGTATTGAATTCATAAACGTGCTTTGATACTAGTCGTCGCGAAGGAAATTACGAAGGCAGTTTTCTAACCTAGTATCCAACGTGTAGGTCCTGGAACGTATCCGATTTCCTGCAAAATACAAGGATTGCTAATTTACTTTCATCTTAATATCTCGAATAAATTGCTCTGATTTTGATTTAAAAAACTTGTAATAACCAATAATGTCGAACACTGATAGCCATTGTCATCATCATCATTACATAATTGAATAGACGGCAAATTTTAAAGTTTCACTAAATAATAGCTGAATTAACAATAAAAGTATTATTTATAAAGTTTTAAAATATATTCCGAAGCAATGTTTTTTTATAATTGTTTCGTGTTCGGCGGAACATCAACACATGAAAGGTTATATCATTTACGTACCTTACCAAAGCATGCCCCGTGGCTGCCCATCTTGCCTAGATTGAGCAGGATTAATTCGAACCTACATTTTTATGATCGCGAGTTTGTTATGCGAAGATCTGGGATGTACTCACCTAGTTCGACAGCTTTGGAACACACCTTACTTCAATGCACCACTGCAAGAAAAGAAATGTATATATATATATATATATATATATATATATATCTTACCAATATAATCTAGCGGGACATAATACTTTCAAATAATCATGAATTTTAACATATAATGTGGGATCATGGGATAGGCGTTTTCCTCTCTGTCTATAATATAGGTGTACAGATATATATATATATATATATATATATATATATATATATATATATATATATATATATATATATATATATATGCCTAAATAAAAAAGTCTAACCTTCCCGCTGCAGTTTTATCAAAATTACAGCCAAGCATGTTTTTCACCCGAACGCAATTTTTGCGATAATATTTACCCAAGTAATTACATTTATTATATTCAGGGTTATTATTATTATTATTATTATTATTATTATTATTATTATAGTTCTTTTCCAATATTCCGCCACATAATTCTCTTTACATCTTTCCTTTAGAACCTCCATGTATAACTCAACCGGGTTATAATTTCTTTAGCAAATTTTATTTAGCAAATTTTGTAGATGGCGTTGATTCTCCGTCACACTGTATTTCCGTCCTCTGTCCACAACCTGGAATTAGGCCAAACATGTTGCTACTCAATCTGATAGACACAATAATCAGCTCATTTATTATTGTTACACAAGTTTTCATTTTATATCTCCTGTTGTAAATTCCCCTTTTAACTCTAACATATAGCAGTCCATATTTTTTCTTAGATTCTGTGTTTAGTGTTTGTTTTGTGTATATAAGCTGTTTACTCCCCTGACGAAGAGCTTGTTTAGCTCGAAACGTTGGGAAATCGTTTTGAATTTGCGCCGTTATAACTTTTTGTGTCAATATATATATATATATATATATATATATATATATATATATAAATATATATATATGTTTGCGTGTGTGCGTTTCTATTTGTACCAAAAGGTCATAAATGCAGATTTCTAACCATAGCCACCCATCGGTTCTTAATTGGATTGGTTTGCAAGGAAGTTCATACGGTTGCTAAATGACTACAATTAAGTGTGAATTATTGTAAAACACACTGAATGGTTTTCTTTTTTTTTAATCAAATCATATAAAATTGCTTATATCATATCCCTTTGTCAGAAAGTACAATTTGATAATCTGAATAATGAACTTATTATAACCTTGCAAGTCAGTCGTATTTCTTGAGAGAGAGAGAGAGAGAGAGAGAGAGAGAGAGAGAGAGAGAGAGAGAGAGAGAGAGAGACAGAGAGAGATATTACCATATTTTGTCCACATTGTGTGCCTCTAGCTGCACCGTAATAATTGTCCCCGCATTCGCGAGTACTTGGATCCGTACACTTTAAGTAACAACTATTTACAGCTTCATTCTTAAAAAAATGACATAAAACGACGTATAGCTCCAGGTGTATGAGGTCACTTAACTAACCAGCCACGCTAAGCCGAATCATTTAATCTAGTACTATGTTTCCCCTTATTGCGAATCTGACGGACCAGGTTCTATTCCCGTTAATGACAGTTATTGTCTGTTTCCTGTTGCTGTTACTTTGGCTATGCAAATGACCCTTAAATGCAGTTGGTTCTGGGAATAGGGGAATTCGTTTCAGATTTGTTGATGTTTTCGAATCTGATGGCATCACTACTCTAATTAGATTTCTTATATATTTCCTTCTTATTTACATTTTCAATGAAAGTCAATGCATGTCTTACAAGTATATTAAATACTAACTAGGACCAAACAAATAGGAAGTAAGCATGGTTCGCGTTGCACTATCTCGAAGTATTGGCATTCAAATTAAATGACTGGAATGTTTATTCTTAGTGACCTTTCCAAAATCGACTGAAAATCACGCCTAACTGCATAGGATTGGCGGGTTATAGGGCCTCGCGGGGTTGAGTTCGTTCCTTCTATGTTTGTTCTTGTAACTGTCAGAGTGTGCTAAAAATAATCAATTTATACAATTCAAAACACAAGTAGACCAAAACTAGCTGGGTAGCGATTAAAGTAAATGTGAAGTTCAATCTAGAATTACCCAATTTGAACAAATGTAATAACTAAAGGAACAAAAATTTCTAACAACCGATTCGACAACACAAATTATACACAACTACATTTGAATGATAAGAATAGCAACTGTGCCAAAAGTTCGATACTTTGGTGAATTGTTTGATTATAACAAATACAACTGCATTAGAAATTGTATGAGAGAATGAATGACACAAAATTAGTATTTGACTTCAGAAATTTGTGGTATTGTAAATAGCTACACTACAAAAAATACGATAGCAAAATCTTATCGGGCAGCAAATTAATAGTAATTATATAATCCTTGGTTAACTCAGCTAACCATACAGCTATTAATAGTTTAGTTATATATTTGAATACAAGTATATATGTTGCCCAATACAACAATCTAGGTATGTGTTTCCTAACACACTACATAACCCAAAGCTAAACTTTAAGGTTAAAAGTTACCTCCCCAAGCTTGGCGACTATAGTCAAGCAATGGAAAAGTATGAATATCAGTCCAAAGTATAATTAAAAAGGACTTCGTTAGAACGCAGTAAGTCATCTTTCTTTCTAATAAAGACGTACTTAAGGTTGTTGGAAGTATGTTCCAATCATAAATCCGTTATAAATGACAGACGAGTTGTATGCAAATCTTCACTCCTTTTGCTTGAATTGCCAAGCGAAAGACATATTCATTTTCAGATATCAATTATTTATATTGCTGGCAATGTTTTGTTTTAGTGTATATATTTCTGGGTGTACCGTAAGATCCTTCTTTGATGCCTTGCATTAGTTTACTTCTTGAATTTTCCAGCTTCGTGAATGTTAAAGCTGATTTATGAGCAATGTTTTGATCGAATGTCATAATATATGTGTTGCTTCTTATCTTCTGACTCTTCCTCATATGTGTTTATATCATCTAACGACTGTTTCAAAGCATCATCTAACATTTTGCAACCATGTCTGTACAGTGAAGCCTGCTATGTAATTTTTCATATGTGTTTAACTTTTGTACCAGATTAGATGAAACGAACTCCATTGATTCCAATCTAGATTTTTCCCTTACGAGGCGCAACACAAACTATTTTACTTGCGAATTTTACTAGCTCAGATATTCTACTTATCCATAATTTGGCTTTCAATTTCATGGATTATTTTTCCATAATTTTATCGCTATTTAAATACATATGTGATCTTACAAAGCCTCCTGCTACTGTATTTTAAGGTAGTTCTTCTGATATAGTTTCTTCATTTATTTTTCTTCGTATTCATTGAGATGTTTTATACTCAATTAGAAGTACTTCGTTGTTTCCACTAAGATGATCAGGAACTTTTGTAAAACTCCTTTGGGAACTATATTATGTTTCTTCTTGTGGTGTCTATTTTTCATATTTTGAATGGAGATGGCATTCCATGCTTATTCAGAATTTTGTATTATGTGTTCCTAGAAACACCTGCAGTTTCACAAGTTCTTCGTACGTTTCTGTCTTTTTCAACATAAGAAAATACCTTTAGCACTAGGGTCAATTTGAACTATTTTGGTGAAATCACAATATATATTTGACACATACCATTCCAACATATATCCTTGAAAACAGGTGCATCTAATATGTGGGAGACGTCTAGATTAGCAAACTTGTATGTGTTAATAGCACAGCTATGCTTATATATATATATATATATATATATATATATATATATATATATATATATATATATATATATATATATATATCCGTACGGTAATATATTCGCGTTGCCAACTAAAATAACGTATTAATAATCACATGGCAGAATAGCTTTGGAAATTGTGATCGTTTACATCTCGTGATTGTATAATCTAAGTAGTGCCATTTGTTGGTAGTTGTTCTCATGGTTGAGCAGGCATTTGTTATCCATACTAAACTAAAAATTGTGTTTGATGGCAAAAGTCACTATACTTTGCAGACTTTATTCTCATCATGACCTATTCTGAATCGATACAGTTTTTACCTCAGACCTACAAGGAATCTAGTCAGAATCTCTAAAAGTTCATCCTTGAATAAATGCAACAATTGTCTTGTTTACTTTAGGAATGCTATAGATGTTGACCTTTTGATATTCACTAGTGTCATAAAATGTGATGCTCTCTATTACGTCACCATAACATTTGTTTGTGTCAAAATTATTACAAAGTGGAAATGTATCATATAAATGTAGCTTCATATTATCACCGTACTTGTGTTGTTTTACCTTATAGTAAAAGTTATACATTAGTCATTTCCTTACCTCTAACACTGTAAATCCTTTACAGTGTTAGAGATTAGAGATTTTGATCATTGTGTTTGCAATACTCACATGGACTAAGTCCTCATCTTTGAGAGTTCTGTTTGTAAATGACATATTCTTTGGTAATATTTCATCTTGTATTTGATCTCAACATATTTTCATATTTGTCCTTTTCCTACGGTTTCTCCATTTGCTTGCCAACTACAGTTTTGGTTATCAACTTGAAGTTGTCCTTTATAAATAGTTAGTTGCTTTTTGTCAAAAATTAGATGTATGATTTCAGCCAGACCTACTGATCGTAAAGCATACATTTATGTACTTTTGTTAGTTTCAAGCCTAATTCACGGTACATCTTGAGATTCCGATAATGAATGATATAATTGCTTTCACATTTCTGAGTGCACAACACCATTTGTACAGTTTTCTTATTGTTTTTGTCCCTTCTTTGAATTTCTCTTCTATTGGAGATAAATAATTTTTTATCTGGAACAAGTTTCTCGGGTTCGATACAGTAGTCATTTAGATTGTCGTGCTAGTCTTCATGAATTTCCAAATCAACTTGTAAAATGTACCCTTTTTCAATATCATTAGATATGGTTAACAAGGTTATTTTGGTCTGTTTTGCTCTACCATTTGATTTCGTGTTCATTGCCCCATCCAAAGTATTTCAATGGTAACTATTGACGCATTCTCCATTATATTGACATGGGGGTGCATTATCATGAATTTAGCTTCATATCATTTTACTTTCCGTCATTTATAATTGTTTCAGCTTCACCTGCATAGAAACATCTGTTCTTAGTCCATTCAAGCAAAACCTGTGTAAGTCCCAACCATTACTGGTTTAAATGTATCAATGTTCAAAAAAGGTCATTAATTTTATCAAACATCCACTTAGTATTCACAGTGATTTTAGAAAACTGAGTGTATATATTATGAAACAGATCATCTAATACATGTTCAATTATCATCTGTGAAGTATTTCTATAAATTTCATTAAGTAATGAAAGATTTGTATATTTTTTGTCCACTTAACGCTAGAGTTCATATTCCGATACTCATTTGAAGTTATAGCTGTACCATTAGAGATTTACATTTTTATATTTTTTACGTCACCAATTTTCAAAATGTCAGGTTGGCTCTGAGAAAGAAGAAGTATAAATGTTTCTTATGGCCTCCTGTAAATACATATGAACTTTCTGTTTTAAAGCGGTAAATCTCCTTATTTGTATTTATTGCAGCAGGCGATCTCTTTTAAGCTGTGAACGTTTGTCCCTACGTTGTAAACAAGTCTCTTTATGCTCTCTCTCTACTATTTTGTCTAGCATTCCTTGTGCTCTGTCGTTTTATTTCTGCTTTCATTATTTCCCGCCTCATTATATCTTTTACTACTTCGAAACAAGAAAATATTTTTCATGAGGATATCTAACATCTGAAACGTTTTATCACTAATCTTAAAACTTATATTCTATATATCAAGTATATATTCCGGTGAATTTAAGACAGTTAGTTTGTTTATATTTTAAAAAAATGAATAAGAGCTCTCAAGGAACTAGAATATATTTTCTTGACAAAACAATCAATCTGGTTCAGTGTATAATGTGTTGGTGTTACACATTGTATTAGGTTATTTAAAATTAAAACTGCTGTTACGGGGTAGGGGAGGGTTATTGCAATTTACAACATGTTGACAAAAGTGTTTCCACATTTGTAATAATCGCATACATGCATTTTGGTTTTTAAGTAACAGATGGCTTTACAATATTAGTAAATTACATGCATCAATAGTTGTGGCTGCGGGGGGACAATGTAAACCTGTCATGTACATATATCTTCTATGATCACGTTTTTAATAACTCATCGTCTTTAGGGTGTTTTATAAAGAAAATGTAAACAAAACATGATACTCGGTCAGTAGAAGCAGTATAAAAATATTTTTAAAAAATGTGTAATATCTTGATCTTCATGAGGTACCTTTCTAAAATATAAATCATTCTGTGTCTATTTCATAAGCTCACTTTATGTCATTCTCCTTTAGCAAGAGAAGCTGTTTGAAGAAATGCATGACGAAAGCAGGTGTATTACATTTACTAGTATGCGTTCTTAAAGAAAGATTTAAGTTCCAGGCATGACTTACAGATGGATGGAGATTTCTGCGGAGGATGAGATGATATATTCAAGTCAAGATAAACCAGTTAGTTTTACAATAAATTGAATACATTAAAGCGCCCATTGAACTAGATTATGATTTCTTTTGAAACATCGATTTTATACAGTGAATTGTATATTTGCATCAAGCATGTACGTGTATCTTTGTTTATAAAAATGCAGCTGGCTTTATAGTATTTATAATACTAGTAAATTACAGGTATCAATAGTTTTGGCAAAGAAAAGTCAAAATGTCACATGCTGCTTGGGGCAGGGAGAGTGGCATACAACTATTTAAAAATATTTGGTATGAGTTCCATTTACGAAAAGGAACCTTTCTCCCACTAAATAATGAACGTTTCCTAAAATGAAAGCTTTTATTTTACCACTAGCCCCGTCCATATGTGTTCATTTATGCATTTGGCTTCCACTCGATATTAGTTCTGAACCATGTACCTGGTCCAACCTCATTATGATTCACGACTTGCACTTGAAAGAAACAAACTATAAGCGACTCATATATAGGTCAGAAGTTGAAAGATCAAGGCTACAGACACCTGAAAAAAGACAAAGGCCACATATACCCACAAAAAGGAAAATTGTTTGGCATTTTGTTGCTGATATTATGGAACACATGGTATAGTAATAACATACCGTTTATGCCGTGTACTATTGTTTCATAATGCTACCAACTAGTAAATTGAGTCTTTAGTCATTCCTAGGACTGTATGTTCTAATTTATTTATTTATGTGTTTCAGATATTTTCTCCTTTTAATTACAACTAATTGGATCAATTGAAAGACAAGTAGAAGATAAATGAAAGAAAACAAAGTACATAGGCCAGTCTCTTTCGGATTACTATGATGATGATGATGATGATGGTGGTGCTGCTCCTGATAATAATAAAAATAAAAACAATAACAACATGATGAACCTATATTATCCAGGGGGTGATCATTCAATACCCCAGCACGCCCGGATAACTAATATTAATTGCTTGGCAATATAAATTGTATGTATGTAGCCGACTTTTTACAAATAAAGATAGAATAGTCAAAATGATATCAACAATTACATATCTCACCCCTAAATAGATCTCATTAGTCTCCAGTAGTCATTGTAAGCATTATCACGCAAAACATAATATCAGACTAAAATGACATTGACAATGAAATGTTGGCCTCCATTTTTCTAACAAAGGTATTTTGTTTCCAATTTCTTATCTTTACATTTGAATTTTAGTCTTATTACAATTTTTATATTAACATTTTATTGACACTATATCTTTTGTATTGTGCTGACATACTGAGGTAACCATATACCTAACTACCTACCTATCCCCCACTCGCCACCAACCTACCTACCTACTGTGACAGTTAATGAAAGGCACAAGCAATTAAAAATAACATTCTTGTGTACGATATCAAAGTACAGGTACTATCATGAGTTGATAGTAACCAGAACTTAATGTTGTGTTTGTATTATTTGCTTAAAAAATCGTTGTTCTTAATATCTGCTTGAGAAGTTATTATCGTTTTGGACTCCTAAAAGCCAGATTTTACTGGCTGAAAGTCATAGGCTTTGAGTAACCTTGGAGTGACAGCCAGCAGTACAGACATTTAGTTCCTGAATCAATAATTACCTTGTGTGGGAGACGTGTAACATCACTGATGATAGGAAAATGGGTATTATCCTGCCGTACGTGGGATTGCAGTAATTACAGCAGCATTACCATGTTATCTGTGCCGGGAAAGACCCACACCTGTAGTCTCCTAACCAGAGTAAAAGACCGTTTACTGGAATTTCGCAGGAAAGAATAGAGTGTCTTTATACCATGAAGGTCAACCATGAACCGCACCTATATGCTCAAACCATTGACTAAATCCGCAAGGAATTCAACCAGCCACTATGGATAGCGTACGTTGACCTAAAGGATGCTTTTGACTCAGTGAACATAGCGGCCCTTTTCTTTGACTCAAGATTATATGATACCCTGACAAGAGTATGAAGCTAATGCACGCCATCTTTACCGACACAATCAGCTGTGTTAGAGCCGATTCTGAAAGTTCACAATGGTTTCATATCAACAGCGGCGGTCGCCCGGAATGCACCATTGCCCTGTAATTTTACCTCCCCATGAACTGGACACTGGGATAAATGGCACGGAAGGGACAGCTGGGTACAACCATAAGTGACAAAATCTGTACCGACCTTGATTGTTCCGACGACGTCGCTCTATTGTCTGCGTTGCTACAGATCTTACTGCTCAGTCTGGGCATCATGTTGGAGGAAGCAAACATTATCGGCCTCGACCTCATCTGGAGTAAGACCAAAATACAAACGACCAGTCAACAAGCCATCACGTCTGCAAAACTCTACAAGGGCGTGAGGTTGAGATACTCGACTCGTTTGAGTATCTCGGCTGCTCACTACACAGACACCTCTGGCTTCAAAGGTCAGCCATGTACAGTACGGACACCTATACACTTACAGCGGTAATGGCTAAATATATTAGTGTCTTAGACCATAATCCGCGTAACATGCACCTAACACTAAACAAATGCAAAGATCAGGGACAGAACGAAGCAACCGTCAGGTCTAGAGGTTTGCCGCTCTTTGGTCACATTGCTAGGGCACCTCCAGATATGGATCACAACCGGGCACTTAAAGCTACAGTAGGAAAACACGCACCTTGATTGAAGCGCCTATTGGAACGATCGACACGCACCTGGTTACAAATGGTGGAGCAAGGCCTCAATAAGTTCAACCAGGAACTGCACACTGGATGGCAAAAGGCACAAAATCGTGTCTACTGGCGCAGACTCGAATTTTACAGTCTCACAAGGATGAAGCCGGGTTGGGACTGGATTAGTGAAGACACCGAAAGCAACTGCGTTAATAAGATGTTTATTTATGAACGCAATTTAAAGATGAACAAATCTGACACCATAATAACAAAAAGATAAGGAAAATTATAAAGTTCCTAACATGGAACTATCAACAACAAGTAACTAAACGAGAAAAATCAAAGATGAATTTAACGAATGGAATTTTAAACAAACGTGAATGGCATCCTATCACCAATCAACAAATAAGAGTATATGATCTACACCCCAATATAAACAAGGTCTTATTAAGTACCAAGAGTGACCAAAGCATGTGATTTATGCACTTATCAATATGATACTCATCAATTTATCAATTCATCAAGCGATATTGGAATATGTATGAATTTATGAATATATCGTTCATATAACGAAAATGAAATGAGAATGCATGAAATTATGAATCTATCACACATATAGCGATATTGAAATGGGAATGAATGTAATTTTGCACAGATAGCAATATTGAGATAACAATAAAATGGAACACGCAATAAATATAACTATCGTGGCGCCCGTTTGACGACCAAGATGTATCTCCGGTTCCACCCGCTCTAGTCCACGGTCAAGGAGCCACCACGCATGGTCCACCCCTCCCAGTCTGTTGAAGGATCCCTCGAGAGCCTTCAAATTAACACAGACCCGTTGGTCAAGAAGCCTTGGTCCCTCGCATCGAGAAAACCAGTACACTCTTCCGAAACAACGTCTCCAGACACAGCGTACACGTCACACGAAACCACACAGAGTTCTGTGACTTCACACCACCAAACCATACATATGGAACAGCTAAAAGTATAACAACTAAACCGTGTAGTACATATGACACGGTTAGTACTTTTGTATTGATAGATGTTGCGCATGCGCGCACATGAATTACATCTCGTTACACATTACATTAATCATTCAATGCATGCTGCGTATAATTAAATAATACCCGTCTGTTCAGTTACAACAAATAGCTAACTTGAACCAGCCTATAGTATTTCTAAGATCATGGCGTTGTATGACCTAGGTATTGACTCTCTGTAGAATTTAGAATAAATTCTAAAACATCTAATATATGAAACAATTATGTCATATAAAACGAATAGTGATAAAGAATACAATCTTAAATTTCACATACCTCTACAGCTGAAGTTTTGCTCCCGTAAAGAGGTAAGCTTTCTGACAAGACTCATCGTAGTGTAATTTGTTTATAGAGAATTCGCTCTATATGTACTCTAGCTGTGACAGATATGCGCAGCAGCTAGGTACGTGAGTTTTCACTGCAGGCAATTTGCACGTGCAGCATGGGGTGAATCGCGCTCAGTATTTCAAAATAACTAGAGCCGAAAAAATAAACAACCCCCGAGTAACGCTCTAGTCGGAAACGAAACCCAAATACATTTTTGATCACATATACATATTGATATAAACGATACAATTCCGTGACAATACCTCCCCCCTTAAAAAAAAGTGGAAGCACTTTTAGAAAATCACGGAATTTTGCAAAAATACAGACTGAAACGTATTATTTACATTACCAGAATATCATGGTACGGAAGAAAAAACTACTGCAAATCACACTCTGCTTAAATAATCGGCCCCTACATTTTCCGACCCTCTGATTGCTTCGATCCGGAAACGATATGGCTGCAGAGCCAATGCCCAACGCATCAATCTTGCGTTGGCAACTTTTGCCTTGTACATATATATGAGAGGCTGATGGTCCGTTTCAAGGACAAATTCCCTTCCGAAAAGGTACGTGTGGAATTTACCTATACCCCACACCAGTGCCAAGCACTCCTTTTCGATCACGGAGTAGTTTTGCTCCCTAGGCAGCAATTTCCTACTAGCATAAGCTATAGGTAACTTTACCCCATCTTGCTCCTGTAGCAAAACTGCTCCTAAGCCCGTGTCGGATGCGTCAGTTCTCGATATGAACGATTTATTTAATTCTGGCAACTTTAGGATCGGTGCACTGATCAATCTTGCCTTAAGGGCGTTAAAAGCTTTTTCTTGGCATAAACCACAAGAAACTTTATTTGGCTGCCCTTTCCTAGTTAAATCCGTCAATGGAATAGCTATAGCGGCGAAATTTGGAACGAACTTCCTATAAAAACCTATCAATCCAAGAAACGATCGTATCTGTTTCTTGGTTTCTGGCCTAGGAGCGTCTTTAATCGCTTCAATTTTATCAGGGTGGGGTTTTAACTGCCCTGACCCACTTACTAGATGGCCCAAGCATTCCAAGTTAGAATATGCTATGCTACACTTGGAGGGTCTCGCTGTGAGATTTGCCTTGAGGAGTCTGTCAAACAGATCGACTAATACCCTAACATGCTCTTCCCAGGTATGCGTATATACAAGAATATCGTCGACAAAACTATCTACGTTGTTCATGCCTTTCAACAATTTTCGCATAAGACGCACGCATGACGCGCCGGCGTTAACCAGACCAAAAGGCATAACCTTAAACTGGAAAAGACCTTTAGGGGTCGCGAATGCCGTTAATACGCGGGCATTTTCAGCGATGGGCACCTGCCAATATCCTTTTGTGAGATCTAAGTTAGAAACGTACTGGTGCCCCGCCAATTTTGAAAACAAGCCCTCCATGTCTGGCATCGGTTCAGCATCAAACACGGTGACTTTATTTAGTTGTCGAAAGTCTATACAAAATCGATTCGTTCCGTCTTTCTTTCGGACCAATACCACGGGGGAAGAATAGGGGGAGTTTGAAGGTTCAATCACTCCCAGGTCTAATATTTTACCTACTTCCTCATCGATTGTCTCCCGTGCGTTAAAGGGTATTGGATATCCCTTTATTCTGATTGGCTCCGAGGTACTCAAGTTTATCTCGTGCGTTATTAATCCAGTATTACCTGGTCGATCTGTAAATACGTCTGGGTACTTACTTAAAATTTCCCTGACTTCCTGACGCTGACCTTCAGGTAATTCTGGGCACACGCTGACCATATCTATTCCCTCATTTCCTACAACCATGGGGTACTCAAGGGGAATTTCTGTGTTGGGGTCACTCCGCTCGTCTTCTATGACCGCAATACATACGACATTCAAAACGCCCTTTTCAACAGTTTTATGGCATAAATCACACGAACGACAGAATCGTGCTACGTCACTATTTACACCTGGCCAATACAATTCTCTTAACACTTTGTCAGTCGTCCTTTTCCTACTCAAGTGACCTGCACTACCGAACTCGTGCGCTACTCTAGGTATACGGGACCTGAATTTCTGGGGGACAACCAGTTGGAAACACTTTCTACCATCCAACGTGGTAAATTGCCTGTACATTAACCCTTCCCTACGTATAAATTTCAAACTTGAACCGCCCTTACAATGTTTCGCGGTACCGGATACGATCCTCTCCGCGGTCGCGCTCAAGGACGCGTCATGCCCTTGCTCACGCGTAAATTCATCGCGCGAGATATCGGTCACGGCTTCCGGAAGTTTCAACTTACGTAGCGGCTTTTTATCCGCCTGCGCCTGCGCCCTAGTTTCGGCCGTTTGTACAATGGGAAACCGGAAGTCAGACTGAGTTGGGAGTCTGGAGCCCTCGACATTTCCGATAGTTAGGTCGTATATGGGGTTTTCCATACACAGAGCTTCTACGGTTCCGGTCAAAAAAGGCGTCTCGATTTCTATTCTCGCGACGGGAACGCGATCAATCGTTTGATCTAATAACATGCACGGGGATTTCCAACCAAGCATTTGGTCATCCCTAACGAGACTCCACTTTACTACGACGCCCGTGCACCCGGTGTCGCGTAAGACCGTGACTTCTTGACCGTTGGCGGTACCAGTAGCAGTCGGTACCCTCGCCTCGGGAAAAAGACAAGTGCCGATCGACTGAATAACATCATGACCGATCTGCGCACGCGCTGCGGACTCGTATACCTTATTCGCGTTATTAGATGCCGAATTATCACGCGGAAAATCATCGCGCTTACCGCCTCCTGACCATGCTCTGCTTTCAATAGCAACCGCGACTCTCTGGACAAACCCCTTCCTTTTCGGACAATCGGGCGTGATGTGACCCCATTCCTGACAGGTAAAACATTGTCTATCCCTACGATTTGTACGCTTCCCAGATTGAAAGTTTCCACCTTTATGTGTACCAAGTTTCTCGGGTTCTCTGGGTCTCTGATCTTTATCTTGATTACATCCCTTGTTATCCCTTGAGATCACATTCTGGGTACTTCCCCGAGCTTCGGCGAAATAGTCTGCCTGAGTAGCCATATCAGAGATATTACTGAAGGACTTTTCCCTCAGGAATAAGTACAATTCCTTACCACAAGTGTTTAACAGCTGGTCCCTAAGTAAAAAATCGGTAAGACCCTTGAATGTTTTTTGAATCTTACCACATTCAACCCAACGCTGGAAATAATTCCCCGTCCTACTGACGAACTGGGTGAATGTCTCGCCTTTCTCGGGTTTACTATATTTAAACTTTTTGCGGAACCCTTGTTCTGTCAACTCGTATCTCTTAAGGAGTGCCTCTCTTAACGCGTCATAGTTTAATGCGTCGTTCACGGGAAGACGCGAATACACATCTAGCGCTTTACCTTTAAGTAACGCGCTGAGATGGAGCGACCAATCATCTTTTTTCCATTTCTGGATGGTGGCATATCGCTCAAACCTATGTAAATAACTATCTAAGTTATCTTTGTCATCTTCAAAAGGGGGTAATTTAGGGCCTCTTAACTTTGATTCTTGTTGACCATCTTTCTTAGCCTCTAATAATTCAAATTTCCTTCTATGTTCTTTCTCCATATTCCTGTCTTCTGACTCAATGGCTTCTAACTTTGCTTGTTTCTTCTTCTCTAGCTTTCTTTCCTCAAGGTCTCTTACCTGCTCTATTCTTTCCCTTTCTGCTTCCCTTTCCCAACCTATCCTTTCCTTCTCTGCCTGTTTCTCTAACTCCATCTTCTCCTTCTCTGCCTGCTTCTCTAGTTCTATCTGCTCCTTCTCAAATTCCATCTTCTCCCTTTTAAATGATATCTCTAATTCTAACTTTTCCCTTTCTATATCTCTCTCCTTTAATCTTTGATCCCTTTCCCGAGACTGCTCCTCCTGAACGAATTTTCTAAGGGCCTCCCCCTCATACCCAAACTGTTTACCCATCTCCACTAGATCTTTGAGTGACGACATGATAAATACTGTTGATATTATCACCAATCCTAAGTGCACTATCATATAACACATACAATTTTTAGGACTACACGAACCAACCGTATATCCCTTCTCCAAATATATGCAATATGAATATATGATAAACAAATGGTAAATAAAACAAAATATGAGTGAGGTATTCACTCACCCGCCTGAATTAGTTCTTGTCAGGAAGGTCACAATCTGAAATAAATAACTGAAAAAATCTTACCGGAGTCAAGACCTATGCAAACTAACGTCCGTGCTCCGACTAATCCAATAACCCCACATCTGACACCATTTGTCACAGGATGAAGCCGGGTTGGGACTGGATTAGTGAAGACACCGAAAGCAACTGCGTTAATAAGATGTTTATTTATAAACGCAATTTAAAGATGAACAAATCTGACACCATTATAACAAAAAGATAAGGAAAATTATAAAGTTCCTAACATGGAACTATCAACAACAAGTAACTCAACGAGAAAAATCAAAGAGAATTTAACGAATGGAATTTTAAACAAACGTGAAAGGCATCCTATCACCAATCAACAAATAAGAGTATATGATCTACACCCCAATATAAACAAGGTCTTATTAAGTACCAAGGGTGACCAAAGCATGTGATTTATGCACTTATCAATATGATACTCATCAATTTATTAATTCATCAAGCGATATTGGAATATGTATGAATTTATGAATATATCGTTCACATAACGAAAATAAAATGGGAATGCATGAAATTATGAATCTATCACACATATAGCGATACTGAAATGGGAATGAATGTAATTTTGCACAGATAGCAATATTGAGATAACAATACAATGGAACACGCAATAAATATAACTATCGTGGCGCCCGTTTGACGACCAAGATGTATCTCCGGTTCCACCCGCTCTAGTCCATGGTCAAGGAGCCACCACGCATGGTCCACCCCTCCCAGTCTGTTGAAGGATCCCTCGAGAGCCTTCACATTAACACAGACCCGTTGGTCAAGAAGCCTTGGTCCCTCGCATCGAGAAAACCAGTACACTCTTCCGAAACAACGTCACCAGACACAGCGTACACGTCACACAAAACCACACAGAGTTCTGTGACTTCACACAACCAAACCATACATATGGAACAGCTAAAAGTATAACAACTAAACCGTGTAGTACATATGACACGGTTAGTACTTTTGTATTGATAGATGTTGCGCATGCGCGCACATGAATTACATCTCGTTACACATTACATTAATCATTCAATGCATGCTGCGTATAATTAAATAATACCCGTCTGTTCAGTTACAACAAATAGCTAACTTGAACCAGCCTATAGTATTTCTAATATCATGGCGTTGTATGACCTAGGTATTGACTCTCTGTAGAATTTAGAATAAATTCTAAAACATCTAATATATGAAACAATTATGTCATATAAAACGAATAGTGATAAAGAATACAATCTTAAATTTCACATACCTCTACAGCTGAAGTTTTGCTCCCGTAAAGAGGTAAGCTTTCTGACAAGACTCATCGTAGTGTAATTTATTTATAGAGAATTCGCTCTATATGTACTCTAGCTGTGACAGATATGCGCAGCAGCTAGGTACGTGAGTTTTCACTGCAGGCAATTTGCACGTGAGCCGAAAAAATAAACAACCCCCGAGTAACGCTCTAGTCGGAAACGAAACCCAAATACATTTTTTATCACATATACATATTGATATAAACGATACAATTCCGTGACATACAGCTACGCTGCCTTGGGTTGTACGCTAAGGACGACTACGACGATGATGATGAGGTCTTACATGAAAATCATCCAGCATGCAGTCAGCTCATCTAATTCCTAGCTTTTTTCACATGCACAATAGGCAGTTAAAGTAACTGTTGATGTCAGCCTTTCAAACTTTTGATGGCAATCTATCTCAATATGCAATATACAGTTATCAACATGGACCGTATATCACTGAATAAGCATATGTATTTCTACTTTCATGTGCACTGGTCACAAGGGGCATTACGAGTAGGTTAGGATGTGTATAGGTCCAGCACGGTATAATATATGCGATGATAAAGGCAAACAAGTAATCCATGTTAGTAAAGCATAAACAGTAGGTCACATTGACACTCTTTGGTTGCAGGGGTGTTGTTGCAACAGAGATCCATCAAGTTTTTTAGTTTGATGATTGGAACATAAACAGCACCCAATATATAAGCTTTAAACATAACATTTCAACACAGTCACATAAACATGAATAATAGCCACATATATCTCTTTCTGCAACAACATTGTATATATTAGACAGATGCATCCACTCACCAAGTTTCATGATTCAGGGTAGGACAGTACGCATATAACATGCCAACAAACTCGTTCATTCATGAGCTAAATGCAGAAACTAAAACACAAACAGTTAAATATGAAATTGAAGTCACAATGAGCTTTTTTATTGTAAGAGTGTGATAGTAACAGAGAAGCTTATTATAATCAATTTCCCGATTCTAAGATAAACAGTGCCTGAGGAATCAACATCAAACACAAAATGTAAACCAAAGCCAATAAAGCGTCCAATATGGGCCGTAACAGCAAACTCCTGACCTGATAGAGTAGTGCTCATCAAGACACATATCCGCACCATGTTTTATAATTCTAGATTGGATAATATGTGCATAACATTCCAAAACCCTACATGGTCATGAGCTAAATGCAAAAGCATAATCTAAGCGAATACAAATGTGAAATATAAGTCACAGTCATCTTTTTAGGTCGGGTGCTGTACTAGAAGAGATGTACAAGGTCATTTTAGTTTAATGATTCAAGCGTGAATAGTAAAAAATATCAAATTGATACAAAATAAGTAATGTGTAAAATATGGGTCACATTGACCCACTATTGTGTAAAGGTGTATCACCCAACAAGGTGCATCCTCTTGCCAAGATCCATGACTCCAAGTTTAAAAGTATTATTAGGGAGATAAAGACAACCGATGTGATCATAAGCTAAACACACCAAACAATAATCCAATCATGTAAATGTGAACTATAAGTCACATTGTCTTTTTTGTAGTGTTGTGGTACTAACATAGATGCATACAATCATTTAATTTGATGATTCTGACATCGACAGTGCATTAGACTGAACCCAAGTCAGAGAAGCATGGAATATGGGTCCCATTGACGTACTTTTATAATGTTGGTGTCGATTTAGTCAATATGCATTATGTCACCAAGTTTCATAATTATTAATGTAAATGTATGTGCACAGGGTGCAAAACACCTATTTGACCTTAACCTAAGCCTGTAAAATCTGAAACGTAGGTACCCATGACCTTCGTTCGTTGTAAGGGTATGGCCCTAATCGAGATGCGTGCATGCATTCATCTAGTTTGATGATTCTAGCATGAACAGAGCTGGAGAAATAGACTTAAAACATAACATTTAGAAAGTCAGTGAAGCATGAAACATGGGTTACAGATACATACTTTCCGATTAGAGTGTAGTACTTATCACAATGCATCCACTCACCACGTCTCATGAATCTAGTTATAGCAGTATATAACTGACAAAGAACCGTGCAAAACTAACTTTTAACTAGCCTAATTGCTTTCGACTCTTACTGAGTTTTTGTCAAAGGCAATTACGAAACAGAAACAAGACAAGCATAAAACACAAAAGAAAGCGTTGATATTATAAAGTTTACATGCTATGTTTAATTATTGCTTCAGAATGTTCGATGTCGCGCCTAATTGGTTTGAACTCCAATGGCACACTTATTGGTATTGCCTTACCAAAGTAGGAACAATAACGTCATCCGTTTTAAAAAAAATAATAAAGTGGTAGAAACGTAGATTATATCCCGAATAATTCATTTTTCTATGTAACGACAGTAACGGCCGTAACACTTATAATACCAGCAAAACTGCAAAAAAAGTCGTAATTATTGGTGAATGAGTGAGTAATGAGAAAAATGAATAACCATTTAATTCAATAAATGGGAGTTGTAAACATATGATGATTTATTTGCGTGTGCGTGGCATTTTGGAGTCTTCGTTGTTTAGGCCGTTTGGTTTCAGTGTTATAAGGCAGCGTATTCAGTAAGATCCCTTTTCTTTCCTGGTTTCGGAACTCCAGTGGCGGTTGTGATCAATTGCAGTTAGTACTGTATCATTGAAAGTATGGCCAGTAAAGATAAGTGATTTGCAACTGGACTTCCGTCTAGCTTCTTTGTCATCCATTCAGATCTTTTAATATTGATCCGTTTGTGTAGCTTTTCTGTTTTTCGGACATGCTGAAGGCCGCAAATCTTACATGTGATGAAACAAGCCACATTATTTGTATTGTATGTGTTTTTTAGACCATATATGAGCAATTGTTCGCTCGTCGCTGTCCTAGAGACTATGTTGCTCAACATCATATGTTCATGTGATGAGATAAATTACATTATATTTTTGGCATGTTCAATTTTTCGCTTGTCCATGTAATGAGATAAATTACATTATCTGGGTTGCACGTATATATATATATATATATATATATATATATATATATATATATATATATATATATATATATATATATATATATATTTGAACATGAACTAAACGCAAAACTTAACCAAAGTCAGTAAAATGTGAAATGATGGTCACAGTAAGAGTGTGGTACTAATATGGATGCATACAATCCTATAGTTTGATGACTCTGCCATCGACAGTGCATCATATTGAAGAGCAGTCAGTAAAGCATGGAATATGGTACACATTGACCATTTTTGTTGTGAGGGTGTTGTACACATCAAGATGCATCCTGTAACCCAGCTTCATGATTCCAGTTTTCACAGTATTGGTACAGTGTGCAAAAACCCAGATCTAACGTAAAATCTTTACTAAGAATTTACAACTGATGTACACATGTGTACTAGGTAGGTCACAGGGGGATAAGTGTTATGAAACTGACTACAAAATCTTACCTAAGGCACAGGAAGAAAGTATGGTTGAGATTCAGTGTGGATGTACGTATGTATCAGCATGTATCGGTGCGGACTCCACCGCCGACGCACACTCCGGGGATAGTGCAATAGCTCTTCTCTACTTCGTAGAGGTAAGCTAGAATTTGAATTTTGAGACCTTTTCCCGGTAAGATCTTTGCTTAGCTAGTAGGCCAAAATTATAATTGTCGTCTCCGGCAATATATATGTAATATCGTAATACTCTGCATGCTGTATATAAAGTCCTTGATGATATTAAATTAGGCTGATAATGTTGCTGCTGAGGTTCTTCTTCTTCTTCTTGTGTCTTATTAGTATTATTTGTATTAGCAGTTGTGGTGATGGTGGGCTAAGAAGCTATTTAAACTACATAGATTATTATGTTCTAAAAATTCACGTAAAGGACAATAATTTAAAAGTGCAAAAACATGCTCAGACCCTCACATATTTCCCGAGGGAGCATCATACTTCTCGACACCCTTCCCCCTCTCACCCACCTCAGACCCGGCATATCACGCACTAATGTATCTAGGTCTAAATATCTATATGCAATAAAATACTTGTATATCATGCAATATAGTCTATGTATTTAGTCCTTTTGTCCAATAACTTCTGCTTAAAACGGTCATACTGTGTGTGTGATATATCCTTCGTAGTAAATGTGGAATATGTATTGGTTTTATCGACACAAGATTTAGTTCCTTTTATTTTATTTTCGTTTTCTACATTCTTTAAAAAATACTCAGCTCTTTTAGTTATTGTTCATATGCACCAAGACAATCCTTATATATGCCAGGCACTAACTTGGACACAGCATGTCAAAAGTCAGCATAGGTTATGTTGGACTTAGTAACACATAGTTGGATTTGATTGAACGGACTAGTGCGATATTTAGTGCAAGCGATATTTCCTAAACCTGTTGAGTCACACCTACTTGCTTTGTAGCATGCGCAAAAGCCAACAGGCTTAACTCAATAATCAAATTATTTTCTGTTTAGGCTTTAATACTGCTTTCTAGTGAATGCAAGTAACATTCTTCGGTTATTAGCAAGTCTTTTGGATAAATCAGAGGAAAAATAATAATGATTTTGTTTGGACTATATGATACTATAACAGCTCATAGACTCAGAGTGGTAATGCCTATGACCCGACGGTTAAGGGTTACATCAGAGTAAAAGTCAGCGTAACAAACTTTCATCTGCAGCTACTCATTGAGTCACTTCCATCGGTTTCGATTTATTGCGCCCCATGTGGTACGGCCGTTTCTGGTATGCTTCGGTTATTACGTAGCTGCTATTTAAATGTAGAACTCCAAAACAACCTACCATGGTTACATCCGCTCTAGTTTCCAAACAATATACTGCCTCTAAAGCAATCAGGGTCAGCAAAACAAGTGGTAGAGAACAACTTATTGGTCAAGTACAAAAGCGGAGTTCATCAGCCCTGGGTATCGGAAGATATCCGTCAGATGGCCTTATAAAACTCCGTTCAGAATAAACATGGTTGTGTTGTTACGGCCAACGTTTGTATATAAATACCATTTACATTTGAGCAGATTGTCTTTCTCCCGATATTCTGCTAATCGAACAGTAAAAGAAAGTTAAATCATTTGACAAGTTGACATTGCTTATAGTACTATATACTCATTCATGGAGATGGGAACGTGGTCACGCACCCGAACATGCACACACCCACACACACACACACAAACTGCACATACCCCACAGTAGACAGATCCGGGCCCGTTAATGGCATGACACTGATCATTAGGAGTGTACACCTCTCCTGGCTGTTTCATCACATACTCGTGGAAAGGACCTGGATAACGCACACACTCTCTGAAATAGGAATATTGACTATTTGCCTTGATATACCTTTAAACGGACAATATTAGCATTACCCCATTTGATTAACATTATGGAACTCTATATGGACAAGGGAACATGTAATGCCAAATTTTAGCTTATACGAACAAAGGTAAAGGTGATGTAAAAACACTGTCACCTACTGACTAACACAAAGAACTACTGACCAACACCAACACTTACTGACCTACACTTACTCCAACCAATCAATACACCGTTTTACTGACCAGTACCTATACCTACTGAAAAACACCCACACTGACTCACACAAAGGGTGTGGTATAACAGAATGGAAATAAAATCAAAATATAACCCCGAGTAAGCAAACTAAATACATCCACTACCACATGAACCCCTATAACATTCCTATCATCCCCTTAAAATCCCCTACCACAGGTATAACATTGTCACTCATAGACGTGAGATAAAAGGAGAGAAAAGGTATGGATATTAGCTCATCCTACAGACAAGTATGCACATCACCCATGAAAGAGTAGGAGTGCTCGCCATACTAAAATATAATATTACTCACTCACTATAGTATCACTAATGAAAAGGGAAGAGGGGGTTTAAGTTTTAGCTGTTAAAGACAAACCCACAAACAAACATATAAAACACACTTATTTTGGCAATTATGTAGTAGTATCTCTGTTTCTTAGAGACCAGGTTAGCCCTGCCACTGGTGACATAGCTTCACTGTTCTTCTTCGTAAACGTCTCAAATACTCTCTTGAGACACCCTGGTCTTTTATTGAGCACTCTTCTTTTTCACATCGCTGTGTATCTAATCCCGGTGTTGGGCCACGATGACCTTACATACCTGAGCCAGTGTGGATGAAACAGGACGCTAGAAATGATAGTATATGACTCCCTTTTTGTCCACATCTTGACATGTGTTAAGAAAATAGATGACTCATGGGACTAAGGTACCAATATACCAATATAAAAAAACGTTCTGTAGTCCCATTAGATTGTATTCACATTCAACAAACCAACAAGGTGACACAAAGAAACTTTAGAATAATCAATTCAACTGAAACGGTTAATTTTAAAGAGTCATTTATACGATTGTGGGAAACGTACAGTTCAACGATTCCATGAATTATTTCGTCCTTGAAATGATTAAAACTTTTGTAATGATGGAGTTTTCAATACCGAAGAAAATCAACACGTGGCGTTCTGACATTTGCCCGAAGAACTTTACTACGTCGACGGTATACGAACAGAGCAGTGAGAGAATGTATACGCCTGGTACAAATCCCACTCTTCAGACCCTTTTCATTTGTAAGAAGAAATGCTGAAATATCGTCGGTCTGATGTGGACGTTTTACAACTTTTTTGTGGAAAATTTCGACATTTCTTTCTGAAGCAGGAAGGTATCGATCCCTTGAAGGAAGCTTCCACAATTGCCAAAGATTAGTGTACCGAATGAACTTATGCACGAGAACAAACTAGTCATCGTACCACCTCCGACGATTTTCAGTCAAAACTTTGCGTTGGTTACATTACTTGTGCCAAAGTCAATACAAGTGGATAGCACATGCTAGAGGCGGTGGTGAAAAAATGAGTAGATCTTATTCTGTCGATGGTTAGTTAGGATTTGGAAAACCCACAAATCAGGTACTAATTTCACGGATATTTATTTCATGGATACCCCCCGTGTTATTCTCACCGGAACTGAAAGATCCCTTTGACCGAGTTTTACCATGGAAGATTTGTAGACGTTAGAGCATGAAAAGTTAATGACACCGAATGAGGGATATGTGTAAACACGACTACAATAGACGTTTAACAAAAAAAAAAAAAAAAACAGATTCAGAATTTGAACGCATCGTCGAAGACTACGACGGGACGGACATCGAACCTTTGAATCAAAGCGCCTGTTTGTTTAGAGAACGGACGAATACCACGAAGGAGACCAGTCTCAAAGAGAAACAAGTTCAATATAAACTTGAGTGTTCGTTGTACCATTGGGTGTGTATATATACTCCATCTCCTCCCGGTCACCCTGCAATTGTGAGAAGACACATCGACGTCGAACACGTCATGCGACAAGAGTGATGCTATGTCTTGCTACAAGAGTGATGAAGACAAGGGTAGGATTTGTGAAAAGATCACTTACCCCACTGTGAAAAATTGCAGTTGTGAAACTTTTGGTCATATCCAAGATTATGCACATATTTCTAAGTTTACCAAACCCACCTAAAACTAGGATTCAAGACCCAGACGCACTTTTCCATATGTTTGGTGGAAAATATACAATCAAAAGAAACATTTTCTGTAAAAAGTATTTTTAAGGAGGTTTGAAAATGATAAATATAAACATGTGTGTGCATTCTTTGAAAATAAATTGGGTGAGGAAACTTAACACCTCTGAATCTAAATGGAAATATATTTTAACAACTTCCACGCCAAATATAGAAAAATGTTTTACTTTCGGCATACATATTTTGACAGAATTGATAAATACTTTGAATACCTTTTGGACAGATGCATTTGCAGCATATATTGAATTACATGAAAAATTTAGCGTAGAGGTCTTTCTCAAAACGCCAATGTGGATGAATCCTAATATTAAAATTGACAATTATAGTGTTATGTAGATGCTCTGGGTGAAAAAGAGACAGGTGTATCTAAACGATTTAGTTAACGAAAATTGTTCATGGATTAATATAGGTGAATTTTTTTAACAAGTCTAAAATGCATGTAAACATTGTCCTTTTTATACATAAATCTTTAATGTTGTTCATTAAGGGAATAAAAGGGTGTAAAGGCTTACATACAAAATTTAAAGATAAAACTTCCAGGCCAACATCACTATTGAAATGATATCAATCATATGAGATTATAGATGAGAGTGACTGGAATTAATACTTGCTCTTGCTTGTAAATTAACTAGATGTACTAGACTGATATGGTTTCAACCTAAAATAAGGCATACAATTTGACAAACAGATACATATTTTAACAAAATTGTAATAGTCCCTACAAGCATGTACCCTTTACGTAACGACTCCGTAAAAACGGTATCTCATCTATGTTGGAACTCTTCCACAACTGAGTCAATACTTTCTAGTTTAATTGGGGGACATGGAGGAAGTGTAATCATCTGCACAATTTTCAAGTTTCAAAAAGAGAGATACAGTGATCAGTATCTTTGTGTTGCAACTGAAATCATATATGTATAAATGTAAACTCAACAGCGTTAGACCGAACATAACTCACTTAATAAAAGAAATGAAGTTTTACCACATGTGAGAAAAAATATTTCGCTTATATAAATTGTACATGGAATAGGTTTGATGACAAATGAGAGCTATGTAAATATCTTTTCGAACGATTGGTGTTATGCTTATAAAACATAATTATAATTTTGTTCAGTATATTATAAAGGAAAAGAATGTTCACTATATAGCAGTTGTGTTTACAGATATATAGAGTAGAGCAATTTCAAAGATGTTACTATTCTAGATTGCGATAGTATTTTTTGTCTCCTAATTATTATTTTTTTTCTTAAGGAGATTAGTAGTAAAGAAAAATAATAATTTAAAATGATAACATAATGCAACTATTACCAAATGAATGAATAAAGTGTCTACCGTATAAACGTTCGTAATAACAAGTGACTGTTCTCTCCCCTATAAATTAGCCTATATTAAATTCTGTATTGGTTTACAGTTAGGATATAATACTATGTATTAGCGCTAACCATTATTCCCTGTAAAGTAACTCATACTAATAATGAATTGTGAGGTAGTCCGTGGGATTCTACCTAAGTACGGAGAATGATAAAAATCATATGGTATTTTTAAAACAAATGGTATTGGATGGTTCATGAATTTGGAGTAAAATTATTTGACATGCTCTCTCATTTTCTCTTTGTCGATATTTGAGTTGAATTTCTAAGGGTGATGGTTTCCTCCGCGTGATTCCTCCTCACCTGCATTATATCCTTCCTTTGTACAATACCTTTGGGATGTTTTCTTTTATGTCCGCACTTAAAGCGTATAAAGCTTTGCCTTCACCAGTTTTGCCATCCATCGTTGACTCGTCAAGAATGACTCACTATTACTAAGTAGAAACGTATAGTAAAGCCATAGGGTTGTTACAGAGGCTAGAGCACCTCCTAGGTCGGGTTGAGTAAATGTAGTTATATCCGAACAAACGTCACCTAAATCGGGAGGTTGCCAGATCAAAAGTGAATGCGCTTAGGATAAACTGGAGCGGGAGCGCAAGAAAATGGATAGGGAGCAAGAATGCGTCAATGAAATGTGGGGGATAGTTCAACAGTATCCGAACAGCTCCTGAGGCAGCAAGAGTCAGAACAGGCCGTGATCTCAGTATATGGAAGATTGGGAGATGAAGGGGGGGGGGGGTAGATCCGCGTACGTTTACACTGGTAGTCTCCATCTTCATCAACCCATGAAGTAGTGACCAACGCACCATAAACTTTAGAGCCTGTAGAGCTCGGCATGGGAATTATGGTTACTAGAAAAGAAACGAAGCGACCAAACAAAACCAAGAACCTATCCCATGGCCACACATATCTCACTGAAACAGAGATACTGCTCAATAATTGCAAAAATGTGTGATTTTATATGTTTAAGTGTTTGTCCTTAACAGCTAAAATTTAAACCTTTCTGCCCTTTTCATGCGTGATAATATAGTAAATAATTGTAGTGGGTGATTTGTCTGTTTGTGCATATGTGTAAATGGTTTTATCCTTTTCTCTCCTTTCACGTCACTTCTATGGTTATAGGGGTGATAGGGGATGTTTTTCTATTTGTTTATATGGGAATTGTAGGGAATTTAAAGGCGTTATAGGGGTATTAGGGAATTTAGTTTTGTTTATAGGTGGTTTAATTTCTAATTTATCCCCTTTTTAATATCCTACCCTTTATGCGAGCCAGTGTGGGTGCTTGTCAGTGGGTATGGGTGCTGGTCAGTAAGACGGTATATTTATTAGCAGGTGTAGATGTTGGTCAGTAGGTGTTTGTGTTAATCAGTAGTTTTCTGTGTTGGTCAATATATGTTACCTTTCCCCTTGTCCATGTACGATCACATAATGTTTAACACATACACAATTTTCGCAAAACATTTTCCTTGCACGTGTAGAGTTCCATAATGTTAATCCATTGGGATAATGTTAATATTGTCTGTAAAACGGCCCATCATGTTATTCATATTGACTAATGCTAACTTTCCATAGTCGATATAGGTTCCTATTTAAACATGGAGGCCTAATACATTTATATATTTGATAAAATAATATGATAACTTACTTGATAAACTAAGGTACCTAAGTTCTTATATATATATATATATATATACCTATATATCTACTAACACCTTTCTTCACTTATACCTACCTAGATAACAACTAATATGCATTCGTACATGATTATAAACCACGATTCAGTGCAGTTTACATATATATATATATATATATATATATATATATATATATATATATATATATATATATATATATACTGTTACTAGAATATGGGCATTCAGCAAGAAACAATATGTAGACTACTTTCCGATAGTCGTAGTATAATAATGCAAACATAAGCTTTCTTCTTAATAAACATACAAGTATTTACCATTTTGTATAGGTAATTGACTATTAGAACACCTGAATTTAGACAGCGTAATGCGATCACTAAGAGGTACTATTTATAGGTACTTTTCCAAAGTGAAAACATCCTTTAATATTTTGTAGGTTATGCTTTAAAATAATTTAGAATGTATGCATTATATTGTTGCAGATATTCATATTTAATAATATCTTCAGTTTTAATTTTCGACAGTGTATGTAGTAAAAACTATCCTGCTGCTATATACCATATAGTCTTTTTCAGAAAACAAATATTGTATTTATGACTGAACAATCTAATTATACTGCAAGGTGGGAATGTTCACCTAATCGCATTTTTGTTTCCAGATGCGTATCGTCGGTCACCCGGTCTCATGGTGGCCTAAATAAGTCACTTCTGTGGATTATACTATACACCATATACAATGTAAAGTCTTTTCAGCATACACATCTCAACCAATTTTCATCAACATTTCACAACTTATTTCATAGTTCTCAGATAATTAATATTATCTTTCCTTACGGAGAAAGAAAAAAAAAGAAACGATTGTGTAAACATAGTTACAAAAACAAGTGGGCTGAGCATTTTCCTGAAATCCGATATGTCAGTTGATTATCTAAGTTTATTTATATTACATTGATGGAATAGTAGGTATTTTCGATGTCTCATATGATACCGTGATTAGTGCTTGAGATACAGGAAACCGGAAATCAGGAAGAATCCATCGCCTTTGGATTGGCGGCAACTGGTAGTTGCTCGTGTGGAAATCAGGGATCCAATATGGGCACCAGAAATACTAAGCGAGTGAACGTAAATGCGGGAGACAAATTGGGAGCCAAGAGTTGACTTACTTGTGTCCAAGTTCGTGTGCTGCTGTGAACGTCGTTAAAAAATAATCACTTGCCTGGACAAGCGAAAGTCTTTGACCAACGTCACATACATTATTATCAACAGCAACTCCTGAAAGGCAAAAAACAAAAGAAGACTAAAGTTTAATGTATACTAATTTATTTTATTTATCTGAATAAAATGGCATTCAACATGAATTTTAATCAATTCATTGCAAAAGCAAAACATATAAACGTGTGAAACACAAAGCTAATATCACAGGGATTACTTCGACATAACCAGGTATACTAATATACATATAATGACAACACAAAATGCCAATAGCGATATTTGTTGGCCCGAGTGTGTGTGACTATGGAACTGGATTTAATGCCAAGATAAATACATGATTCGTTACATTAGCTTAGAAGTTTATTTAAACACTCCTAGATACTGCTTAAATGTGTCTTGTACGTATGAAAACAAATTATATGCAAATTACATCCAAGCTTCCTAACAACTATCAAAACTTCGAGTCACATTCAAACGACTGTCATCTTTTCGCTTAACCGCAATAGACTTAACAACGTTCAAGGACGGGTATTTACTGCTCTCAATGCTGAAACAGTTATGGCATAATTACATTCTCTGCGTGGTTAAAGTTGTCGATTGAAGAAAGTAAATTAGATATTATCCTATACAAAAGTGTTATACAGAATAACTTCAGTAAATATCGATTTTTCTACCCGTTACACACTTCATAAAATAAGTCAACCTATTAGCATCAAGCAGAATTAGTGCCTGAACTACTAGGTTAGGACCCTTGAAACAGTTTCAGCTCTGACTGTGATTGGCTAAAGTTAGCTTGTTGTAAAAGTGTTACTACCCTACATAAATTCAAGATATAGTATAACACAACTATCAAGTCTAGATAGCACATCTACTGCGTTCCTTCAAAAAAGCACCCAGTTAGTTGGATGCATTAAAGGACGTTAAATGATTGTAGCTATAGTACGAATTTGCACAAATGTAAGTCATTTGGGATCGGAGGCAACATCACGTAACTTAGATATGACCTTTCCTTACAGTATTACATATTTACATATATGCATGGATCGCAGGATAATATCAATATGATTCAGTACAGTCAGTATGTTACTTGGAAGCCAATTTTAGAAATAACGGAAAGAGAGATAGAGACAGGCATAAGCAAAGACATACAGACAGACAAACAGACAAATTAGCCTGACATATTAGTAAAATAGTATTGCACACGTAGAGTGAGCATAAGAAACGCACAAACTGTAAACTACTCTAAGCACGTACACAATATATATGTGGTAGAAGTGATATCAACATGCAAAAGCTGAAGCTTGATGTATGCGAAAATTCTGAAGTTCAAAAATATAAGATATTGTTCAGAAGTAAAATGAAACTAACCCGAGACCTGTTTGAAGTAGTCGCTCCGTAATTTGTATGTTACCAATTCTCAAGGTGAAATATTCAGATATTTCTTTATCTTGCGCCTCTTCTGATTAATCTCAGATATGTGCCAATAATTGGCAACTACATACATGCACCCGTGCATACATACATACATACATACTTACATGCATACATACATATATTGAAACCTATCTAAACCGGCCCCTTTATAATCCGACGTCATCTTCATACTGGCCAAATGTGTTGGTCACAATAAGGTAATTTTAGCACTAATTTAACCTCCAAATACTGGCCACCTCTTTACAACGGCATACATTGTTTGCCCCTATCTATCTAGTTATCGTCATACTTTCTCTAGTGACCATTTGCATATATGTAAAACCTAGGTCAGGTGCTTCCAATAATATATAAACCAATGCAACTTTGCCTTTATATGACAGGTATGTACATAAAAATACCACATTCGGCTGGACTTCGGAGTGTTTATTGATTTGTGACAGGTGCAGCTTGACAATATGATATGTGGAGATACCGCATGTCACATAATGTGTTTGTTATTTAATTTAAAGCCTGCCCTCACAGGAATCATAATATTAATACAAAGTAAATTAGTACCCAAAGTCCTATGCAATGTTAGTCCATTGAATATTAGTACGTAACATCCTATGTAATTTTAGTATAATTAAGTATTAGTAAGTAATATCCTACGTAATTGTTGTCCATTAAGTACGTAATATCCTATGTAATTTAAGTCAAGTAAATATTAATACGTAATATCCTGTGTAATTTTAGTAAAGTAAATGTTAGTACGTAATATCCTATGTAATTTTAGTCAAGTATATTAGTACGTAATGTATGATGTAAATTTTGTCAATTAAGTATTAATTCGTAATGCCTTATGTCAAAAGTTATACTTAATTCACCAGGGATTAGTATATGTTGTAAGGTTCTGGCTGCGAGGGAAAACACTTTTCCGAGGAAAAGAAACTAATAATTTAATACTTCCGTCATTAGTCAATATACTGGGTGCTTCTGGTTCCTTTTAGCACTGGGACCGAAGGTCCTAGATAGGTGGTTAAATAGTGTCAATACGAAAGTACCAGATAGGTGGTTAAATAGTGTCAATACGAAAGTACCAGATAGGTGGTTAAATAGTGTCAATACGAGAGTTGTTAGCTCTGCTATTCTGTTATAGGGGGTCAGAATTATTTTTAAATGTTTACTCAACATTGTTTTTTTTCTTCTGTTTTCACACTCTCTTCAGCAGTAGAAAAAAGAAAGAAGGGAAGACAGAAGTAAAGAAAGAAATAAAGAAAAAAGTGACCAAAGAACCAATTATTACTCCTACTCCTATTGCTTGTCGGACATGTCAATCCAAAATACCACACGAACAACCTAAGAGCAGTATCGAACAGTGGGTGACTTATGGAGGAGAAGCAGCAACAGTAGCAGCAACCCCATGGAGACACTTTTAACCAGCATTTACTACAATCCTGCTCATGCTGCTGGCTATAGAGGAATTCTAAAATTGTATCGTGCCGCTAAACCCAAACTCCAACGTTTACGTCTGCAGGATTTACGACAATTGTTACAAGAACAATCGACGTACACGTTACACAAACCCATTCGACGAAAATGTTCCAAAAGTCAAACGAAAGTAGCACGCATCAATCATGAATGGCAAGCAGATTTAGCTGATGTCTCTAATTTAGCGTCGTACAATCGAGATTACAAATATTTGTTTTGTGTCATTGACGTGTTTTAAAAATCAGCTTGGGTAGTTCCTTTGACTTCTAAAACAAGTTCAGAGTTGGTGCTAGCTTTAAAACTTGTCTTAAAACAAAATGGTAGACACCCTTAACGATGGCAAACAGACAAAAGCACCGAATTTCTGAACCACGCTTTTCAAAAAGAATTGAAAAAAATGACATTCATTTTTTTACCACTGAAAATCTTGAAACAAAAGCCAGTGTCGTGGAAAGTTTTCAAGGAACTTTGAAAGAACGCACGTGGAAATGCTTTACACAACAACATACTCTCAAATACATTGACGTGTTACCATGTTCAGTCAAAGCTTACAATCAATCGTACCATCGTATGTGCACCAGAATAAGTGACACCTCAAAATGAAGTAATTGTGTTTGATTGATTGTTTGCGTCGTCAAAAACCAGAAAAAAAGATAGAATTATTAAACACTGGAGATTCGGTTTGCACTGGACAAACCAAACACACTTTTGACAAAGGTTATTTACCAAACTTGACGAAAGAATTATTTCGTGTCACTGGACAAGTGCGTGGACGTGATCCTCCCGTCTATAAATTGGAAGATATGAACAAAGAAGTGTTAAAAGGAACGTTTTACTCGCCTGAGTTACATCGATTGACTAAGAAACAAGACGACGTGTACAATATCGAAAGCATTCTCAATCAAAGAACACGTAAAGTGGGAAAACATCGACTTCAAGAAGTCAAAGTTCATTGGAAAGAATATCCAACGAGTTTCGATTCTTGGTTTGCTGCTTCATAAGTCATCGACTATAAAAAGAAGTAGAAGTTGCCAACATGCCGTTAAACACAGCTACATCTCCTTCTCAGAGTTCATCTCTCCAAGAACTACAAAAGCAACCACTGAGGGTGAAGTGCGGAGAACGTGTGTGTAAACATCAAATCTATTTTTCTGCCAGATCTTTGTGATGTATTGAGTCATTGGAGCAGCGATTGGAAATTTCACTTTGCAACAAGGAGAAAACGAATTGTGGACTATTTTACTCAGCAGTTGTATTGGCTATATTCTTCTCAGACCGTCGTTGAAATATACCGACAGCAACAACAACGGTAGCACTCTTCCAGTCACAGCAGCAGCGCCCTCTTCTGGAACATTTGGAAAATCATCTTTTGACAACGAGCTACTCCGCCGAGACCAGAACCATCGAACTATGAATAACCAATTTTATTTAACATTACCTACTGACATTTCTGTGGATGTATTTCCCGGAAACACAATATGTTGTTTCAAGGCCGAAGTACCTCATTCCATACAATTAGATCAAGAGGCTCATTGGGAAGTGGCTTTGCTAGAAATCATTCATCCCACTCAAGTCATCAATGTCAACGAGGGTCAAAACACTTTAGTCGTCGATATCCTTAACAAACAAGATCAAGAACACTTGGACAAAAATGATCCTCTCATTTACAAATCTAAAAAACCATCACCAGCGAATCCTCAACTGAACACCTATACCATAAGAATTCCTGTAGGATATTATTGCAATGCTCAACATCTCGTCGAAATTATTTCAGGTATTTTCAACGATCAGTCTGGCAAAACACTGGAGAAGATTCGCTTAAATGAACGGATTGAATATCATGCTGTTTCTAATCGTTTTAAAATGTATTTTTCTAACGGCAAAACACTGCCCATTACTTTTTTACTGGGTTGTTTGCTATTCTGGGTGGATACACCTCTCTCGCTCCTATCAAAGACATTCACAGCAACGATCGATTCTACAAGTATTTTCACTTCCCTTTCGAATTGAACGAAGGACTGAATTTGATGTTTGTATATTCTGATGTCGTCGAGAACAACGTCGTTGGAAACACAGCTGCTCCGTTGCTGAGGGTCATTCTTTTCGAACTGGATTATGCCATAGCTGCTTACGCTGAAGGAGGAAAAACGTACCAGATTCACCGAGAATTTATACATTCTCATTATCTTCCTGTCAGTAAATCGTATTATTGACAGTGTCAATATTAATATAAAACGAGATCTTGGACAAAACATTCTATTATCCAAAGGAAAGGTTACGGTGAAACTACATTTTCGAAAGAGATTCTCCAGTGAACTCTAACAGAGGTATCCTGTGTACCAAGGAGTCGCTCGACAGCGAGGACATGGTTTAAGAGATATGTTAAAATCAGCTTTTTACATGGTAGTTCCCATCTTAAAACCAATGGTGACACGAGGATTGCATGCTTTAAAACGTGATGGTTTGACGTAAGGAAAAGAATTTCTCCAAAATTCTCTCATCGACAAACAAAGTCCTAAAATAGCCTTCATGAAAGCAGGAAAAATGTATTGCTAAGCTTTCAAAGTGGAAAAGACTACCTATGGCGACGTAACACCCCTATAAATTCACTTCACGCTTCTGAGGAAGGTATTACTTCATCCTATACGCCACAGCAAGGACAGGGCAGAAAAAGACGTCGAAAACCTTTCAGACCTCATACACTCGTTCAGAAAAATAATAAGAAAAGGAGAACAGCAGACAGAGAATTACACGTTTTTGATCACTAACTGAAAATGATGCACCGAGATTCTTGCGAATGTTCCAAGTCAGAATTTGATGTGTTTACCATGCCACCGACGATAATAACGATGCAAGAATTCCAATGAGTACAATTTCATCCTGTGTCGTCTTTGAGCACCCCAGCACCTATCGAATTTGAAATCAAAAGACACGCCGATGATTAATCGATCTGAATAACAGTTACTTGTACCTGAAAGTCAAAGTTCTCGAAACGGGCAACAGCAATCCAGGGGAAGATGCCAGAGTTGCTCCCGTCGATAATTTCAAGCATTCGTTGTTCAGCGAAGTGGATTTGTAATTGAATAACAAACTAGTCAGCAGCAGCATGGACACCTACCCTTACCGAGCTTACCTTGAAAATTTCTTGACGTACGGAAAGAAGCAAAGAACATGCAGCTGTATACCTCAGTTGTGTGGAAACCTAACACTTTGGACAAGTTTAGCGGCACAGTTTTGACAGCGGATGACGCTCCTCACAATGTCGTATTTAACGACCGCTGAAAGAAAATCAGACAAGTAGGTAGTTTAGAAATGTGGTTACAAGACAAGTATTTGTTGAATGGCGTATATGTACGTCTGAGACTGAATTGAAGTAGTACCGTGTTCCATTTGATGGATAACGCTAAAACAAAACGAGCATCGAAGAAGCCAGACTTTACGTGCGACGTGTGGAAGTGTTACCTAAAGGGGGAAATGTCGCCAGTCAAACTCTGACCAGAACGACAGTCAAGTATCCTCTGCGATGTGTGGAAATTAAAACCTTCAATATTGCCTCTGAACTCCGATCAAAGATAATTGATCATGTTTGCCAAGGACAGCTTCCATAACGTTTGCTTACTGGCATCGCCAGTAATGAGGTCCTCAACGGAGCCATCGATCAATATCCATTCGAGTTCAAACACTTCCACGTGTCCAGGTCAGAAGTCACCCGAGATGGCCCGACATCGTGTACTTTACACTGTTTGAAGCCACAGGACAGTTAGGTACCAACATCAGCCACGGTTTTTCGTACGACGATTATGCAGGAGGATATGCTTTGTGGAGCTTTGATTTCACTCCAGACCAAGGCAGCGACGAGGGACATTTCCACCCTATAAAATCTGGCCAACTTCGTGTGGAGTTTCAGTTTGCACTAGCTCTGGCGAACACAGTGAACGTCATATTGTATACAGAATTTGACAATACTTTGGAAACCAACAATTTGAGAGAAGTGATCATAGACTATTAGAAAAAAGATGGAACACAAACCTATGGAAATAGGTTAAGATGTTTTCTATCCAGAACAACAACAACTGTCACAGACGACAATCGAAGCAGAAGAAGACAAAAATGCAGTCACGACGTCAAGATGGCCTGAACAAGAACAACACTTATTGTCATGTTTTGTTTTCACTTGGCTAAAAGAATCATAGAACGGGCTAAAGAACAATGTCATGGATGTCAAATCAATCGTCCTAGACAACAACAACACGACAAATGTTTGATGATGAGTTCAGAAGACAAGTTTGAAGAGTGTCTGGAAGATGCACGGACCCTCGTCTCGGAAGAGAAGATTTTGACCGAGTGGTATAATGACTTGCGTGACCATTCCTTACCCCCATTTACTTCTCTTGAGACGAAACACATCGAAGCTCTCTTGCAACAGAGTGCAGAGACTACCCCTTCATCGACTTACTTGACAGATATTTTCAAGGAAAACGTGAGGTGGGAACAGATGATTTATCATTACCTGTGAAAAAAAAGAACATAAATGGATTCCTGGGAACTTTATTACCTTCTGGCTCACAGTACATATATAGCTTATTGGAATCCTGTGGTTGGTGCTAAAGATGAACGTCCCTATCGAAGACCTAAAGATGTTCAAGCCTATGTCATCAACACCGACGACAGTCATCGACCAGGAACCCATTGGGTAGCCGTCTACTTTCCCAACGATCACAGTGTGTAATATATTGATTGTTATGGATTACCTCCCCTGGAGGACATCATTGACTTCATGAGAAGAAATGCTGTATCTACTCGATTCAATAATGGGAAATTACAAGGATCAGATTCCATTGTGTGTGGACAATATTGTATGTATTTTCCTCATCAACGCAGTCTTGGATTTCCGTTAGCACTTTTAGTGACTTGTTTTGAATGTGAGTACTCTAGAAACAATGATAAAATATAAAGACCGTTTTGTGAATATTATGGCTATCTATTTTCTTTAGCTCAGAAACGTAGAGTGCATCGATGGCAAAAGGACATTGTATTAAATCATTGGAAGTCAGGTCTGACTCCAGAACGTTGTCAACCCTGTAAATTCATGTTTGAGTTAGAGAAGCTTCTTCTTATTATTATTTCATTTAGAAAAAATGGTGCTGACTTTGGTTATTTTTTGCCAAAAATATTTGATTTGAACATGCTCTTTCACATTCTTTCTGTCAATCTCTGTAACAAAAACAATGTTTTCTTTCACGTCCCCGTACCAAATCGGAGGGGGCGTTTTCCTTCACTTCCGTGCTTCTACCATATAACGCGGTGGGTTCACCCGTCTTGCCAGCACGGTGTGTAAATTAACTCAACGTAAATGGCCGAATGGACGCACACGTTGTAAATCAAACGTAAGTAAGCAGTCTTGCCATCATACATTCGCCGGGTCAGTCAGCGACCAACCGTCAGAAGAGCAACATCACGCTGCACCTTCTACTGGATGACTACTGGAGGGGGCCACCAACGGGCTGCCTCGTGCAGTTAATGACCAGCCTACTACTTATAAAAAAATCCAAGGAAGTCAGGTGCATACCTATATACACGAGGTAGAACGACACAGAGAAGACCGACCTACCCCGCCACCAGAAGCGAGGAGTACAAACGAAAGGGACCGGTGCTAACTTAGACCACTGGGGGCTACCTTCGGGAAGTACACTGACGCAGCGGGAGAGAGGCTAGATGTAACGAAGCAACCACAGGTATGGAAATACCGCCTGGAGGAAACATGTTACAGAATGCAACAAGCTGAAGGAAGAAAGAATGTATGTGTGTGTGGGGGGTGTGTGCTTTAACCTGCTGGGCGACTTCATCTGGGACTGCTGCGTGTGACGGCTGGAGTAGTCAGCCTGCCCGAAGAGGAAACCTGGGAGCTTGGAAAATGCAGGCGCCAGACCTCTCCAGTGGCGGACTGATCAAGATTGCCTGACTGTGTGGAGTTTTCCTTATGGAAATTTGAAAACCCCTTTCGATTATACTCTTTTAAACTACAAATTTGATCTATTTTCAACCACCGTCTAAAACTATAACTGTTTAAGATGAAAAATGTGCGTGATGCTAAATGGATTGGTATTATTTTTGGAAACATTATGTACACTATGTAAGCACAATTCATATCTGAATGTATACTGTTTAAATAAAGAAATTTTGAACTCATAAGATTGTCATAATTAAACATGTGGCTAACACATAATTGGTTGTTAGGGACAGCCCGATTTAGCTAACAGATTAATCCCCTTCTGAGGTATTTACTCGTACATGGCCGTTGTTGTTTGCCATCCACCGTCAATTTGTCAACATTAATAAGATTTCAAAACTTACTGAAGCCCTGGACAACAAACCAACAGAGCTTTTTTTGAGCAGTATCTCTTAAACAAGAGATACTACTCAAATCATTGCCAATTTTTGTTTGCATTTTGTGTATGTCTTTTTCTGCCATAAAAAACTAAAACTTAAAACCCCTACCCTAATGTAATAGTGTCTTTATGGGTATAGTGTGTATGTATAAACACTCCCTAACCCATGTATAATGTTAAACCTATGTGAAGATTCCAAATAATTGTTTCTGTTAGGGCCGTGTGATTTCTATTGATTTGTATTCTGTACTACACCTACGCATGTTTCCCTTCACGTTCGCATCTGTACTTTGGAGGGATGTTTTTCTTCACGTCAGTGCTTAAAGTATATAAAGCGGAGCCAGCCGTGGAGAGAAGAAGGTCTGGGAAGCCAGAGGCGACACCGAGAAGCCAGCGAGGCGAAACCTGGGCGTAAGCTGGCACGCGACAACCAGTCTCGCACGAGGATAGGCACGCCATCTTCAAATAATAGAGACCAGCCATCGAACTGTAGCAGGGATAGGAAACCCCCAGTATAACCCGGGAAGGAAACCAGCTGGTTGTACAACAGAGCCGCTGTAGATGAAGAGGGGGTGGTTGGTGGGAGTGACTGCAAATCAGGAAAGCTAGTCTGTCGTCCTTTCAGCAGGACTTGTCAGTCAACCCACCCCCATCGCGCTACCTGTATCAATTAGCAATTGGAGCAGCCATACTTGCGAGCTTGGCGATATACCGACAGGACAAACGAGAGAGAGAGAGAGAGAGAGAGAGAGAGAGAGAGAGAGAGAGAGAGAGAGAAGGGGAAAGAGAAACAGCAGTAGAAGGAGGGCTGTAGAAAGATCAGCTGTAACTGGCGACAACACTGAATCCAAGAGTGCGGTGTGATCCATGAAGTGAGTCGAACCCTTTTGGTCGCACAGGACCAACCCCAGGAGAGCCTCCAGGGACCAGCTGCTGATCAAAATCGTCTGACTATATGGGGTTTTACGTTTGGATTTTTGAAAATCCCTTTTGATTCTACTCTTTTAAAACACAAATGTAACCGGTTTTGAATCACCGTCTAAAAAATATAACCTTAAGTTAATTAATGTGAGCCTGATACTAAATTGAAATGAGTAACTTGTACTCACGGATTATTTTTGGAAACATTATGTACACTATGTACACAAAATACTTAAATGAC
The DNA here is from genome assembly GCA_029931535.1 of Margaritifera margaritifera. Taxonomy (NCBI): domain Eukaryota; kingdom Metazoa; phylum Mollusca; class Bivalvia; order Unionida; family Margaritiferidae; genus Margaritifera; species Margaritifera margaritifera. Next base: position 113,179 of record JAQPZY010000439.1, read on the forward strand.
AAAATAAAGAAATTTGGAACTGATAGGATTGACATAATTAAATATGGGGATAACACATAACTGGTTGTTAGAGACAGCCCGATTTAATTAACTGGTTGTTAGGGACAGCCCGATTTAGTTAACTGGTTGTTAGAGACAGCCCGATTTAGTTAACTGGGCAGTATTTGATCTTGTACGTTTGTACGCAGTAATGCGTTAAATGGTTTTGCAGTCCATCAAACCTGGAGCATCAAATAGCGAGCTACCAGCAGGGGCACAGTTGCAAGAGAGAGCATAGAACGGCGGCGGATTGACCAGCAGCAACCCTGCAGATGAAGCCTGAACATGAAGAGGGCCGAGCCTTCGTCTGCCGAACCCACCCCCAGGAGAAGGTACCACGAACCGGCTGTTCTGAAGAGCTGACTGTATGGGGTTTCCCATTTGGCGTTTGGATACCATTTTCGATCACAACTTTTTTAAATGACCGGTTTAACATATTTCGAGCCACCGTCTAAAATACAACTATGAATCTGTGGAAATAATATATACGATCACTAAATTTTGAGAGGTAACTTATATCCACAGATTGATTTAATTTTTCGGAAACATTAAGTACACTATGTACACTAAATTCAAATTTGAATGTAATTAGTAAATTTGTAACTAGCTGGATTATTACAATTAAAATATGTGGCAAACCGACAATAGGTCGTTGGGGACATCCCCATTTTAAAAACTAGGAAGAATTTGATTAAAAGTACATCATTGGCGTTTCAATTCATGTTCCACTGCCACTTGGCGCCTCTGGACATGCCCTTTTCCTACTTGGCCTTGACCGACATTATGAGTACAAACCTCGTAAACAATTAAATAGTTCACCGTGCGCACAATTAACTCATCGTACATGGCCGAAAGGCCGAACGCGATGTAAATTAAAAATCAATTAGTCAGTCTTGTCATTCATTAATCTCAGTAAACAGAGCAATGAACAACACTTATTAAGAGCTAGAGATGGAAGTAATGATACACACACACAGGCCCTGAATGCAATCAAAGACTTAGACCTTAGTATCGCTTCAGGGTGGAGCCAGAGAGCTCAAACAAAAAGAACAACTATTTTACTAATATGGGAGGACAACAAAAACAACAGAAGGAGGCCCAAATGGAGACCGGGACCGGGAGGAAGAACGCCGGGTCTGAGAGGGCGACCAACGCAGACCCAGTCGAAGCCGAGCGCCCCTGCCGAGGAATCCCGAACAACCCCAACACCACCACCATCACTTCGAGCGAAGGCCTCCAAAGCCGTTTGGAGTAAGACAGCAAACAGCATACGCCATCAAGGAGAAGCATACAGCGAATGCCAGGTACCGACAGCAACGTTGATCTGCAACCAATTAATTAAGCGACACTGATTGCAGGAGCAGGCCAATACACAAGTGCCACTATGTTGTAGCTGACTTGACCGACCCAGAGGAACCTCGAGATCGCATCAGACGCCCGTTCGAACCTCCAGACCACCTTGAACGATTCTTCACGCATCCCTCGCCGCCATGGAGCTCTTTTAAGGACTAAAGAAAATCAAAATGCCTAAGGGTTTTCATTTTGGCTCCAAAGTCGTATTTCGATTACAACTCAGTTAACAACAAGTTTGAGTCATTCGCCTCGCATGAAATAAAACAAAATCACTACAATGCTAAAGGGTAACTTATTGATTTTCTTTTTTTTTAACATTGATTGGCTGATAGGGACAGTCCGACAGAGACAACTGGGCAGAATTTGATTATAAGTACATCATTGGCGTTACAGCTCTATATCGGATCCCTGATGTTGAGAAAGAAGATTGGGAGAAGATAGCCAGCGAGCCTCCTTTTAAGCTCAATCTCTCCGTCCGCCGTAGGATGGAATACATGGACAAGACGTGTCGTTGGTATCGATCCGGACCCGAAAGGTGTAGTTGTCCTGGATATAAACACCCATTATCCAGGAAAAACCCAAAACGGCCCTTTTCAGGACCACCCAGATCTCTAGAAAATAGAGATACCACTCAAAATAATTGCCAGTCTGCGTTTTATGTTTGTGTATGTCTATGTCTATATGTCTTTGTCTATGTTCACAACCCAACTAAAACTTAAAACCCCTTACCCATCTTGTGTGTGATAGTATGTGTGGGTATAATGTGTCTTTAAACAGCACATACCCTTGCCTTGCTTGAATGTGATAGTATGTTTGTAAGTATAGCGTGTGTATGAAGACTCTTACCCTTTTCGTTGGATAGGAGGGTGTGGTTGCATAGTATATCAAAAAGCAGATTTTGGATGTTAATCAAAAAGTGTGTGTTGGATAGTATATCAAAAGCGGATTTAAAATAGTAATCAAAAGGTGTGTGTTGGATATTATATCATAAAGCGGATTTGGGATAGTAATTAAAAGGTGTTTGTTGGATAGTATCTAAATATTTTCCCATCTTAAATTTCCGTTTGAGTCCCAGTTGAATCCATCATACATTTTCCCATGTAAAATTCCCGTTTTAGGCCAGAGTGTCGCTCACATGTTAAATTCCCGTTAGAGTACAGAGTGCCGTTCCCATGTTAAATTCGCGTTAGAGGCCTGGTTTAAGGCCAGAGTGTCGCTCCCCGGTTAAATTCCCGTTAGAGGCCAGAGTGCCGCTCTCGTGTTAAATTCCCGTTAGAGACCAGAATGCCGCTCCCGTGTTAAATTCCCGTTAGATGCCAGTGCCCCTCCCATGTTAAATTCCCGTTAGAGGTCAGAGTGCCGCTCCCAAGGTTAATTCCCGTTAGGGGCCAGAGTGCCGCTCCCATTTTAAATTCCCGTTAGAGGCTGAAGTGCCGCTTCTGAGGCTCAAGTATATACTTACAGCCAATCCAACTGCAGAAATAGCAGAGGTTGTCCGATTAGATTGCAATTTCCTTTTTTTGCGCTGAAATTTTATGATTTTTCTGTAAATGAATACGCCGACATATATCCGAGGCATATTTTTGTTTCGCGGAAATAGCCGAAGTGGTCCGAAAGAGATTCAACTTCACAAGAAATAGCGGCGCCACATCTTCACATTTAGACAGGTCACAACAAGTATGTACCGGGAGATAATTGCTGGATCCATCGTTTAGATGTTTTGTATTTAAATGGTCTAAATTCTGAAGCATTCTATACAATTGTATAGAAAATAAAATTATATATATATATATATATATATATATATATATATATATATATATATATATATATATAAATGCAAAATATTTATTGGCTTCATGTGAATAACGTAAATGTTTTACATATGTGGACGTCATGCATTTTTGCATTTGTGCCTGAAGATACATACATGCGAAACTAGTAGCACAAGTTTAGCAGCGTTTGTGTTGTTTTTCAATTTCGCAAAGTCGAAACATAATGAATACATTTTCAAATCTTACTGTTGCAGTGCCAGTGGCACCTGTCTTGGACGTCCGGTAACAAGCAATCTATGCAACCTAAAATGGAGAAAATTTAGAAATTAGTCTCCTGTTACTAACTGTAAACATTTTTAAACAGATGTAAAATCAACCAACCAATCCATATATATGTCTATCTATTTATCTATCGATCTATCGACCTAGGGATGGCTGGATAGATGAGTTTATTGATATGGATAAATTATAAAAGAAATCACAAGGGAGGACATTATCCCAGCTTGGATGGCTCGGTTAGTTCTAATGTCGGGTTATCAACACGGATTTTTTTCTCTCGAATAGATGCCATAAGATTGTTCTACAGAGCACTTGTATCTCCATGATATAGTGCCTGTATTGCATCGTTCCATTTTTAGGTGAAAAATACCTCGAGAGATCTGAATCGATGCAAGACATGATTGTTACACTCCTACTTCTGGTAACGATCAGACTGAAAATGTTCGCGTGGTTTGATACATCAAAAGATAACGTAACATGTTCTGACATTTTCCGCATTTTTACGAAGACATGCCTATCGCCGAGGAAGTCGACCTCATTGTTTCAAAAGAGACATTATGTCATAATAACGTTTTTTTTTTAAATTTTGGCCAATCAAACCACGTGGACATATTCATTCCTATCGTTACCGGAAGTAGTAGGGAAACAATCAAGTCTTGCATAGATTGGCACATCTCAAAGTCATTTTTTGACCCACAAAAAGGCACAATGCAATACGTGCGCTAATGTATGGAGTAGTAAGTGCACTGTACAACATTGTTATGGTATATATTCACTAAAATGCCATGAAGATAACACGATATCAGAACTAACCCACCAAACCACTTTGGAAAAGTGTCCTCCTTTGTGATTTTTTTAAATAAGACACACGTATAAATAAAGACAGTTATCTCAGGTCTTCCCTGCGGAACAAACAAATAGCTAGCTAACAGACCGATAGACAAGATAAACAAATGGATGTCGAAAATCATGCGCAGTAAGGTTAGTGCTTATCTGCGTGTCCACATACGATTCTCTTTGTTAAATCACTGATATGCTATCATAACGCTACTTATTTGCTATGACGTGGCTTTTTGCCATCATATCGCTGCTATGCTATAACGGGGATTTTTGTCAACATATCTCTGTTAAGCTTTCAACATACTACTGCTATGCTATCACGTCTTTTTGTCAACATATCACGTAGATGTTATCACGTGGTTTTTGTCAACATATCACTTAGATGCTATCACGTAGATTTTTCTAGACATATCACTGATATGCTATCATGTGGCATTTTGTCTGCATTTCACTGATATGTTATCACGTGGTTTTGGTCGACATATCACTGATATGCTATTACGTAGATTTTTGTCGACATATCACTGCTATGTTATCACGTGGCTGTTTGTCAATACATTACTGATATGCTATCAAGTGACTTTTTGTCAAAATATCACATACCATGCTGTCATGTGGTTTTGTGTCAGTATATCATTGATATGCTATCATATGACGTTTTGTCAACATATAATTTTGTCAAAATATCACTGATACGCCAATTATGTGGTTTTGTGTCAAAATACCTGATATGCTATCATGTGGCTTTTTATCAACATATCACTGATTGTAGATACGAAAAAAAAAAAAAAAAAAAAAATAAAACAGTCAAGATTTGCCAGAAGTTGAATTATCATTATCAATTTTGGTAAAAATACTTTGGGACCATTTTTACTGCGTAACTTTTACTCGGCACTATGAAGCCAGGTTTGTGCTGATGTGCCGTTAAACGCTATACATACATACATACGTACATACATACATACATACATACATACATACATACATACATACATACATACATACATACATACATACATACATACATACAACGCATTAAAGATTGTTCATTCCATAATATTCCGCACAATTACTGTGGTATAATCAATCTTTTGAAATCACGATGGATTTGTTGATCAAACGCCCCAAAACGACGAATCATTGACTTAATCCATAAACTGGGACAACCATTAGCGCTGATCTCATGATATCTTATCTCACCATTTCGTCTCATCGCATCTCATCTCATTTCATCTCATATCATCTTCATATTTATGTCTCACTCACCCAAGTTTAGGTGATGGAGGCAGTCGCATTCGTAACATACTTTACAAACATCACCATGGGCAAATATAAATCTCGATTTTCGCCAGGAGTTCCCTGTTGAAGAAATAGAAGTGAGGTAAAGCAATCTACAATGTTGATCATCTAGTTCCCTATAACGACGTAGAAATTGTGCTCTTATACAGAGCTATATTCTTGTATATAAGAAAATTAAAATACTGGTTGTCATATAAATAATGATGCTAACATCACGAGAGAAGTCGTTGGACCAATTACGTAATGAGTATATAGCTTCTTCAAACACTACATCATAAAAACCGCGGAAAATAGCACAGAAAAACAGAAAACAATATTATACAGTGTATGGCGATAAGTAATTTCTCACTTCGAAGAGAAACATATACGTTAATTATTTGACAAGGCTGTAGAAATTATGAATTATATTAGGTCTGAGTAAATTATGTGTCTGAATATACAACATTTATAACAGTATACCGTCCAACAAACTATTAAGAGTGTGTGTATATATATATATATATATATATATATATATATATATATATATATATATATATATATATATATATACTCTTATTAGTTATATATAATGACACAAAAGTTGATAACGGCGCAAATACAAAACTGTTTTCCAACGTTTCGAGCTAAACAAACTCTTCGTCAGGGGAAGATACAATTTACATCACAAAACAAACACGAAACACAAAAGCCAAGAAACATTCTGGACTCCTACATGTTTAAATGACGGGGAAATAAACAAGCAAAGGATAAACAATAGAAGAAAAAATGAAGACAAAACTAAAAAACGGTCTAAAATGGGTAAACTACATATCTATGTTATGTAGCCATCAACCAAACAAAGCTGTGTAAAAATAATTCCAAATTTTAATCGTGCGTATCACGCAGAAGACCAAAGAGTGTTTTTTTTTTACCTAATTCCAGGCTTGGAAGAAAGGACTGACACTATGCGCAGCGATAAATCATATATATATATATATATATATATATATATATATATATATATATATATATATATATATATATATATATATATATATATATATATATATATATATATATATAATGACACAAACGTTGGAAAACGACGCCGAAAAAATAACAAAGCTTTCCTACGTTTAGACCCTGAGCAAGATAATCTTCAAGTGACTTTAAATATCATACACAGAGACACACTCACAGAGTGACATGCGTAGAACCATACATAGTAAAATTTTGGCACAGAGAAGCAAAGCTATTCACAATAATGACGAGGTCTAAACTAAAGAAAAAAAATTATAATGATTATAAAAAAATAACAAGAAATAACTACACGACTAGAAAGGAGACTAATATCTGTGAATAAGGCGAACAAATTTGAAGGCAAACCAGGCAAGCTAGTAGTACTATTGCATTTTAATACTTGGCGTGACCTAGTAATTAACGTCACTGCAAGGAGATCGGGTATCAAAGGGCACCATACGCAGCTTTGCATTAACATTCGCTTCTGGTTTAACATACCAGATATAACTTCAACTACGTGATACAAAAGTATGAATGCATTTACAAGGGAAGGGTGTGAAAAGACGTAATAATAATAATAATAATAATAATAATAATAATAAGAAGAAGAAGAATAAGAAGAAGAAGAACTTGTAGAGACGGAAGATGTTAAGCAAACTGACAGGAAAGAAACTGACACACGGCAAGGTAAACAGTGCACTTTTGGACTAGAGTTTTTGGTTTAAGACAAATTCGCCATGTGTTCGCATCTGCAGTATCCAATATTTCGTTTATAGCCACGTTCATTGTCAGTTCGTCTTTGATTTGACTCAGTAGACCGCATTTAGAGGGACTGGACTGAGTGTCCAGCTGAGTTTTCTGTTGGCCTTGTTTCTAATATGGTTTTTGTGATTGTTTCATTCTTTTCCTAAAGTCAGCTGTTTCGCTTATATATTGGCTGGCACAAATCTTGCACGTCAGGATGCAAATAACGTTTCCACTGGCTCTTCATAACCTTTGCTTGATATTGCAAGAAACTCCTGTTGATGAACTTTTTGAAAGTAGTAGTCTCGGGCATTGGAGGACAGATTGGACAACGTCTGTCTTTACACTTGTATGTACCCGTTTCTGTACTATGGTTTCAGTTCACCTGTGGCACGCACAAGATGGTCTTGTAAGGTATTTCGTCGGTAACAGACCATAGGTTGTTTTTAAAAGACCTCCTAAATACTTGCAGAGGAGTTAATAATGTGCCAGTGTCTCCAAACACTTTGCCCAATGTTTGGGGCATCTGGGTGGTATTTTGTTACGAAAATGATACGGTTGGTAGCAGTCTTATCTTTGCATCTGATGAGACTGCTTCGTTCAATGGTTCTAGCTTTTTTTATATAGCCTAGTCTATAGTTTTGTTCTTGTAACCAAATCTTTTTGAGTGTTGTTCTAGTTCCTTATGTCTTTTGATGAACGCTTCCTCGTTTGAGCAGATACGCTTTATGCGAACAAATAGGCCAAACAGAAGGTTTTGGATTACATGTTTAGGACGACAGGTGGATTCGTAAAATATATTGATGGGGTCGGTCTGTTTGCACAAGAAGTCAATTTATATGTTTCCATCTTGTAATATGGATCAGGTATCATATATTTTTTGATGACTCCAACGGGAATTTGATGGTGGGATGAAAATTGTTAGCAAATCCAAAATAGTGTTATAGTTGCTCCTGCGTTACTACTCATTTGCTCTCCACGTCATCAATAAATCTACACCAGCTAAGGAGATTGCTGGGTGCTTGATTCAGAAGTCATTGCTGACGCCTACCCATATATATATTTATATATATATATATATATATATATATATATATATATATATATATATATATATATATATATATATATATATTAGCATACTAGGGTGCCATTTTTGTGCCTAGAGCTGTACCATGAACTTGAAGATAATGTTGGTCATTAAACATAAAGTTGTCCATCTCCAAAACATGGTCCAGAAGTTTTAAAAGTTATTCGGGGGTGAGGGTGGGACCAATGGTTGGGACGGCTGTTCCACGCTTCCTTGCAAGATTGCATGCCCTTGTCATGTGGTATGCTTGTACAGAGGGAACACGTATCCAAGGTGACGAGGGTTACATTATTGTGCAGATTTGGTTAAAGAGTTTTGATGAGATTGTCTGTAGGGTCCTGTATATAAGAGTACAGTTGTGTATATATATATATATATATATATATATATATATATATATATATATATATATATATATATATAATACCTTCCAGGTTTTGCGTTTGTACTGTTCCCCAGCAATGGGTAATCGCCAGAACAAAAAGTGCTACAGTCACGTGCGTAAGCATGCCACTCTGTCAATCGATACAATTCACATTTATGTACAGATAATGAGTTTGCCAGTAAATTTTACGAAATATTGATTTGTAAACTTAATATAAAGTTTCATTTTTATCAATTGTTTCAGCCAAATTTAAAACTATTAAGAAAATTCATGAATAATATTGAGACCTGAATTATTTAGGTCGGCTATTTTTGTCCAAATATAAATCTGACGAAAAAAGAGATTCGTCTTTGTAATAGACGTAAGTACCAACTGTTGACAAAAAAGAGTCTAAGCAAAGAATTTCCGAAAATCTGACAAAGCTCGCAAAGTAATTTAAATGGCAGAAAATAAATTATCAGGTCGTCCCCATATATGTGTGAACATGCATTCCAAATCTCGTGTGTCTAGATTTAGTTGTGTTACGCATAATAGGAAGAATTTTGTTTTAAAAAAGTAAAGTAAACAAGTCAGAAAAAATTATTAAAAACCCCCCAACAAAACAAACATTTAAATAGCGTGGAAATCTAATCTGGTCATCTAGATATAGATATAAACATGCAGAGATTTTCGTTTACCTAGGTCAAGTCATTTTACCTAGGTCAAGTCATTTTGTTGCATAATTATGGCTTGCACTGAACAAGTCTAATTGTAAAAATTAACAAAAACAAAGAAATAATTTTTTTAAAAACATTTAAAACATTAGAGAATTAAAGCTAAAAATAAAAAAAATAAAAAATAAAAACATATTTCAAATAGCTTACAAATCTAATTAGATCATCTAAATATGAATAATATCATGCCTACCAATTTCATTTCCTGTCATGTGCTTTTTACATAATAGTGTTAACAGTCGTCACGAGTAGGACGTACGAACATATAGGCGGGGAGACGGACAGACAGGACAGTAGTTAAGGGTGGGTACTGAGAGCCAAAATTTTTTGATGGCACTATAGAGCCAAGATGGCGGCGTGTGTTTTTTAATGTGGTGGGTACTGAGAGCCAAAAATTTTTGATGGCACTATAGAGCCAAGATGTCGGCGTGTGTTTTTTTAATGTTGTGGGAGTTGTTTGAGTTTAGGATAAAAGGAGGAGAGTTCGCTTTAGGATTCCAATGTTCTTTTATTGGAATCCTCCTTCTCCTTCTCCTTTTTAACCGGTGAAGACGTGGTTTTTATATATATTAGAATTTCCGACGTGAAGGAAAAAAACATCCTTTTCACCTAAAAGAAAACTACTTTTGATAAAAAAACCATTAGATCGATCGAAAGAAAGAGAAAAGTGATATTCATTATTTTTTTTTTTCAAATTCAATAAAAAAATAGAGGGAAAAAAAAGGTTTTTAACTTTTTTTAGATCGATAGAAAGAAAGAGAAAGGTGATATTCATTATTTTTTTTTTTTTTCAAATTCAATAAAAAACAACACAACGCCATTTTTTTTCAATAATTCACAAAATGGTTTTATTCAACAAGAACTATTCCAACATTATAAAACAATTCACAAAATGGTTTATTCAACAACAACTATTCCAACATTATAAAAAACTAACTATGTAACAAAGAAAATGTTTTTCAAACAGGAACATATTTACAAGGTTGACAACGTTGGGAAGGTAAAGTAAATGTCAAACTTTCTACATGGACATCATCATTTTGATGTACATTACGATGGTGAGCTAAAGACAAGAGATAACCATAACGTTCACAAAACCATTGTTGTACTTTAGCATCGTTTCGAACATAGTCACTATCAAAATAAGTCAATAAATGTTCTAAGGAATATCCAAGACTGCGTTGATGAAGATAATGAACACAATATTGTCCACACACCATAGAATCTGATCCTTGTAGTCTCACATTATTGAATCGAGTCGAGACGGCATTTCTTCTCATAAACTCGATGATGTCTTTTTCCAAAGGAGGTAATCCATATGAATCAAAATATTCCACACCATTGTGATCGTTGGGAAAGTACACGGCAATCCAATGGGTTCCTGGTAGATGACTGTCGTCAGTATTGATGACATAGGCATGAACGTTTTTTGGTTTACGATGAGGTAGTTCATCTTTAGCACATACCACAGGATTCCAAGAAGAAGTATAGGAACCGCGATTCAATAAGTAATGAAGTTCCCTGGTATCCATTTTTGTCCTTCAACAACAGAAATATTGAGTCAGCAATGCACACCTGACTTTATGCTTGAATTGTTCTGTCTTGTAATTCCAAGAATATTCACGTCGGATAGGTTCTGCACTCTGATGAATGAGTCCTTCGATCCGTTTGATCTCCAGAGAAGTCAATGGAGGAAAAGAAGAAGTCTGTAAGACTTTATACCACTGTGTCAACACATGTTCATCTGAGAGTTGTGTCCAGGCCGTTTCCAAATATTCATCCAATTGTTCTTCACCTGTCAACATCATACATTTGTCGTGTTGTATCTGACTGGGATGATCGTTTTGACATCCATAACATTGTTCTTTAATCAGACTGTTAATGATTGGACTCAATTCCTGAGCATAACAGGTCACTAACTGTTTTTCGTGTTCTGGCCATCGACAAACCATAAATCCAGTAAACACAGGAACGGAATGGTTTTCTTCTTCTTTGTCTTCTTTTTTTTCTTCTATTTGAGGTACTAAATAAATGACTTCGTCATTATCATTATCCTTTGTGGTAGTTGGTGACTGGTGAATCACTTCACAAAATCCCTCATCTATCTCGATAGGTTCTTCTACGTTCTGCATCTTTTGTTTCTTCTAATAGTCTACAATGACTTCTCTCAAACTGTTGATCTCTAGAGTGTTATCAAATTCTGCATACAAGATGACGTTCACTGTCTGGGTTAGAGCTTGACCAAACTGAAGTTCCACACGAAGGGGGCCTGATTTTATAGGGTGGAAATGTCCTTCATCGCTGCCTTGGTCCGGAGTGAAATCAAATCCCCACAAGGCATACCCTCCTGCATAATCCTCGTACGTAATGCCGTGGCTACTGTCTCGGCCTAACTGTCCTGTGGCTTCATACAGGGTCAAGTAAGATCGTAAGTAATTTCTCTCGCCACCAAAGTCAGGTTCAAAAGGTCTGGTACACAAGGTCTTGCCATCTCGACTGACATCTATCTTGGTGACGTTAAAGTGTTCAAACTGGAACGGATTCTGACTGATGGCTCCGTTGAAGGCTGCATTAGAAACCATACCAATGATCAAACGTTTAGGGAGCTGTCCTTGGAAGATGTGATCTTCGACTATGGATCGGAGTCCAGCGGCTGCAGTAAAGGTTTTCACTTCCACACGTCTAAGAGGATACTTAGCAGTGGTTCTGCTCAAGGTTTGACTGATGTCGTTAGCTACTTTGGGTAAGACTTCTACACGTCGCACATAAAGTTTGGCTTGTTGAATGATGGTTTTCCACTCGTTAGCAAAAGCTATCAAATGGAAAGCGGCACTACTGCGATTCAGTCTCAGACGTACATCTACTCCGTTCAACAAATACTTGTCTTGCAACCACATGTCCAAATGCAAACGATCCATCAGTTCTAAACTGTTTCCTCTGATTTTCTTTCGGCGTTCGTTAAATCCCACATTATGGGGATCTGCTGGAATTATTTTATGAGCAGCATCATCAGTCTGGTCAATCCTCGCCCCTGTTGACGGGGTTATGTCGTTGAAGGCACCCGCGGTGTCAGGTTTCCAGACCACCGAAGCATCCAGATGAGTGTTCTTGGCATCTTTTCCGTACGACAAGAGATTTTCCAAATAAGCACGGTAAGGGTAAGTATCCAAACTGCTGCTGATCAGTTTGTTATTCAAGTACAAATCTACTCCACTGAACAAAGAATGAAAGAAATTATTGACGGGAGCTACTAGGGAAGCTTCCACAGGAAGGCTGTTGTCACTTTTTTGTACTAGCAGTTTCAGGTACAAGTAACTGTTATTCAGATCGATGTAATCTTCGGTTTGTCCTTTGATATCAAATTCGATAGGAGCTGAATCCGTCAAAGACGATACAGGATGAAATTCCACCCATTGGGATTCTTGCATTGTCATCATGGTGGGACGCATAGAAAACAGTTCTAGTTCGGACTTGGTACATTCGCAAGAATCTCGGTGCATCATTTTCACAGTTTAGTAATCAAATACGTCTAATTCTCTACCAGTTCTTCTTCTTTTCTTATTTTTTCTGGAAGTACTACTGTCGTGTGTTCTTTTATGAACTTTGAAAGGATTTTGAGGTTGTCGTCTCTTTCTACCTTGTCCTTGCTGCTGTGAAGTAATGCCAGAGTCTGAAGCGTGAAGCGTATTTATAGGATTTTCTCGGAGACCTAAAAGATCTTTACCAGTCGTCATCAACACATTTTTGCCTGCTCTCAAAAAGGCTTCTTTAGGATTTTGTTTGTCGATGAGGACGTTTTGCAAAAATTCTTTTCCTTGTGTCAAAGCAGCATCTTTTAAGGCATGAAATCCTCTAGTCACCATCGGTTTCAAAATAGGAGCTACCGTCCGAAAAGCTGATTTTAACATATCTCCTAAACCATGTCCTCGTTGTCGAGCCACTCCTTGGTACACTGGATACATTTTTTTTGAGGAATGTTAGAGAACTTGTTTTTTTCGAAAATGTAGTTTCACCGTGACTTTTCCTTGGTCAATGAATGGAACACTTTGTCCTAAATCTCCTTTTATACTAATCTGGACACTGTCAAAATACGATTTACTGACTGGAAGATAATGAGGATGTACAAATTCACGGTGAACGTGAAAGGTGTTGCCACCAACACTAGCATTACTAGTGGTAGTACTTCCACCCTCTTCGTCCACAGTAACACTAGAACCACCACCACCACCAATATCTAATTTGAAAGGAATGACTCTCAGTAAGGGAGCAGAGGTGTGTCCCACCACGTTGTACTCCACCACATCAGAGTAGACAAACATTAAATTCAGTCCACCATTCAATTCGATAGGATGTTTAAATTTATGTCCAAATTCTACGTTGGTTCCAAACTCTAAATCACTTTCAGCGGTAAAATCTTTATTTCCACCCAAAATACCAAACAATCCAGAGCAAAATTCAATGGTTAAGTATTTTCTCTCTTCCAAAGGTAAACCTTTATCTTTCTCAGTAAGGAGTTGCCCTCTCTCTTTGAAAAATTGGACAATTAAACGTCGTGCCAAAGCATGGTAAGCAATTCTTACAAATTTATTGGCTGCTGATATGGCTTGGCTAAATTGGCGTGCAAACTGGGTTCTAATGGTGTCCACCAAATGTTCAGGACTAAAATAATACCCTGTAGGAATTCTCAGAGTAATCTGAGAATAGACAGTAGGACTAGTAGATTTAGGATCTGGTACTAACTTTTTGAATGATCCTTTCATGTCTGGATCTTCAGGGTCTTCTTTCCAGATTTCAGGATCATTATTTACCAAGTGATCATGTATTTTTTTGTTCAAGATTTGTACAACCATAGTGTTTTGAGTTTTGTTGATGTTTACGATTTGCGTAGGATGAATGATTTCTACCAAACTCACTTCCCAATGAGCATCGTGATCCAATTGAATGGCTTGAGGTAATTTGGCCGTGAAACAACATAAGGTGTTGTTGGGAAACACATCCATGGAACTGTCACTAGGTAACGTTAAATAAAATTGGTCATTCATAGTTCCAAAGTAGTGGTTCTGGTGTCCGAGGTGTCACTCAAGTGAACAGAAGAAGGATGTTCAAAAGGTTCCAAAAGAGGACTGGTAGTATTTTGGTGGTGGTGGTAACTGGACGAAGAAGAAGAAGGTGGACTGGCGTTGTTGTTGTGGTGACTATTGTCGTTCGTGTTCGTAAATTTCAAAGAGGGACTGGGTAAAAGATAACCGATGCAACTGCTCAGTAAAATGGTCCACAATTGTTTGTCTCCTTGTTGTAAACTCAAATTGGCAATAGCTGCTCCGATGACACAATACACTACAAAGATTTGGCAGAAAAAGACGATTTGATTTTTAGGCACACGTTCTCCACACCACACCCAAAGGGGTTGTTTTTGTAATTCTTGAAGAGAAGAACTTTCCGAAGGAGTCGTCTGGGTGGCTACTGTGTTGAATGGCATGTTGTGAGTTTACTTCTTTTTCTTTTTATAGTCGACGACTTGAGAAGCTGCAATCCAAGAATCAAAACTAGGGGCATATCCTTTCCAACGTACTTTGACTTCTTCTATTCGACGTTTACCAACTTTACGTGTTCTTTGTTCGAGAATGCTTTCGATGTCGTACAAGGTGTCTTCTTTTTTGGTCACTCGTTGTAACTCAGGCAAGTAAAATGTTCCTTTGAGTACTTCACCGTGCATGTCTTCCAATTTATAGACGGGAGGATCACGTCCACGGACCGGGGTAGTGACACGAAACAATTCGGTAGTCCAGTTAGGTAAATAACCTTTGTCAAAAGTACGTTTGGTTTTTCCGATGCGAACCCAATCTCCCGTCTTTAATAACTTCAACAAGGATGTTTTCTTTTTCTTCTTTTTTTTGGTCTGCTGGGGTGAACCAAATAATTTATCAAACACAGACACTTCGTTTTCAGGGCTGACGTCTTCGGGGGTACATCCAATGCTACGATGGTACGATTGATTGTACGCTTTGACCAAATGAGGTAACACGTCGATGTACTTGAGAGTATGTTGATGTGTAAAATATTTCCACATGCGTTCTTTCAAAGTTCTTTGAAAACGTTCCACAATACTGGCTTTGGTTTCAGGATTTTCGGTCGTAAAAAAATGAATTTGTCTTTGTTTCAATTCTTTTTGAAAAGCTTGGTTTAGAAATTCCGTACCTTTGTCCGTTTGCCATCGTAAAGGTTGACGTCCACTTTGTTTCAAGACCAATTTTAAGGCTCGTACCAATTCGGTACTGCTTTTAGAAGTCAAAGGCACGACCCAAGCAAATTTGGAAAACACGTCGATGACACAAAACAAATATTTGTGACCACGATTGTAAGTGGCTAAATGAGAGACGTCCGCTAAATCGGCTTGCCATTGATGATCGATCCCTTCCACTTGAGTAGTACTTCTAGAAAATTTACGTCGAATGGGCTTGTGTAACGTGTACGTTGATTGTTCTTGTAACCATCGTCGTACTTCAGGCAAACGTACACTTTTCAATTGACTTTTAGCAGCTCGATATAATTTTTGAACTCCTCCGTAACCAGCAGCATGACCAGGATTGTAATAAATGGTGGCTAACAGTTTCTCCATGATGATGATGATTTTCCTCAAGAATAAGTTAACCAATTTCCAATACTCTTTTCTTCGTGAGGTATCTTTTTGGATTGTTGTTGTTTACGTGTCCGACGTGCTACTGGGGTAAAAGAGGGAGTTCGAACATCAGGGGTTATCGGTTCTGTTTTGACTTCTTTCTTTACTTCTTTCTTTTTCTCTTCTGAGGGTAAAGGGGTAGACCTCTTCTTTTTTATCCAATCCGGGGTGGCTAACTTTTTTATTTTTTTAAGAGGTGGAGTTAGTAAAAACTCTTCTTCTTCTTCTTCTTCTTCTTCTTCTTCTTTTTCTTCTTTTTCTTTTTTGATAGTCACTTTAGGTTCGCTTTTCATGAGAGCCTTAAAATCTCTCAGAGTGGGTGAAGCTGTTTCGTCGACTGCTTTTTGGCGAAAGAGTTGTAGACGTTGTAAAAGTTGACCGTACCGTTGGGATTTTTCTGTTTCAGACACATTGTTTTGTTCCATCAGGGATTGTAATTCTTGTTGTAACTGAGACATTTCGTTAAGATTAGGATTGGGTGGTAAATGAGGTATCCGTTGTTCGTTCCAACGATGAAATTCCATCCATCGTTTGTAAGGTACTAAAGTCAGTTTTCGTCCTTCCATTTCATTCAAAGGTACCAAAAAGGTGTGGTCATTTCAGAGAAGGGTGGTCCTTTTTATCTTCTTTTTTTGGTTATCGCATGACCCCTCCTAAAAGTGGTCCAGCAATCGTTCCTAATAAAGGAGCGGCTATTTTTAACAGCGGTCCTAACAGCATAGGTAGAAATCCTCCTCGTTGTACCAACATTTTTTTCTTTTGTTGAAGAGGTATTTTCTTTTTCACCATTTGACGAAGAACATTCCGATGTTTCCCTAATTTTTGTTTCTGTATCTTAGACAAAGGTACCGTTCCTTTCAACACGTTCAAACAACATTCACACACGGTATCAATGATTTCTTTAGGAGCTGTTTGAATGAGTTGTTTTCGCATGGGAGAATTGGATTTGCTCAAGACAGACAAGACATCCAAATGTTTAGCCAGACGAGGGGGAAGTCGTCGTCCTTTTTTGGTGGTTTTCTTCTTTTCTTGGTGGTGTACACGTTTGGGAGCCATCTTTTTTAGTCGGTAGAAAACAAGTCTGAAGTCTTTTAGCAGGGTACCCTTCTATTTTATACTGGAACAGTTCTCCACTGATTGTCTGCACGACGTACCAACTTCACGACAGGTCTGACTCGACGTTGAGGTGTTTTCAAAGGACTAAATCGTCTCAATTCTTCTTTGGATAAATCCACTAAACTTTGTAAGATACCAGTTCTTTCTTGGACTTTGGTTTTAGGGGATGGTACTTTGTGGGTGGCTGCTGCCATGGCTAAATCAGCTGAAGTCGACGGTCCCGACGGGGTCACTTTCGAAATAGGTTTCCATTTTTGCATCAAATTAGGAAACACGGATCTTAAGTCTGGTTTTACAGGCATCATGGTAAAAGGGGGTGGTGAAGAAGACAAAGAGGAAGAAGTGGACGCCAAAGGAGACCTCGTCACTGCTGGTGGTGATGGTAAGGGTAGTGGTGGTGTTTTGCGGGTGTACGTTTGCGTCCTGGTTGCAGTACCTCTTTTACGTCGGGTGTTAGTGGTGGTAGTAGGTGTGGTTTTTTTCTTCTTTTGGGTACGACTTTTCTTTTTCTTGGGGCTGGTTTTCTTCTTCTTTGGACTTTTCTTCTTCTTTTTAGGAGTTGTTTTGGTTTTGGTATCATTAGGATCCCATTTCAAAAGGGAACGAATCATAACCCCTCCTAAAGAACCACTTCCACCAGGAGTTAAAATGATTTGTTTTTTAGTCCGTGAATCGATTCTAGGATCAGCCAGTTGTGACAATGCCGATTTATGTCTTTGAAAAAAACGTTGAGTTTGATGAGGGATGTGAATGATACCTTGTAGTAATTGACGTGCTGTCAAAGTAAACCATCGTAACACTTCTTTAAGACTCGCTTCTAACAAATGAGCACGGACTTGTGCATTTTTTTCACGACTGATGCCATACAAGGCACGAATCAATTTAGCCGAAGGATGAGATTGAAAGGAAGTCATCTTCTCTCCAAAAAGAGTGTGAGACAGAAATGACGTCGTAGGTTGTTTTTATAGTTTTTTTTTTTTTTAAATGGGCTGAAGGGGACGTGTAAATGACAGGACCCCCTTCTTCACTCCAAGAGTGAAAGATACTGGCACGAAATCTCAAATAGTCAGGAGTGGTCGGTTTTAAGTCAATGAGTAAATACTCGTGAGGGGTTTGAGTGGCATCGTCGTACGCATAATTGAGCCAAGGAGCTCCTAACTGTTTGGCTAACACTTGTACTTGAGATTTGTCTCTGGGACTTTTAAACAAGACCACGTAATGAGAATTCAAACTGATGGTTCGATGGGCTTTACTTTGTTGAAATAAATTTTGAGTAATGTAGACAATGCTGGCATTACGATGGTGTCCTTTTCGTGTAAACCAAAGTTTAATTTCTTCTTCGTCTTCTCCTAACATGTCATCAAAAATAACTAAATGAGTTTGACTCACGTCAGAAACGATTCCATCGTCTTCGTGAGGAATACCATCCACAAAGGAAATGGTTTCTCCTTGACTTTCTTTCAATAACGTGTAAGACGGTTGCCACTCTTTGTAACACCACACGATACGTTGAGGCGGACGATCAAACAAATCAGCTTTGTGTTCGATCAATCGTTTGACAAATTCGGTTTTACCTGAACCACTCGGTCCAGCAATTAACATGTTAAATGGATGGCGCAGATACAAAGCATTCCAACTTTGACGATCTAACTTTTCGTCAATTACTTTCACCACAGAAGAGGAGGAGGAAGCAGACGAGGTAGAAGAAGATGTAGCCATGATTGAGGTAAGAAGATTTTTGAGAAGAAGACAAAAAATCCAAGGCATTTTATACGATTTTCATACACGTTTATTTTTTAGAGAAAAAAAGTAACTTACCAACCAACAAAATAACATATTTTTTTTACAAGTCATTCATTTTTTACAGTACGAGTGAGAAAATAGCAAAGTAAAATCATCAGGTACACAATGAAGGGTCCTACGGAAACCATCAAACTGTCATATAAACACGTCAATGTACAACAATAGTTTCGTGTCCTAGTCATGAAAGACACTGTGTTTTGGGGTGACATTCTTCTTCTCGTCTTTTGTTTTTTTGAATCCTCTGACGGTAGCGGTGGTGGTGGTAAAGAAGGGTGGTGTTCCTCCTCAAGAGGTATTGGAACCACACAGTGGTGGTGTCAGGTACTTCTTCTTCTTTTTCTTCTTTTAGGGTTTCCCATCGAGGTTCCCCTTTTTTCACTTTTAGAACCTTATGGATAAGTGGCCAAATCTTTGCTGAACTGGGCCACTTCTTGTAACCAATATTGGAAACCAAGGTTTCTCCAGGGTCGTACATCTTTCCAATGGAAAAGGTGTTGGTGTAACTCACTAGCAAAACACACTTCTTGAAATGTTTTATACACAGATAAAGTGTGACGAATGTCTTCTTCACATGGAAGTGCGTCACTAATTTTCATTACCACTCTCAACGCTTTACATACAATGTGTCTTTCGTGGACTGATAAAATTAAGTTTTTATAGTCTTCATCTTCTTCTACTAAGTCCGAAGAAAAACACAGGGTCATATTGTTTTTTGGAACTCAACAACAATTGAGTACAAAACAACCACGGATCGTTCAAAAGAATCCAAGGCAAACACTTGTCCTCAAAAATAGTCCACAACGAATGTCCTGGAAAACGAATTCCAAGATAAGTAGTCACTAAGACACATACCACATAACGTCCAAAATTTAATGGACACAGTTCTTGTATCACTTTTTTATAATCCTCTAAGGTCTGAACATGATCTATGCTTTCCTTCCACGGAATCCGTTTCACCAGTGGCGTGTAGAGTTCAGGCATACCCACTCTTTTATAGCCAGGCTGTGTCAAACAATACTAGACACTTAGTGGTGACGGGCTAGATCTTTGGCAAA
Source organism: Margaritifera margaritifera (assembly GCA_029931535.1). Lineage (NCBI taxonomy): Eukaryota > Metazoa > Mollusca > Bivalvia > Unionida > Margaritiferidae > Margaritifera > Margaritifera margaritifera. The sequence goes on from JAQPZY010000439.1 coordinate 133,351, forward strand.
CTCTTGGTAAATCTTTTCGCGCACTTCCAAAGGCAAGCCACGAATGTACTCTGGTAAAAGTTTCCGTATTCTTCTAAAGAAGAAGTATTCTCCTCCGACATGGAATTTTTTTAAAAAACTACTACTTCTTCTTCTGTTTGGCATCTGGCTCATCGTACCCGTACTCTTCTAAGGCTACTAAAGGTAAGAAGTGACAGTGCGGAGACCATCTGGCATGTTCAATGTAAGCTGAGTCGGTAGGCTCCCAATGGCGAAGTTCCACACCGCAACTAAAACATTGAACTTTATCTCCTTCTCCCGTGTATTTAAATCCAGATCTAGCTAAACCTTCCGGTTTAGGTCCTTCTAGAAATTTTGGCCACTTGTCTTGGAATGACTCCAGTCGACTTTCATACTTGGAATAACCAAATAAAGTCACAGGTATTCTGATATGCAAATAGGGATCCACATTCACCTTGTTGTCATTAACGTCAATACCAAACCGTACAGAATCCGTTTCATCGCATGGTACTGCATCACACTCCAAGTCGTGGTGACTCATCTTTTTTTTCTTCTTGCTTCTTGGTCCACGTTGAAAGTGAGAATGAAGGGTTAGGTTTGGAAGGGGTTCCTTTTTTATACTTCTCCAAATCGGCGTGTCCGTAAGGTAAAGTCGTGTGATCTGGAAGTCTCACTCTTTTTTGGTACACGATGCGATACACTTTTTGAACAGGTCGAGTCACAATTTTATGATTTGGTAGGCGAACAATCTTGTGAGGTTCTAACGTGGCTACTTGAAAATCTTTCACTTGTCCAGACAGCAGAGCATTTTTTAAAACCTCAAAGTTCACGACTTGGTTAGTTCGATAATTCAGAGTCAATCCTTTGACTTTACAGGAAGTGTGAAGTTGACCTTGAGGGTCTCGGTATCGGTACCCATAATTTTTAGGACCACCGCTAGCAAAACTCAGGATGGTATCTTGAGGGTGCTCGTCTGTCCAGGCTCCTAATCGATCTCCTTGAATGGTAGGGTGGGGACAACCGGGACGATGAATGTAAATGCAACTGTCAGTATCAAAATACAGAACACGATCTCCCAAGACTTCTAATGCTTCGTCATACAATTTTAAACGAGCATGAGCAGTCACGTAGGCGGCAATGACTACGTTACTAAACTTGTCAGGTTTAACAAACTTGGGTTCATCTTCAAAATTAACAATGATCAAATCCTCACGGACGATTTCGACGTGCTTGACTAAAATACTTTTGTCGTCCACCAGTTGAAAGTAACGATAAGGATCGTCCACGTATTCCGTTTTGGGTAAGATCGTACGTTGAGCCATTTTTCCCCACAAACAATTCAACATCACTTTAGCAAACGATCTTTTTCCTTCATTTTTTTCTACCTCTTCTAAAGTGATGCCTTCGATGTTACGGTATTCTTCTTTGAATCGAACTTTGTCTTCGGGAGTTTGACACCACAAAGGATAACCACTAGCTTCTTGTTTCAGTTTGAGAAATTGGTTCACGTACCCCGAAAAAATGCCTGGATGATGAGTAGCGTCGTCCTTTTGGTATTGGGCTGTCGTTGGAAAGTGCCAAATTTCATACACGTTCAATAAACGGTATCCACGATCCAATGCCCTAAACAATTCGGCACTGACCCACGTACCTATCATCGACCGTTCTTCCTCTGTGTGGTGACAGGGATGATCTTGGTTACACATTTCGGCACACGTCCGACATAAAGGAAACATCAATTTTCCTTGACAATGGCAAGGTAAGATGGGATGAAACAAGTTTGTGGGAGGTAAAACTTTACATTTGATCAATCCTTCGTATTGACGAATCTGTTCCACGTCGATGTGCTCTGTTAAAATTTCAGGGTGTCCGGTAGGAAAACGAGCATATTTACACACCCAAGGATACAAAGAACACACGTCGATGTATTTGATTTCTTCTCCTTGGGATTCGTTCACATCGTACAATAATCGAGTAGCATTGGTTCGTCCTCCAAATAAACTGTGACGTGGATCTAAAGGTTCGATGTCGGCTGCGTCGTAACTTTGAGTGATGGTTTTAAATTCAGGATCGATTTTCAAACGTCGATCGTACTCGTGTTCCCACATTTCTATCACTTCGTAACCTTGACTTTCTAACTGAAATCGTCGTTGACAAGTCTGTTCATATAACTGATCCATGGTAGAATCTGAATAAGGGCTTTTCATGTCTCGGTCAGGATAACAAGTAGGGCATCCGTGAAACAAACATCCCTGAAACTCGTACACAATGTGCGGGTTTTCTAAATCCCAACCATCCACAGAATAACCTCCAATCTTTTTTTCTCCTCCACCGTTTCTAGCATGTTGTATCCATTTGTCTTCTTTTTGACATAAGTAATGAAGCCAACGTAAAGCTTTGACCGAATATTGACGACTAGCAAAGACCCAATTGTTGGAGTCGATGATGGCTAGTTGGTTTTCGGGCATGAAATGTTGTCTGTAGACTAAGGAACAGGCTTTAGGTAAGGTGGATGCCTCTTTCAAAGGATCAACCTTTGCACTATCGAGAAATAACTCTCGAAATTTTCCACAACAACGTCTTAAAATATCTACATCCGATCGACAATATTTGAGCATCTCTTCTTGAAAGTCAAAAGGATCGTTCTGGTGAGCCCGGTACCAAGCGTGAAAAGCTTCTCGCTGTTCGGGTCGCATTCCATCGGGGTCATAATCATGAAGGTCAGGTAAATGAGGTAGGACGGCCTGTTGATTAGCTTCCGTGTTAAAGAAGTGAGGAAAGTAACCTTTGGCCATTTCTGTCATGCCAAATGTTTTTGGCATGCAACTCAAAGGCATAGCCAAATAACTCATCGAATCTTTGAATTGAACTTGTCCTACTTTCATGTAGATGAGCTTTTTTCCATTCATGGTGACTTCAGGACGTTCGGTTCCATGGTTCAAATAATAATTAAGTAAAAACTGTCCATCATATCCCGAAAAATTGTGAGCTATGACGGTTGCATACCGATGACAATCTCCGTAACGATGAATGTCTTCTTCACTCCAACTGTCGTGGGTGGTAGGGTCTAAAACCCATTCAGCAAACTCCGACAAAGTATTCACTCCACGAAAGATTTTTTCACGTCCTCCTGGAATCCGACTACAATGAGGACAGTGAAAATGAATCGATTCTTGAATGCACTGATCACAAGCCCGATGGGCTACACAAAAATTTGGAATGTGAGTACCTGTTTCTTGCATACATTCAAAATCAAAAAAGATGAAATCTACTTGTTTCTTGTTTTTCTTCATCTTCTTTATTTCTTCTTTCTTCTCTATCTTGTCAAACTTTTGAATAAAACATCGATGATCAAAATCGACGATCTGATGACAAATAGAACATTTTTTCTTGCCAGCACAAACGTGTGCTTTGGGGTTGTTGGAACGAATGAGTTGTCCACACGTAGAACACAATTGTAATAACTCACAAGCACATTTTTGTTGCTGACCTTGGGTCTTGCGATGCTGTTGATAGCAAGTAGGACTGACAAAACGGCGTCGACAGGTTTTACAATACATGTGATGTTGTTTTGGTTCAGGAAGGCATGGTGGGTCGGATAAACAACCTCGACATCTTGCTCCACAAGCAATGTGTCGCTCCCTATTATTACACCCTTTGTTACATTTCTCACAGAAGTAAGAGCATCCCAAAAATCCAGTAATACTGGTAATGGTATCAAAATGTTCTTGATGGTGATATAGATGAATGTATTTTCCTTCAGGAAAATCAGGGCCTCGAAACAATAGAGCTCCACGCACTTCTTGAGGGTGAACTTTTAATGTATAATGAGGAGCCAAAACATCTTGAAGTTGCTGTAATTGAGAAATACCACACACAGTCTCTTTAGGGATCCCTGCTTGTTGTAACAAGAGTTCTGCTTCTTTTCGTTGTTGGGGTCTTTGCGATCGTTTAATGTTCATCCAGGCTTTTTTCCATTCTTTGCTCTCATTCTTGTTAGCATAGGTACGACCTACCACGATAGCTCGAGCCAAGCACATTGAATCTTCAGTATTGTTGATTTGAACGACACTGCGTTTGGTAGTAAGAAGATCATCCACCAATAACGGTTTTCTACTTCGTCCACTTCCTCGAGGTGGAGAAACGTGAGTCAAGTAAACGGTAGCCTTTCCATCGGTGATGGTAAATTTGTCGTTTGATTGTTGTACATGTTCTATTTTTGACATAACTTTATCTGGCGTTAATTCTGCCGGGGTACTAAATTCAATCCAAACAGGACTCTTCAATTGGTCATGATGAATGGCAAGTCTCAACCGATCGTCTTCTTTGGCTCCACATTGCCGTTTTAAGTTCTGTAACACAGATTCCCACAAATTGGTAATGAACCGCGCCGCTTTCTCTGGAGGTACTTGAGACTTGAAGTCTTTGAAGTGTACTGTGTGAGTATACGCCGTGGTCCTAAATTTTCGAGAAGTGATTTTTTGTGTCTCTCGAATCCGATAGTAATTTTCAGGAGCCACGGTAGCGGTAGCGGTAGCGCTAGTAGTAGGACTTTCTTGGTCAGGGGTTCTGGTGTTGGTACTAGTAGTAGTGACTTTGGTTTTGGAAGTTTGGGTTTCAGGTTGTTGTTCACTCATTTCGTCTTCAAAGTCACTAGCATGGACTTGAGCCAGTACTTCCTCTAAGGGTGTTTCAGGCGGCACGGAATACCTTTGTCGTCGTGGCCTCTTGGTTTGTTCTTGTTCTTCTTCTTCTGTTTTATCATGGTTTGGGTGTGATCTTTTCATCTTGAACTTTACTTTGAAACTGATTCAGATTTCACCCAGGCCCCTTTATATAGAGAGAGGAGAGTATATAAAGAGAGAGCTTCGTACCTTCAGAATCAGTCTTTGGAATTGTACTTTCAAACTGTGAAGATGGAAGAGTCAAGAAGAAAAGATCGATGTCACAATAAAGGACATCCTCCTGCTTGGTATTATTGGAATTATCTAGCTAAAGGAAGATCAATAATAGATAAAAGACAAGATACTTGCTATATCTGTAAAGAGAAAGGACATTGGGCTACACAATGTCCACAACGGCAACACCAAAACAGAGATAAAAGTGAAGATACTTGTTATATCTGTAAAGAGAAAGGACATTGGGCTACACAATGTCCACAACGGCAACACCAAAACAGAGATAAAAGTGAAGATATTTGTTATATCTGTCAAAAGAAAGGACATTGGGCTCCAGAATGTCCCAAACGTCAACATCAAAAGATAGACAGAAGAAAAGATATCTGTTATCATTGTAAAGGACCAGGACATTGGTCTTATGAATGCCCTCAGAAAGTAGAAGAAAAAGAAACTCTAGCAGAGGAGAGGGAGGAAGCCGATTCAACAACAACAAACCTAGAAGAAGAAGAAGAACATATCATCAAGAAAAGTAAGAAGAGAGTAAGAAGAATGGAAGACAGTGAGAATGATGAAGAAGAAAAAATGGAAGACATGATTCCTGTGACAATTAGGATTCCTATGAAGAAGAAATTCAAGAGAGACAGTGAGAATGAAAAAGAAAAGGAAACTATGACTACAGTGTTTCAATTCAAGAAGGACAAGCATTACAGAAAGTGAACTTTGTTTTCTTGTGTGTTTTTTTTTTGGTGTTATATGTTATATTGATGAATTATTTTGTAAAAAAATTGGATGAATACAACAGACTGGAGAGAAAAAAAGTAAGTGGCTTTGTGTTATTTTGTTTTAGAGTAGAAATGTACGTACAATCTTTCAATCGATCTAATGGTTTTTTTTGTGTTATTTTGTTTTAGAGTAGAGATGCACGCACAATCTTTCTCTTTCTTTCTATCGATCTAAAAAAATAATCAATATAACCTTTCTCTTTCTTTCTATCGATCTAATGGTTTTTTTATCAAAAGTAGTTTTCTTTTAGGTGAAAAGGATGTTTTTTTCCTTCACGTCGGAAATTCTAATATATATAAAAACCACGTCTTCACCGGTTAAAAAGGAGAAGGAGAAGGAGGATTCCAATAAAAGAACATTGGAATCCTAAAGCGAACTCTCCTCCTTTTATCCTAAACTCAAACAACTCCCACAACATTAAAAAAACACACGCCGACATCTTGGCTCTATAGTGCCATCAAAAATTTTTGGCTCTCAGTACCCACCACATTAAAAAACACACGCCGCCATCTTGGCTCTATAGTGCCATCAAAAAATTTTGGCTCTCAGTACCCACCCTTAACTACTCAGGACCAAATCAAAATACACACTGCAAGTAGAAACGCAGCACACACACACAGATACATACACACACACAACTTTCATTGATAGATTTTCACGCTAACTTGTGTACCATTTTACTATGATGACCTATCATGTAAATATGGGATAGTTACCTCGTTAAGTTCAACGGTGTATCAGTATGTTGGAGAGCTCAGGTTTTGGGAAACTTTAAGAGCCAATTTCTCCTGTTAACAAATTACAGTAAATTTAGAAAATCAAACATTTCGTAATTATTCATATAGAGAAATTTTAACACTTTATAGCTTAGAATGATCATATAAATATTTTGAGAAAATTTAATATATAGGAAATTTACCTTATTAGCACTCATGTACGAAGCACCTGGCACATAAAATTTACGGGAATCACGATCGAGATAAGATAAATAAGGAACTGTGCCCAATGTAGATAAATGTGTATACGTCAATCTGTTCTTATTTCTTAGTTACATACGATAAAATAATAATTTTGGATTGCTACTTACTAGTTTGAACTACTTTAGGAAGAAGTGATATTTAGTTTTTTTATCAGATTGGCTCTTGCACATATTACAGATTCTCATGTAATAAGCTAACATGATTACAGGAAGGCACACACACACACAGGCAGTGGCGGCGCGAGGGTTCGATGCGCCCGACGGCAATGTTCTTTAGTGGGGCCTCTACTTTGTCACAGAGAACAGTTTTTATGTCAGTTGCCAACCTGCCTCCTCTCCCCCCCCCCCATATAAGTTTTGTGAATAATTGCCTACCTTGCACTAAGGTGAGTTAAAATACAATGAAAATTGCAACTGCCAAAAAAAAAAAAAAAAGTTCCCGACGGCGCTCCCCTTCCGTTGGCGCTTGAGGGCAATTGCCCTCCCACCCCCGACACCCCCCTCGCGCTTCCAGTGTGTGTGTGTGTGTGTGTGTGTGTGTATCGATCTCAGGGTGGTCAGAAGAAACGCTTCAAAGATTCCAAGTCCGGTTTTCTATACAATATGATTTGCAATCGCACAGACCCCAACATCAGTACAAATCGGACATAATCACTCAATAGTAGCTCCATGCAGTCTACGTCTAACCCATCTCAAAACTAAAAAAGAAAAAAAGGGCGGAGTTTCTCAATAGTGTAGTTTAGATAAATCTACGGAAGATTAAAATAATCTGAGTTTGACCAAAAAGACAAGGAAAATATATAATCACAAATGAATATGTAATCAATAAAACCACGAAGACGGCTGTTAATATTGCAGCTACATGCATGAAAGTGAAAATGCGAAATTACATAAAAAAAATTTATTCCCTGTACATGGAGCGTGGATTGGAGAAAAAGGTTTCATAGTGGGTATACGGGTCTAATAATTCTAACATTGTATGAGTGATTTATCATTCTATAAGAGACGTTTTGCGTGATATCGCTAAGTTATATACTTTATGATGACGACGACGACAACAAAGACGACAGCAACAACAATAACAACAACAAAAACAATGAAATTTTTTTGAAAAATCTGCATGTAGTCAATAACTAATGCTGCTGAACTTGATAGTTTTGTATTGTAATTAACCTCGTGTGGGTGTTATATATTTTTTTAAGGAAGGTAGAAAGAAAAATAGAAAAGAACAGAAAAGAAAAGGAAAAGAAACCGACAATCGCAAATCCATGAATTCTATCGAAGAAAAATACAAAAGTCGAAATATTTGTTCAGCTACTCTTACATCTTGAAGTAAGTGGCCATGAATAAATTCCCTCTCTTGCAAACCCTAGACTATTTTAAAATAGACACCAATGACAATATTTTAAGTGATTATCAAACGTAAGTGAAATTGAAACATGGAACACCAGATAGTGTGAAACATACGATACGAAAAAGTGATAATAGACAATGCAGTATAACTTTTTGCATCAACTAACTTGTGTAGATTTATGTATTGTATATAATGCGAATACTGTACAGTTTATCTCTTGTAGATTTGTTTATTCTATATAATGTGAATACTGTACATTTGAATACCTCTCGTGTAGATTTGTTTATTCTATATAATGTGAATACTGTACATTTGAATACCTCTCGTGTAGATTTGTTTATTCTTTGCAATGTGAATACTGTACATTTGAATACCTCTCGTGTAGATTTGTTTATTCTAGATAATGTGAATACTGTACATTTAAATACCTCTCGAGTAGATTTGTTTATTCTATATAATGTGAATACTGCACATTTGAATACCTCTCGTGTAGATTTGTTTGTTCTATATAATGTGAATACTGTACATTTGAATACCTCTCGTGTAGATTTGTTTATTCTATATAATGTGAATACTGTACATTTGAATACCTCTCGTGTAGATTTGGTTATTCTATATAATGTGAATACTGTACATTTGAATACCTCTCGTGTAGATTTGGTTATTCTATATAATGTGAATACTGTACATTTGAATACCTCTCGTGTAGATTTGTTTATTCTATGCAATGTGAATACTGTACATTTGAATACCTCTCGTGTAGATTTGGTTATTCTAGATAATGTGAATACTGTACATTTGAATACCTCTCGTGTAGATTTGTTTATTCTATATAATGTGAATACTGTACATTTGAATACCTCTCGTGTAGATTTGTTTATTCTATGCAATGTGAATACTGTACATTTGAATACCTCTCGTGTAGATTTGGTTATTCTAGATAATGTGAATACTGTACATTTGAATACCTCTCGTGTAGATTTGATTATTCTATGCAATGTGAATACTGTACATTTGAATACCTCTCGTGTAGATTTGTTTATTCTATGCAATGTGAATTCTGTACATTCGAATACCTCTCGTGTAGATTTGTTTATTCTAGATAATGTGAATACTGTACATTTGAATACCTCTCGTGTAGATTTGTTTATTCTATGCGATGTGAATAATGTACATTTGAATACCTCTCGTGTAGATTTGTTTATTCTATGCGATGTGAATAATGTACATTTGAATACCTCTCGTGTAGATTTGCTTATTCTATGCGATGTGAATAATGTACATTTGAATACCTCTCGTGTAGATTTGTTTATTCTATGCGATGTGAATAATGTACATTTGAATACTTTTCGTGTAGATTTGTTTATTCTAGATAATGTGAATACTGTACATTTTAATATCTCACGCGTAGATTTGTTTATTATATATAATGTGAATACTGTACATTTGAATACCTCTCGTATTTCTTTTTTTTTTTCTTAACTGGATCACTATGCAGATGATACGCGATAACATACGAGCTCGTTTCGCAAACAGGGCCTTTATTTTCCTAGCTCTCGCTGAGATCACTATTATTATATGACATTACTGACCTTGTAATGTAAGACAATAACAAAATGTGGAGGAAGATAACTTGTTGATCTAAGAAACTACAAAGCTTGGGAATTTGACCATTCAGTATTTTATAGTAGATATGTTTAATGGCCTCTTTGAAACAGTCTAAGTAATATACTAATATAAATCATTAAAATTATGTATTTTCAGTAATGGTTTCAATTCACAAAACTCGGTATGAAAAGAATGTTTCCAATGCTTAGACTTACGGTGTCTTTCATATAGTCTAAAGGTCTCTCTTTCTCCCCCCCACCCCCCACCCCCGTTTTTGTTCTTAAGGGTGTAAAACCTGAACTGTTCTGTCGTTGGACACAACATCTAACTTGTAAGTTACCTAGTACACTTGAATTATATCCGCAAAGAGGGATCTATATTAGATATTGGTAGACCAAAATTGAACAGTCTGTCTCCGAAGGCGTAGTGTTTAATATTATTAACCATTGCTTTTGCACGTATCTGCACATTCTCTAACCAAATTATATTCTTTTTAAGCAGTATAAAAAAGAAGAAAGCTAGCGAAGCACATTTTTTTTAATCAACCACCTCACATTATTACAGTACAGTACAGTATTCACATTATCTAGAATAAACAAATCTACACGAGAGGTTCTCACAGAAACGCGCGCGGACATAGCTGTGGCAGTAGATTGAAACTTTTCACGTTTGAATACAAAAGGGCATATTGCATGTATGATGATTACACTGAAGCCGAAATAAAAAAAATGGAACTAAAATACAAATTTCACTTGACAAAACTTATTTAATTGGTATTTATTTATTAAAGTGTTGCCACCAGTAGGCATTACTGATATTTTGTTTGATTGAAATTTCGTCGAATATTGTTATTTACAGTGTACTGAGAATGTTATTTGGTAAGAAAATTTAACAAAATATATGACTTCTTATAAAAAGTTGAGAATTTCATGAGGTTGATTCAAATTTCCGGATACTAGCCACCGTTTTTGATGATAAAACGAGCGACATATAAAGGTTTCATTTACCAAATTCGATTTTCTTCACGTTCAATGAATAGGGGCCAATTTTTGAGGTATTTTCTAGTTACAAAAATGGGATCAATGCCAGTCCCCGCGTTACAAGCGGGTACGTGAGTTATCTGGGTGCGAGTTATTCATCCAGTGACTGCTTAAAGCAGGGAAAACCATTATTTTAATTATATTGAGATCAGGTGATGGTGATGGCCATTCAATGTTGTCAATATTGTTTTCCTGTTTTCAGATACAAGACTGTACAGACATGTGGCAAGGTGCATTGTCATGTCGAGATATAAATTGTGAATTAGCAAAATGTGTTACAACAACAGGCCATAAATAAAAGTTTAGAGTATTACTATACTTCAGGCTATTAATATTTCCCTCAAATTTGACCAAAGTACCCAAACCAGGATACATATTGAAGCCGCAAAACATGGCACCTATCCTGACAATATATCCATGTAGTCCTAGCCACTTGGGTCTGTAAGATTCTTCGCTGGTTCTTCACATGTACAGTTTGTTTTCACCTGTGGTGATAACCTGGGTTTCATTGGAAAATGTTACTTTTTTCTCTGTATACATGTATTTAAATCAGGAGATGTCACTTTTCCTTGTACAAGCTGATATGATTTATTCTGTTATTAGCAGATACCATCAGTGACTTATGAACTGGTTTGTCTCTTTAAACCATAATCATGCAGTCAGTGCTTGGCCATCCTCGTGGATGCTTTCAGGTGCATACTGGTTGTAATTATTTGACTCTTTCTCTCAATCTCTGTTGTGTGTTTTGCTTCACCACTCTCAGAAGTTGAAAATCTCCCTAGCCTAAAAGGATGCAAGGACAACATCCATCAGGAGGCCCATTTTCATATTATAAAATTATCTGACTGACCCATCCATTTACAAAGCATAACAAGAGTCTCTGAAAGGGACTTACGCTCTACTGTCTGAAAAGAATTTCCCGGAATTCATGATAAGACCATTTCTTCCTTTTAACTCTGGAGTGTTGAAACCATCTCCGATATTCTTCGGCGATAACAAGATTTTCAAAGTAGCTGCTGTGATGGACGTATTGGATGTCAACCTGGCACCAGTTTCATTTAAGGCTAACAAGGCATCATAAGAAGTCTTAAGTTATGATGGAAAACTCATGTTGATATGACTTTATGTGGAGGAGCAACAATAAAAAAATTCAAGATGGATGCCATGGTGGCCATTTTCAATATCAGATTGGCACCATTTCTATTTAGTACCATCTAAATATCATAAGAAGTATTTTGGTAAAAGCACAATGTCGATATGACCAGCCATCTAGAAGTAGTGATAACAAGATTTTCAAGATGGTCATTGTGGCAGTCATGTTAGAAGTTGGATCAGCACCATTTTCACTTACAACCAACTTGACATCATAAGAAGTCTTTCAGTATAAATGCCATGCTAATAAGACCATTCATTCAGATGAAATAGTGATAATAAGATTTTCAAGATGGCCACCATGAAAGTTTGGACAGTATCCATGCTGCTGAATGAAAATGGAGCTGCTCGGACATCCATTTTGAACATATTGTGGTTGCTACTCCTGAATGGATGGTCATAGCAACATAGGGTTTTTCACTCAAAGAAAAGACTTCGTATGATGTCTAGCTGATCTTGAATGAAAATGGTGCCGGTCTGATATCCAGTATAGCCACCACAGCAGCCATCTTTAAAATCTTGTTATTGCTACTTTTCATGTAAAATACATACCTCGGCTTCTCTACTCTATGCCATAGACCTCGTCACAACCGTAGTGCACACGCCGCTGTGGCAGCGATACTAGTTCCTCAAGGGAATAACCATTGCTGCAACAACACCAATTTCTATCTAAATATTCTTAAAGATGGACAAATAGAGCGATATGGAGGATTTCAGGCTCACGATGTTACTGAAAATAAAAAATTAAAAAACACAGACTATTACAGCAATATTGCATTGAGAACTATTTGAGAAGGAGGAAGAAAGAGAGAAAGATAACTTATATTATACAATTACAGACTCTTTGCCATAAAACCTTACTGCAGATGCCTCTGCAGCAGCGATAGTAGTTCCTCAAGGGAATAACCATTGCTACCGCCACATCTATTCCTATCTAAATTCTCTTAAAGCACAATATTATACAATTATATATTTTTATTTAGGTGAATAACAAGGTTTATGAACCAGTAAAGATCATACTGACTGATGTGAAGCAAAGATGAATATGATACATTTACTTGTTCCTAAAACTTCATCTTCATCAAACGAAAGGTCTGCAATAACTTTTTGTTACACGATATAGAGAAAAAAATTAAAAATTCTGCTTTAGAATTCTAGAAATGCAATTTCAACTGCACAGCGCTAAGAACATAATATTATGACATCACATACAAGTCAATGATATGATCATGTGACAAGAATAATTATGCATCATAAGGAAATTTCCAATCATGTGATGTTACGTCATCCAATGAAAAACCATCGCTCACAGGAATCACGAGTTATTGTGATTGTTTTTGACGTTATTGTCATCATCCTCATCATCAAAAACAACACTTAGTGCCATTGCACACTTGCCTGCAAACAGCAGTATAATGCTTGTGAAACATGTATACTCTGACAGCCACATCAACAACAAAAAACAAAGAAAACAAATGCACGTGATACAAATTCAAAACTTTGTAAAAAAAAAAAAAAAGTAGAAAATTTGCTTTAGAGGCATCAACCAACCAATCCACATGTACCTTCCTTGTACTTGTCATAACACGGTATCATGGAAAAAAAAAACATTTTTTGCTCCTAAACCCCTTTGAAAAACATGATTTTCAGTAATGTTAGCAACAACAAAACAGTAACGTTAGCAACAACAAAACACAGCGGTTTGGTTTGAGGTATTTAACACCATTTGCCAGCACACGATAGGCTATACATGGCGGCCAGTATATTTGATAGACGATGAACACGGGAAGACCTCAGGAAGAACCGCCAACCCGTGGGAAGCTACTGACAAGCTTTCTTACATATCCAAATTGGTCGAGCCGAGATTGGAACTCGCGTGGACAGAGGTGAGATGTGCGAGTGACATGTAAAGGCCAACCAGGTTCTCGGAAACAGAGAGAGAGAGAGAGAGAGAGGGGGGGGGAAACGTATCTTGACCACCATGATATATGCCTCTAATCTGTAGTATGCATAAACAGTAAACAGTCCTGTTTAGAGCTCAGTAAAACTACCCTCAGCTATTGCCATAGAGGCAATTAAAAGGTAAGGCGGCCAGAGATAAACAGCCACTATTTCACATATTACTTAATTGGCTGCTAATAGCTAGGCAGATATTGTATTAAGTCCTTTGAACACTGCTGTGGGACAACTCGTTACGATAATTTGCGTAGGTAAAGTAGAGGTAAACAACCCAATTCATTTCAAGATAGGTAAATCAAAGAGATTCGTGTTGAAGAACAAAAGCTGTTACACATCATTGCCTTGAATGAGAATGTTTAAACCATCTTTATTCAAGAATTTTGGCAAGTTCGTGATCAGCGGCAACATTTCATTGAAGTCAGAGTTTCCTCCATATATAAAATGCAAAACCTGACTATTTCGGTAGTCAGAGTAGTGTACAAGTGTGATTAATTTTTTAAGGTAAAATGTCAAAACGCAGCTGTGATTCAGGAAGGACAAGCCATTTACGAAGCAAGCAAAGCCAAGCAAAACTAATTTCAGATCTCCTGGTTGACAGAGTTTGACTTTGTGAAATACAGCAGCAAGAAAGAGCATTTTATTCTTTGCACATATTGCAAACACCATATCGGAATGAGCCATTCTCATTTGCGCATACTGCAAACAACATATAGACATTAGTTATTCTGAAATGTATGACATCCGTCCACATAGCAACTATAACTAGCATCGGGACAATGCACGAATGCACAGTTCAATTCCAAAAGTAAGTTATAGGTATAAACAATCATCAACAAACGATATCATAAAAGCTTAAGTACTTTTCTGCAAATTTGTTGCTGAGCACAATTTGCCGTTTTCGTTTGCAGATCATTTTTCAGACCTGTGTATGGAAATGTTTCTGGATAGCAACATTGCTAACAAATGCAGGTGCAAAAGGACAAAAGCAGTGACTATCACTAATAATGCAACTGCTCCAGTGTTGGACAAACAAGTAAGCGAGTTATGCCAAAATAACAAATTCTCAGTCCTAATTGATAAATCTAAAGACAAGGGAAGTGACAAGCAGCATTTTCATATGAGATGAACTAAACATCATAAATAATCTAGCAGTGAAAACCCCATGTTGATATGACTTTCCACTCATGAGTAGTGGCAACAAGATTTATTTTCAAGACGAATGTCGTGGTTGCCATATTGAACATCAAATTGGCACCATTTTTATTTAGGACCAACTAGACGTCATAAGAAGTCTTCTGGTAAAACTCCAAGCCAATATAACTTTCTGTTCAGGAGCATTTATAACAAGATTTCAAGATGGCTGCGATGGCTGCCATATTGGAGGTCATATCAGCACCATTTTCATTTAGGACCAATTAGGCATCATATGAAGTCTTTTAGTGTGAAAACCCATGTTGATATGGCCATCCAAATTCAGTGAAGTTAAGTCTCTTGCCTAACATGGTGAGGTCATTAAGTTCACAATCATGTAATCTGATAAGGACCTTTAAGACAGAACTGCAAAGTTGCTGGGCAGACATTAAAAATATTTCACGTTTCATTGCCCGATCTTAAAAAGGCTTGGCGCCATCTTTATACGACTAGTATCATGAATTAGGTCAACAAGTGTATTTTTACATCATTAATATATGTGGATCTCACTCATTATCGAACCAAACTGAGATCTTGATGATATAAGCATATATTCAAAGTGTGAAAAAATCCGATGAGATATATGATCTACAGAAAGGGAAATAAGATCAGCCAATCAGATGTAAGATTACCCATTAGTGTGCATGATCTTGCTTATTACTAATTTTGTCTGAGTATCTTAATGATTTACAGCCATCAGAGTGGTAACAAACTCAGCCAATTGGATGCAATGTTAACTTGCTTATTATCGAAACCTTCCAAGATCTTGATATAAACCCATATTTCAAGTCTGAGCAAAATCAAATCAAAATATGTCTTCCTGAGGGGTGGCAAGCTCAACCAATTTGATGCAAGATCAACTCATGGATTTTGCTAATTTTCAAACTTGTTTAAGATTCTAATGATGTAAGCACACATTCCACATTTTATCAAAATCAAATCTGAAATAAGGCCTGTAGAGTGGTACATGCACAACCAATCAGATGCAAGATCACTTAATTAATATGCATGGATTTCACTCATTATCCAATTCCTCTGATATCTTAATGATATAAGCAGATACTCCAATTTCGATCAAAATCGGATCAGAAATATGGCCTCCCCTTTTTAGTATGCATGAATCTTGAAGACTATCGAACTCATATGAGATTTTTATGATATAAACCCATATTCCAAGTTTGATTTAAATTGAATCAAAAATATGGAATCCAGAGTGGTAACAAGCAATTGTTGACAAACAGACACATGATGCATGATGGACACAGGATCTTACCACAATCTCTCTTGGCTTTAGGGGCTAAAATAGAATATGTTGGGTATCAGGACTACTGATCGTTTCAAAATTGTATTGGCGCAAGTGGTCAAATTATACCTGGCAAATGGATTGGTAAAAAAGTTCTCCAGCTTACCTGTTCCTCTTCATTATACAAACGCAGATATGTAAGTAAAAGGCATGTACATGTATACACTCTTATAATCTACATCAATATTAACAGGAGCGAGAAAGTGGTTGGTGTGGTTTATAAGTTTTGTCTATTTATTTTTGCGGATTATTTTACCACTAGATAACGATGACAAATGTTCATCCAAGAAACATCACTCACTGTGAAGAAAAATTCTAAATGTGATATTTTCAAAAATATTCACATTTCCCATACAATGTTTCTAAACATGATTTGACTAAATTTTATGTTAAAATAAAATGCGATTCCCATCACTGAATCAAGATAAAGTATGGCAAACAGACAGGTACAAACCTGTAGTTTGTAGTTTTTCAGTTTAAAAACTAGTTCAAAAGACCAAGTATAATCAAGCAATCTCATCTCAATCTGCAATTGTTTGTCCAGTTATGTTTGAAAGTCAATAATTTTACAGACAGGGATGAATGTGATGTTTTTGAACATTTAAAAAATGTAATGTATAATAGTTATTCGTGCAAAAGCATATCTGCCAAAACATGACATTTCACATGAAAAACACATCCCAAACCCCTGACAGTCATATTTTATAAAACATGATTTCCAGTAAATCTTTTGTTTTAAAAAAGAGACCAACCTTTGTTGTTACCACTATATATGCCCATAAACTGTAGCCAATATAAAGTGTGGCCATTGCTTGTTTGAACTCAGACATATAGATGTCTCCGGTTTGGCGCTCCATCACAGTGATGCAAATGCAGAAAGAGCATGTTCAATGCTGAGAATAACGGAACAAGGTCGTTGGTTAACTTTGAACAACAGTATCATCTAGTCTCTAATGAGAGCAAAGATGAACTCTCGGAGACACATCATTTAATCTCTTCTTTTTTTTGGGGGGGGGGGGGGGAGGAGGAGGGAGGGCTGCTGCTGGGATTTTCTTTCCAACAAGGATATTTCATGTTCTTTTAACGCAGGGCAATTGTTGGTTTTAACTAACATGACGATAGAATAAGTTCCTTTTTTTCTACAAATCAGAGAAGAGTATTTATTTCAAGATATCTGGTACCTGGAA
The DNA here is from genome assembly GCA_029931535.1 of Margaritifera margaritifera. Taxonomy (NCBI): domain Eukaryota; kingdom Metazoa; phylum Mollusca; class Bivalvia; order Unionida; family Margaritiferidae; genus Margaritifera; species Margaritifera margaritifera. Next base: position 150,805 of record JAQPZY010000439.1, read on the forward strand.
TTGTTTTCTTCAAATAAATCACAGGTGCCCCTCCCTCCCTGGCACCTGTCAAAAATTAAATGGTTGAAACCTAATGACACTTGCATCACTTTCCAAGCATCTATTGAACTGATGATAGCAGCAAAGTCGGCATCTAGTCAAGACTTGCTGAACTTTTTATTAAATGTCTGTGAATTTGTGATTGTGTGACTGTGCATGTGCGTGGTGTAACAATATATGACAATGCTTTAAAGAAAATAGTTGGTTTCCCTTATTTCCTGTCATTTTCTAGTCTTGTTTGAGTAGATAACTTGTTTTCAATTGTATAACCTTGCTTGTTTGAGCCACATGCATACATGTGATTCTACTCATGGTAGAACAAAAATACCATTTTAAAGGCTTTCTACTGCACATACTGTTTTATAGCTGAAACCTACCACTTTTTAAAATTCAAAGACCTTTCTTTTTACATGGAAAAAGATGGTATTTTTACAGGTGCGATCCATTACAGAAACCAGCTAGGACCAGTACACTCAACTGTTCCAACAGTGCAAAGACCTGTGCAATGATGTGTGCTGAGTAGTTGGATTTAAGAAATGTTATACAATGGCCAACATGTATACAAACAGGCTGTAAATTGATTACCCTATTGTTGTGATTTGGAGAGTGTAGGTCCAAAGGCAGGAAGTTTTTTCAGGTGTTATAAGTAATAAAGGGATCAAAGGTAACCAATAATTTCTTTTCAGTCTTTATTTAAAAATGGGCCAACCTTTGGCGGAGGCGAGATAAAAAGGAGACGGACTAAGGAATGATTTCGGCATAAAGACTTAAGCATTTTGGATTTTTTTAAGAGATATATTTTATTTAAGGGCAGCTGACTAAGAAATATTACTGCAAGTTCAGTAATGCTTGGAAATCAGATTTAAGTGTGTAGCAAAGGTCGGAGTTTGCATTGTGTGTCCATGCAAAGTGGATTTTAAGATAGTATATGGAGGAAATTATATTACCAGACACCTGCAGAAGCCATCACATAAGAGCAATGGTTCTTTTGTAACAAACACACCCACTCTGAAGACCTTGTTTGAGATTGAATTAAAAGTGGATAAAGTAGAACTTGCCAAGACTTTGTTTACAAATTTTGTGGCAGAGCACAATTTTCCATTCACCATTGCACATCATTTTGCTAAATTCGTTAATGTTATGTTTCCAGATTCAGGGACAGCACATACATTTTCATGCCAGTGTACAAAGACAACATACATTGTCTATCAGGTCCTAGCTCACCACTGGACAGAATAGTTGAATATATGTGTAGGAATCAGAAGTTTCATTATGTCCTTATTTAGAATATACATTATGACAACATTACACTTGTTTTGTTTTCAGTCACCTTCAAACATGTAAAATGTATGACGATTAAAAATTAAACTGGTTTAGAAACCAATCTACTGATAAATATTTTGAAATCTACGGATTTCACGTAGTAGTTCGGTCACACGTATACACAAGACACACTATTTAGTCTCAAAACCCACGAACACTGTCTGGAAGGCTGACAGGTATGCAAAAGGTAAGTTATAAGCACAAGCCTAATGTAACGGTGCAAGTGGAGGAATTTAATTTCGAAACGTTTTTACAGACTTGGAAAACTGTTAAGATAACTCCATTGCATAAAGCAAGAACAAACAATCATGCAAGTGACGACATACCTATTTCTATTTTTCCTGGTCTTTCCAAATTATTAGAAAAAACATGTGCATTATTCTTTTATCAACTATTTCAACACTTATAATCTTGTTCATGATGATCAGAATGGTTTTCAACAGAATCGCCCTATGATTGATAAATGGTTACATGCATTAGATAAAGGAGAAATGATTGGCACTATTGTGCTTGATTTTCGTAAAGGTTTTGATCTTGTAAACCATAAAATTGCACTAAAGATGAAAATCTACCAATGTAATGCAAACTCCTTAAACTGGTTTACTTCTTACTTAACTGATAGAGTGCAAAAAGGATCTTTAAATGGTCTCCTTTCTGAAAATAAAAATACTGTGGAATACCACAGGGCTCTATCCTTGGACCTTTGTTATTCATTCTATTTATTAAGGATTTGCCCTTAAAAATAGGAAATTCAATTTCTTCCACTGACCTTTATGCAGATGACACTACAATATCTGAGGCAGGTGAAATCAAAACGGAACTTAAAAATAACTTATAAGACAAGATGCTCTTAACAGGCTTCAAATATAGTGCAAGGAAAACGGTACGGTTATAAATATAGCCCCCCCCCCCCCCATCAAAAAAAAGGCCCTACTATCTACAACAAAACAAATAAGATCAAGGCTAGATAATGACAAACTCCCAAGTTCTGTCTGACAATGTTAACCTTAATATGACCTCTCATTTAAAAAATCTTGGTGTATTTGTAGATAACAATCCAACTTGGTCTATTCACATTTAACATGTTTCAAAAAAGGTTCATTCTTATCTTAGGCTACTTAAGAACATCAGAACATTCATTCCCTTTTGGTATGGGTAACATTTTATAAAAGTTAAATTCAGCCATATGTGGACTATTGTAATTTGGGGTACATGTAACTCCTCTAATTTAAACATGACCCAAATTTCAAGACTCCAAAAGATATTTAATTTTTGAGCAATGTATAGAAAATTTTCAGGACGCAATGAATTATATAAACATTTTACCAATATATGACAGAATATTCTTTACAAAGGCTAAGTTCATGCATAAAGTATCCAGAAAAACGATTCCTGTCTACCTAAGCAATATCTTTCAACACAGAGATGCTGATGGTACTTCAAAATGTAAGGTCTGTTAGAAGTAAAAATTACATTATACTAAAGCCAAAGAAGGAACTGTTTAAACAGAGCTTTCAATAGACTGGTCCACTGGTATGGAACACCATTCCCAGTGACATAACTTATAAGGCAGGCTTCTGGAATATCTTCTTTTCATAATCAATGTCTTAAATGGATGAGATCTTAAGACAGTCAAACAGTTCTAATATAAATACCTCCTGTTTTTCTCTGCTTATAGATCTTTTTCACAGATGAATTTTTCAATACAATATTTTATATATTTTGTATGTGCTCACCGATACTTGTACAAATGTTACAGGATTGAAACTTTGTTTAATTTTCAGAAATAACTAAATTCTTTAGTGTTAAGCCAAATTTTGTCACATTGTGCTGTATATACTGTTTATATTGTACATAACTGAAGGCCTCAAGGTAGATTGGTTCATGTAACTAACTGAATTACCTTCTCTAAATAAAGTAGTAATTGTTATTATTATTATTATTATTATTTTTATTATGCAATACCATTCGCAGAAATACACCACCCCAAGTAAATATTAAACGCTAAATCCTACATATATGTTCTGGCCATCTTTGTTCTACATTGGCATAGCAAAAGAAAACTTGCAAAAATAAGAAGCTGAATTCCACCACCACCCCACCCCACCCCACCCACTCGCCCCGCCCCCCCCCAAAAAAATCAAGACGGCTTTATACTCTAAAACCACGTGATCGATTAACCAGGGCCTCGTGTAACTCAAAATTGGCAAACAACGAATAGGGTGTCCCATTGTTAAGATTAAAATAAAATTTACACTTGCTCTAGTTATTCAGCATGTTCCCGTGCATCATGAGATTTATGAGCACGATTCACTTATGCAGGTAAAACAATCGATTTTGCCTGTTTTATTGCCAACGGCGAGAATAAATAAAGGGTGCAAATCATCCATACTAGATCAGACCCTGTATACCTAAAGGAACCACCTTCTCCGTAGGTGTTAAGACACTGTCCATGCGGGGGTATTTTTAGACATGCGGTCATTACGAGTGGCGTCACATCTGCCTAAGTCATAAGCAGCTAGTGATGCCTTTAAAAAACTTATGTAATTACAATAGCTAGTTACAAGGTATAAACAAAAGAGTATCATTGGTTACACTATAGTCTGAGTATACTAGTTAAAGGTTGCTAATTGTGGGTCCATTTTTGGAGATACACTTATATTCTATTCTATTATGTACGTGTATCCGGGTACTCACCACAGCAAGATGAAGGCTGTCTATTCCGTATTCGACCGAATAAACATACTGCCCTAATAAGAACCCCACTTCATTGAATTTTCCAGACACGTGGCGAATTCCGATGGAAAATAGGTTTTATTAGTCGATTTCTTCAAGAAAACTATGTGCCAATCTTTTTTTCCATTAGTATGGCAAGGGTTTGCTATTCTATTTTATTGCGTCTACTGTTATCAATGGTTCTTGGTTTTCTTTTGGTCATTTACAAGTGGTATATTTGATACACTGACCCAGTTTAGGCACTAGATATATGATATTTAAAATATTTAACATTTCACCATACTAATGAGCCCCGTCTATTCCTATGACGGGCTGAAGTAACTGGGAATGGGTGTATGTTGGCTGATCAGTATGAGCAAGGGATGATACATACGATGATAACAGCGGCATACATTTCTAAAGTTTATTTAGTAATGAATACAAAGAAAACTCACCAGAAAATGCTAACTTAAAGACACACACACACACACACGTGTTTTAACGCCAAAGTGGGGTTTTTGACAACAATCACTGAAACTGGGGTCCCATGGTTCTGATTGTCTTATCCGCAAAATACTGTCAGATATAACGAAAACTGGCTTTCTGAAATTAAAACACACACTTTATTTTAAAGATATTATCTATACTTTATAAGATAATCACTCCTGACAATTTTTACAGTAACCCTGGAGACTGGGGACCCAGAAGTAATTGATTATGTGATAACTTCTCGCACCTGAAATTGGGGTCCGGAAACACACTTGAAACTGGGGTCATGAAAGCAAATCATAGTAGAACACAACAGAGTAATGCGATAAGTATCATTTTATGGTGTAGAATGAAATGAAAGATGACTGAATTGGTTCGTTCGTACATGTGTACCACTTTGACAAGGGTCAGTGCTAAAATCGCTGATAAGCTTGCTGACAGTTGTAAGTGTCCGTTATTTTCATCCATTTGTATATTGTCGTGATAAAAAGACGAGTCGGACCATTTTCTCGTCGTTTGTCAAGGGAGGTCGTAACTTATTGACAAAATAGCTAAATTTCAAGCCCGTTTTAAAAAAATCCATTCCGGAACACACTGATCAGATAGTCCCGCGATAGCGGGTGCCATTATGACAGGCTGTTTAACGCAATAAAAAGCTTCCATAACGGCCTAGAAAGTAAGTTTTTAAATTCTAATTATTATACCTACATGGCGTTATAGATAATACTAAGACATCTTCTCAAATATATAAATTTAACACTGAATAAGTAGAACAATGGAAGTTATTTCCGTGTGAAGTTCCCAATTTCTTTAGTATGTGTACCACAAATGGTATGTGTTATTTTATCATTCCAATAAGTGTATAATAATAAGAACAAATCTTGTATTTTATAAAGTCTTATTTGGGTATTAATGCTATAATAGATAATATTAATAATAATAAATAATGACAACCAAAATAATAGACAATGAATTATTAATTGTATAATTATACTCTAATGATGATAAGTACGTATATAAAAGATTGTTATTATTATTATTATTGTTATTAGTATACACAAAGTAAAAGTAATTGGAATTTCTCACGTAAATATCATACATATATCTATATATTTCTACTTCTTCAGCTTTAGATTGGATAAACCCAAGTATTATTCTATACTGTCATGAAGGTATATAATTAGGCAGTTATGATGCTTTTTATTGACGTCAAACAGTCTGTCGGATAGCACCCGTTGTATAGGGGATAGGTCCTCACGTTCCGGAACGTGTCTTAAAATTCGATTATTTTGTGAATACTTGACTATCCCTTGATAGAAGATGAGAAATAGTTCAAACCATCGTTTTTATCATGAAAATCTGCAAATGAATAAAAATAACGGGCATTTACAAACGGTCAGCAGGTCAGAACTTTTGCACTTGCTCAGTAGGTTTAATTGATCAGCAAAACACGCTGACATCAACAGACTGGTCACCTCTTCGATATGGCTGGGACCAGATGTGAAACAGTGACACGTTTTACAATAAAAATATTAACCAAAGCTTGAACAAATTGTTGACGCAGCAGAGACAAATCAAGCTTCTCCAGCAGAAAAGCACATTTACATAATTTAAAAAAAAAATGCCGCATGAATATGGTAGATATGCATACATTTCGACAACTAGGCCACAGCCGCCTCGAAGTTTGTGCATTGAATAGAGTGAACAGAAAAATACATGTACCCTAATCTTATTTAGCATAGTATCAGTAACATAATGAATTTGTTCAATGATGAGCTCTTTTTTTTTGGTCTGTGTTATATAATTTATGGCACTAAATACACTTACGCCGGCGTAGTAGAATATTTGAGACTATTTGTTAAATCTATGTCAGGTGAAATTGTCATCTTCATATTAAGCCGAAAACGATGACAGACACAAACTATGTATAAAATTTCACTTGTAAATTCTTGTTACATTAGGGGATTATTTGGCTTATATCTACAGTCACAATCATAATACAAGCCAGTACACTACAATTGTTTCATAACTTGCAGTCTGATATTTTGTTCTGTGTCCGCTCAAGTTTTGAACCGATCTCGACAGTTTTTGAAAGTTTTACATAAAAATGTATCATCACTAGACTATATGTCACATACCAAACCCATACTTCTAGATTATAGTCATAGACACAAATGGAGGTTAAATGACAAACTAAGTAGTTTTTTGTGTCCATCATAATACATACATAACTGTAGAACCCCTTCAAGGTGTATCATATGCCTGGTGCAGTGCTCAATTAAAGAACTTTTAGAACTCTTGGTTTCGGACACATATCGTTGCACAAGTTGTAGGTAATGTTGATGTGTTCCTACAAGTCGGTAAGCAATATGGGAGCCCGCGGCAGCTCAGCTGGTAGAGGGTTGTAATTCGTAATCCAAGGGTCGCGGGTTTGATACCCGCCCAGCTCAGCCTGTATCGGCTGCTTACCCTATGTGTCCTTTGGGAAAGGCTCTTGGCGCCATAATGTGTTAAAAGTGCTGCTAAACCAACCAACAACCAACTAATTAGAGCAAGACTTATACTCATCTTGCAATAGCTTTTAAATATAAAGACTATCTTACTTTTACCTATGTTGCTTCAGCCCAAGGAAAGAAATCAAGAGCACACTGACCTATTCCCTACAGTTATGGTACCTCATCAGCATCAAATCGACAGCCCAATGCCATGTGGATACTTGAACATTAGTCGCATTTATTTATGTCTGATTGCACCCAAATTGATGTAAAGCTTTAACCAATCATAGATTTAGAGATGAATTCGATCATCAATAAATTGTGACCACGTTTTGCGAGTTAAGGTCAATATTTGTCTAAAAATAGGCAATCGAACGGCGTGTTAGCAATCAGGTTATTCTAATGTTGCTTCAAAGAAATATGCGTTCAGTTTCATCTTCTTAAAACCGTAGATTCAGTCATTGGCATATTTTGATCTGTTTCGAGAGTTATGATCCCCGAATTTCTTACAACCTAACAACTTTTGAACGCTGTAGGCTGTAACCTTTTTTGTTTTAAATTGAATCAAATTATCTGTCAAGCTCTTTCTTAAACTGGTTGAAAATAACTTCGAGATTTGCGTGCTGTTTTAAGTAATGTTCATGATCGACGTATAACGGGCTTACTTATAAAATACTCCGGTAGCACCGTTTTTGATTGTAATAACAAAATACTATGAAGATTCATTTATAGGATGTCCAATCAGTGCAGCTTCTCCGCCAATTTTTTATATATATTATATTATACAAAGATATTACCCTTCATCAACCTAAAATACAACAATGAATTGTGAATATTTAAGCAACTACATTTTTAATAATTCCAACCAAGTTTACAGTGAATTTACAATTTAACAAGATCTTGGATAAATTGCTAGATTAAGCACGATTTGGGCATATTTTGCCGAGTTACTGCCCGTGATTGACTTAGCACACCCACGTGATGCAAGCAGTCAACATATTAACCTAGGGAGGCAAGCACCATCTAAATACATTGATGAAACAGAGATTTACTCCGCAGTTAACTTGTAGATGGAGATACAGATAAAGTTATGCTGCTGGCAATTTCATATCATTGCTAGTAAAAAAAATTCAAGCAATCTCACAAATACTGAGTGAAATGTAAAATATCAAGTATGAATACATATTCAAAATTAAATGAAATATAATACTTTGTATATTCAGCCGATTTTGATAGTGCTGATTTTATAATATTAAAGCATTATAGTACATCTTACTTTGTCAAAATGAATGTCTTTGTCGTATGATATCTTAAGTTTATTACATCACGTTGGCATACTATATTCGATTAAATACTTATATTAAACTTATGTATTTTATATTACTTTCATAATATTATTACGAGTTTTTCAATAAAATAATTATTATATAAAATTATTAAATCTGGTTTTGTCACATTGAAATTGCTTTTGTCATACGCTATCTGTGTTATATGACTTTGTCATACTCTATCTGCCTTTTTTCTAAGAAATATTTATATTATACTTATGAAAATATAATACTGTCCTAATATTATTGTGTATATCTAAATAATATCATTATTTTGTTCCATAACTCCTTAATGAACGTTTATTAACAATTGTCGGCATATATATGGTCGTCACAACGCGAAAAAAAGGGACACAACTAAGGGTACGTATGTACTAATTTTACTTTCAAACAACATTAAATCACGCTTTTTAAAATTTAAATATCAAAACAAAGTTAGTATAGTATAATGTATACAAATATGTACAAATATAACAAAAATAAACAGACTTTGTTTGCCTTTGTCTGACTTTGCGGTGTTTAATAGGACCTGGTTTTTCGTCCGTCCTTGACTTATGCTTTCAGAAAGACATATTTTGTGGAGACACTTATCTCCTATTAACACAGGACCTGTACTAATCTACAGTTTATCACATCGAGCCAAATATTGACATGTAAAATGGATGCTGGCTATTGAGATAATGAAGCAGGATGTCGCCTCATGTAGCATGAAACTTTAACACACATTTCTATTTTAAATTTCTTTTCATGTCAAGATGCTATAAAGTAACCGAAAGTGAGTGTCACGGAATTGTGTATGATTTATATCAATATGTATATGTGATCGAAAATGTATTTCGGGTTTCGTTGCCGCGTACAGCGTTACCCGATGGTTTTTATTTTTTCGCTCTAGTTATTTTGAATACTGAGCGCGATTCACCCCATGCTGCATGTGCAAATTGCCTGCAGTGAAAACTAAGTACCTAGCTGCGCATATCTAGCACAGCTAGGGTACATATAGAGCAGATTCTCTATAAACAAAATTACACTACGACGAGTCTTGGTCAGAAAGCTTACCTCTTTACGAGCAAATCTTAAGCTGTAGAGGTTATGTGCATTTAAAATTGTATTCTTTATCACTATTCGTTTTAATATGACAGATTATTTTCATATATTAGATGTTTTTAGAATTTAATTCTACAGGAGAGTCAATACCTAGGTTATACAACGCCATGATATTCGAAATACTATAGTCTGGTTCAAGTTAGCTATTTGTTGTAACTGAACAGACGGATTTTATTTAATTATACGCAGCATGCATTGAATGATTAATGTAATGTGTAACAAGATGTAATTCATGTGCGCGCATGCGCAACATATATCAATGCAAAAGTACTAACCGTGTCATATGTACTACGACCGGTATAGTTGTTATTACCTTTTAGCTGTCCTATGTATGGTTTTGGTGAATTGGATTCACAGAACTTTGTGTGGTTTCTTGTGAAGTGTACGCTGTGTCTGGTGTCGTTGGCTCTGAAGAGTGTTACTGGTGTTCTCGATGTGAGGGACCAAGGCTTCGTGTCCAGCGGGTCTGTGTTGAATGTGAAGGCCTCTCGAGGGATCCTTCAACAGACTGGGAGGGGTGGACCATGGCGTGGTGGCTCCTTGACCATTGACTATAGCGGTGTGGAACCGGAGATACCGTCAAACGGGCACCACGATAGTTATATATATTACGTGTTCCATTTTATTGTTATTTCACTATAGCTATCTGAGCAAAATTACATGTATTCACATTTCAATATCACTATACTGTGTGATAGATTCATAATTTCATGCATTCCCATTTCAATATCGTTATATGAACGATAGATTCATAATTCATACATATTCCAATATCGCTTGATGAATTGATAAATTGATGAGTTAATAGATTGATGAATAAATGAGTATTATATTGATAAGTGCATAAATCACATGCTTTGGTCACCCTTGCTGCTCAATAAGACCTTGTTTATATTAGGGTGTAGATCATATACTCTTACTTGTTGATTGGTGATAAGATGTTATTCACGTTCGTTTTAAATTCCATTCGTTAATTCATCTTTGATTTTTCTCGTTGAGTTTACTTGTTGTTGATAGTTCCATGTTAGGTAACTTTACAATTTCCTTATCTTTTTTGTTATAATGGTGTCAGATTTGTTCATCTTTAAATTGCGTTTATAAATAAACAGTCTTATTAACGCAATTGCTTTCAGTGTCTTCACTAATCCAATCCCAACCCGGCTTCATCCTGGACAGTGAGCTTACGTCTTCGTGCATAAACACTTATTACAAGAAATGAAACAAATACATAAAAACAATTCCTTAAATTAATTGTTAGACCTATTTAACTCCTTTATCAACCCGAAATATAAAAACCCATAAGGACTATGAGGTCAGTAGCGTCCAGTCAACCAACAGTTCAAGTCCAAAGGAAAATCTGATTTATCTACGTTGTACTCGTTCTCAGACCTTGACTTTAGCCCATACAAAGTTATGTAAACAATCCCATATAGTGCCATTAGCTGTATGTCACAAGTCAGGATGAGAGCCAGGATGCTGTACCAGCTAAGAGAGAGAGAGAGCGAGAGAGAGAAACAGACAGATGACAGTCAAAGACCAGTTGAGACTTAGGACTTTCATCTGGACGAATGCAAACTCGACTTGATTTTCACCAGTCTGGTACCCAGAGTAGCTCGATGATGCTGCCATGTGCAAGGTTCCTTTTCTCCAATCAAGGGGATTCTGGTTCTCCGGTTGCCTATATCTCAGATCTCCACTAGCTGTGCCATCCAAGAGTACGTGTTATAAGTTGCTTGTTGTAAAAAACGACAGTTTACATTCTATCTACTGCTGAGACATGTATATTTTCCACTAAATGTTATTTTCTTATTTATTACGATTAGAAATGTTAAAATTGCATTTACACCTTTAAGAGTGAGAACTGAGGCATACTGTTTAGGGACGTACCATTTAATTTGGGGGGTTGAAGTCAGGGATGTTTTTTTGAGAAAAAAAAAAATTATGGCTCTCATATAGCTTGACAATAACCTTCTTGCTCTGATTTATAGCAAAAAAAAAAAACAAATCCATTTTTACGTTGAAAAAAATAAAGATTGTAAAGTAAAAGAAAAAAAAAATATCCCGGCTCAAAAGAAAAGCCCAGCCCCGTGTAAATTAAATGGTCGATCCCCTATATTCATTAGAGCGCAAAGTCGCAAGAATTTTCTGCTTGACCTTTGTGAATCAGTGTAGTCACAAATAAGTCAGGCATTACTTTCTCGAAATGCAGCATTCGCGAAATGTAAATTATTAACAGTGGCATACATACAAGATTTTTGTAACTATTGCAGGTGTTTTTTGTGTGTGAAATAATATGTGTTAATTTTATTGGGTCTATTATCTAAACTATTTAAATCAGTGCCAAAAACCCAATAGGTTGCGCTGTATGTTGTATTATAGTGATGTCTTTTATAATTACTTGTATGATTTACCATAGGTCAGATTTGTTCCTTTTTAAACACTCTAGAACCTTCATAAGATTTTTTTCTTCTTCTGATTTGTTATCATTTTCATTGATTTCCCAGCTTTATCATTTCTTTTTTTTTCCAAACATAGCATACATGATCCATTCATTTTGCTATAAGAATTGTTTTTGAATGCTTGGCTTTTTAGTATTTTAGTTTTATCTGTCATTTTATTTGATTACACATTTCCTCCAATATCGTCTCTTTTATGTCATTTTCTCAATTGAAGCACAACTACTTTATTATTTGTTTCATGATAACCAAAGAAATTTAAATTTGCAAGGTAACTAATCTGCAAGAGATGCACAATAATGTTGACGAAAGAGATTAGATAGATCTGTTTCGTTAAAGAAACTTACCCCATTTTAACTGACCACAGCATTCATCAACTACCATGGCATTTAAAGCAACCGAAATGTATGTCAACGGCTCTTGAAAAGCCTCCACTTTCTTGTGCCAGGATTTCATTCTGTCAGGAAAAAGACATCAGTGTAAGTATAGTCCGACTGAAGAAATAAGACTTTAATGTGTGCAAAAGTGTCAATATGGGCTGCCAAGTAAGCGAGATATTACTGCAAATTTGTCCACTAGTTCCTCTGTCAGTTGACCGGGGAGCTAGTCTGATAAATTAGCCCCCCAAACCTGTGTTGATACTGATGGACGTTTTGTGGGTTTGATGTCACCTATTCATAAAATCTAGGAATTATTTGCAGACAGATCTGTCTGTAACACATCGGTGTACATTTTAGACACTTACCAGTTTTTCTCAGTCTTTTGAGCTACTGTCAATTGAAGGGTCCTTTTGGCGATATGTACAGAATATTTCTGGATCAAATCCTATGTTTGACGACTTGTAAATCCACTTGGAATAACACAACCATATGTTCTGTGGCCATTTTGAATTTCGTGGTTACATACAGCTGTTACCAAATACCGGTAAGTGTCTAAACTGTACGCTGGTGTGTTCCGGACAGATTTGCATGGACCAAAATTACACATTTTTTATGAATAGGTGACATCATACCCACACAATGTCCATCAATTATCAACACACGTTTGGGAGGCTGATTTATCGGACTTCAGGGTGAAAAAGCTACACAACACTGCTTGTTGCTTGTGCTAGTGCAAGACATTGACCTGTCCTGGTCATAAATATCAGGGTCTACGTTGTACATTGCAGGACTAGCAGGAGCAGTGTTCTCCCTCAGCCTCGGTAGTTGATGTCCTTCAAAAAGAATTTTTACTGAGTATTGTAATTTGAAGCTTAAGAGAGAGAGAGAGAGAGAGAGAAGTAGAGAGAGAGAGAGATATGTCTAACGACAAACAAAGTTGTTTTAAACAAAAAGATGTTTTGTGGACAAAATATCAACAAAATGAACAGATTTTTATCCAAAATTGTGCAGGAAGTGGGTCTGCTTACATATGGTGGGATGTTACCAAAGCAAAATGCATCGTAATCTCGTTACTTTGGTAATTATAATCAGGATATATACGTTGAACACAATCTTGTCCTAAGTTGTGTGAAAGAAATACGCAATATTCTACTCGAGACAATTGAATAATTCGCCAACAACATAACACGATCTTCCAAGAAAAACGCCACTTGTTAAATATCTTACAGCTATCATTAGGTACATAAGATCCTTTGGGTCGGCAGAAAAAAAAAGAAAATAATTTGTATTTTTATATAAAATTTCCATATTTTTCTTACTACTATCTATCACAATTATTGTGTAAATTCACAGGGTTCGAACTCAGGATGAGAGAACTTATCTAAAATATAAAAGAGTCATCTCCCTGCACTTTGCGAGCTTAATATTTGTTATTTTAACGACTGATTGTGCTTTACATTCGTACTAAACTGTTGGAAGAAATCAAGTTAAAAGTATATATATATATATATAGTAGAAGTATATATATATATAGTAAATATATATAATCACAATTAATAATATACACGTGTAATGTGTAGTATTATTCATCCAACTGGAGTTTCACATCTCCTCCATGTTCGCGGTACAGTATTATGTATATATGGCTCAGGTCCTTCTCATTTAGCCACATTCCCAATATTCTCATTAGATTATGCCACAAGCCCAAACATCTTATTGCTTATCACCTAGATGGGTTTAATAATCTATGCGAGTGGATGGTGGTATAACAAATGCTTTTCAAGATAAATAAACAATGTCAAAATAAGTTTTAGATGCTTTTCCAGTGAATTTTTTTTAGTGGTTTGCAAACTGACAGAAAAAAATGTCAGTAAAAAACAAAAATTGTGTATCAGGACCCTGACTGCCCACCAAAACAATTCTAAAGAAAAAAAATCACACAATATCGCATAACATGTGACAATAAACCAGGATTTCAAAAACCATATACATTTAACAATTTTGACAAAACTCAGTAGATTTATTTATTGGTATAACCATTTTAATTTTTTCAAGGCAGGGATTGAAAACATAAGTGCAACTTTTTGTTATATGTATGTATTCTCTTATCTTGAACATAAAACTGATTCAGATTCTAGTTGGAAAAATGTTACAGTAATAATTAATATGAGTCAGTAAATTGTCAATTAAATGAAAAAGGAAGAGTAAGTATTATCCTATAGTTCACTGCAAAAGATTTTTATATATAAAGAATTCAAACAGTCAGCAATTATTTTCAATCTTCCCTTCACAAGATCACTGTCTAGTGACCACTGATGTCAATTCATTATGCTTATGTTAAGGCTTCCCCACACTTTAAAACAGGCTCTCAATAATTTCTCTGGTTCAGATTTCCACTTGAATCACTTTGTATGTTGAGAAGAAATGGAGAAACGTTCTCTCGTATATCAGTATTTTAAAAATGGAGTGTCAATGACAGGACTAATCCATGCTCCAGACCTGCAAAGCGGTTAATAATTCAAGTTTTCATCTGTTGCTGGGACTTTGTAAGTGTTGCTGACCTGCTCTCTCAATAACATTCCTCCAAGCTATGTTCCACCAAGGAGGAAGTTCCTTTTGAACTTTAGGATATATTCCTGAGTCTCCATCGTAAAGGGCTTTCTATCTCTTTCTATAGCTCAGATCCAAAAAGCTCTGTTGTGAAAAATTTTTCCACCGACTGAAAATTAAAAAAAAAATAAAGAAATGATTATAAATCTATTAAATAAACAAAAGTGTAAAAATACATAATATATTTAATTGATTATTAAAAAATAGATTTTATAACTTTTATCGCCAAACTTTAAAATGAATTTGATCTTCTGTAAAATACACATATTGTTTAAGCTACGATATATTGTATAAACTTAGGACTTGAATTTTAATGTATGTACATGTAAAACCTTCAAGGAGTTTATGCGAAATATCAAAAGAGTGCATACCTTTGAAAACACATAATGCAAAAACTTTCAGGAACCCTGTGCTAACTAAAATCTCTTGATATCAAAGTCACTGTTAATACATTGTTATATATTATCAAACTTGCGTCCTGAGATCTTGATGTATATAAAGCACATTTTCCAAGTTTTCATCAACATACGGATTAGAAATGTGGCCTTAAGAAAGTGGTAACAAGCTTAGCCAATCAGATGCATGAATGACAATCATTAAGTATGCGTGAGATCTCGCTCAATTATATCAAACTCGTTTGAGACTCTCAATGATAGCTAAGTATAAATTACCAAGTTTTCATCAAAATTGGATCAGAAATCCTGGATGGCAAAGAGTGGTATACAAAGCTCACCAAGCAACTGTTTGAATCACCTCATTAAAATGCATAGGATGTTGGCCTATGTTTATACCTGGTAGAACCTCATCGCAAGATTAAACCAATATTCCAAGTATAGATTGCAGATTTTCGAATCATGAAATATGGACATCCAGAGTGGTAACAAGTCAAGTGTTTGATGGCCGAAGCACAATTGCATGATGGGATAACAAAACGATGAATGTATAGCTATACGATGAGCTCACTTGGTCTCTTATAAAAATTGTCAAAAAAATTAACTAAATACTAGATAACCAAGACGATCTTTTACAGATTTCACATTTGCGTACACTAATTGTTAAATAAGTAGAGATCAATAATCAATTCATGTTGAACCAGTACAAACCATGAAAGTACAAATATTGAAGAAAAAGCTATTTAAAAGACCTTCTCCGATCGGTAGGCATAAGAAAAAGATTCAATGACACCAACTAGGCTACAGTTAGGTAAAACAGGACCTATTACTGTCCTAAAGTACGTTACTGTCATCACAAATCCTACCAAATTGTTTCCATTACACTAATCTCACAACACTACATATTAAACATGTCAAGACAAAATCCGTGAATGTTACTACTTTACTGTATCTCAGTAATTTAAGGATCCCATTTCAAGTACACGTGTCAAAGATCCCAAACAATGCCTTCACTTTTGCATAATTAATAATTATAAATTTTCAAGTCTATGTTTTTCTCTACTTTTTTTAGGACATTTCAGATAAAATTAAGCTGTCACATCAAACAGATTATGAATTTGTCCTTTACAAAATGTAGACAAATGAAACATATTTTGAGGGGAGTTAATACTTTACATCAATAATCAAGAGTCCCCAGAACGAACATGTATTGTTGAAGATTTTTGAGATAATACCTGGACAACACTTGTATAATCTTACTTAGACTGAGAATCTGACTGGTACATCAGAATGTTGTGAAGAAAAATTTTCAAGCTACTAACAGTCAAGCTTATCAAGGTAAAAACCTCCAATTGGAAACAATTATAAAAAACCAGCTCATAAAAAATTTCGAAACATATTTCCATGTACAATGAATTGTATTATTTTGCAAGAGATCATTCAGAAGAGGAACAGGCCATTTGACCCCTTCAGTGGTAATAAAGACAAAACTAATGTTATTTTTGTGTGTTGCTAATTGTGATATTGAAAATACAAGATTTTCTACAAATTTCAAGATACTTTCATCTAATGCTATACATAAAAAAATAATATTATACATAAATAAATAAAATTAAATTAAAATGAAGCTGAAGTTACTGTTTGATGCATTAAAAAATCTTTCTAGACAGCATTTGCAACACGTTTTGTTTTACCAATGGATGTAACTCTTTAACACTGGAAAAGAAGGTTATTTTAAAAAGGGAATAAATAAAATAACATCCCCATATCGATACAACCATTTCTTCTTGAAGAGTTGCAATAAGATTTTCACAATGGCCACCAGGGCAGTCATATTAGACATAAGAACAATATCATTGTTATTTAGAAACAACTGTATGCTGTAAGAAGTGTTGTAATAAAACTCCACATCTGTACAACCATCTGTCCTGAAGGAGTAGCTATAAGAAGATTTTCAAGATATGTAGCATGCTAATCATACTGGATTTTGAATCAGCACTATATGTTGCCTTTTCATTTTGGTTAGTGGTTATAATGGCACTTTTTACACATCATTGGCTATATCAGTCCAAGGAAACGGGAGCTACATGTAAGTGCCTTTCCCAAGGATACGCTAAGGCAACTGACGCGGGTTAGTCTGGGTGGGTATCTATCCCATGACCCTTGGATTATGAGTCCAA
Source organism: Margaritifera margaritifera (assembly GCA_029931535.1). NCBI lineage: Eukaryota > Metazoa > Mollusca > Bivalvia > Unionida > Margaritiferidae > Margaritifera > Margaritifera margaritifera. Next base: position 168,316 of record JAQPZY010000439.1, read on the forward strand.
TGCTCTACTAACTAAGCTACCGTAGCTAACTACATGATGCAAGAAATGTTGTAGTGAAAATCCCAAACTGATTAGACCCTTGATTCTGTAGAAGGGTAACAAGATTTTCAGTATGGCTGCCATGACAGTCATATTGGAATAAGCACCACTTTCATTTTAGGACCAGCTATGTAATGAAAACCTCATGTTCACCATTCTTTTATGAGAGTAGCAATTAGATTTTCAAGATCACATGGCATTATGGCAGCCATGTTAGATGTGTGACAGACACAATTTTCATTTAGGACCAGCTAGACTTTAGTGTGATTGTCTGACAAAAGTGTTATAAAAATCCATTAAGTGGTTTAGGAGGAGTAGCAATAAAAAAAAATTCTAATGGACAGACAGATGCTGGAGGATGCTTATATAGCATAAGCACTGTTGGTGTCCAAACAGTAAAGCTAATAGGCTGTCTACATTTACATATATATTTGAAAGGTTAGCCATTATGACAATTTCTCCAGATTATGTACATGCACGACATTACCTAGATACAAGAGGCTCTCAAAAAACCTGGGACATTACTTAATTAGAGGAGCTTTGTAGGAATTTGGAAATGTTCACACATTTTCAAATGTATTATAGAATTCCTTGACACAAAAGAGAATGACAAAATAATGGCTACAGAACAGAATATTTTATTTTTGCCCACTAGAAATACACTAAGTCCATGTTTAAAACTGGTGCATGCTTAGCTGGTTTGTTTTCAATCTTACTTAACTCTAAATTTTAAACTTTTTTGTATTCTCATTTTTCTTCAAATATAGACTGTTATGTACATGTATAGGATGGTTTTTGATGACATCACTGCACCAGTTTATATATACCAGTTTTTTTATATATCTCCAATAACAAATTCACTTTTCATTGTGTTAAGAGTTCATAATTCATATCCAAAGTCAGTGTTGTTCAAATCATGACATGGCAACGTGGATAATGGTGTTCTAGAATAATTAAAATAAATGCATATATATCATCTAATCAAATAAATTGTATTGTTTTTAAATGTACAAAAGGCATCTGATTTTACACAAAATTGTTTGATCGGCAAAATGGAGTGCAATAGAAATTACGAATCAGAATTAGAACCTTAAGATGTATCATTGACCTAAGTTTTGATGCTAAAGCTGGAGATATTCCTGAGAAATTGAGATAATTCAAAAACTATATCTGAGGACATGACCCGTGTTGATAACTTGAAAGGTAATCTTTGTAAAGATGTTGTTTAAAATAAAAATTAAACTAGCTATTTGTTTAGGCAATTGTAAAACTGTACATGTACACATAACTGAAATTGGAGTTCAGATACATGTATACAAGTTTGAAATTGAGGTTCCAGAAACAAAGATTTGAAACTGGGGTCCCAGAAACACAACAATTCAATTACTCTAAGGGTAATTCAGATCAAATTTCAACATAGTTTTTTTTTTAAAAAAAAGGATTTGAAATTCTGTGACCATTATCAATGCTTCTCATCTTTTTCAAAAACAAAATACATTAATACACTGCATGCAAATAATCAGAATTAGTCCAAGAAAAATTACATGTAATCATTTGTTGGGCTTTATTTTCATTCAATGCAGTACTTACTTAAAAATATAATTTCATATGTATAACAAACCTTTTTTAAAACCATTTTCTTAACATGGAATTAGTGTATTTCTAGTGGGCAAAAATAAAACATACTGCTCTGTAGCCATTATTGTGTCATGCCCCTTTGTGTCAATGAATACTATAATACATTTGAAAATATGTGAACCTTTCCAAATTCCTACAAATTCATTCTGATCAATTGCTTGTAAAGACATGTTGCACTGTAATTATCTTGCATTTGCTGTCTTCCATGTGCATTATTACAAAGTAAATTAATGCTGTTATGCAAGTTTATGAAACCACGCCATGTCCAAATGGGTGTCTCATCTACCACTGTAACAGATACTGCCTTTAATACTAAGTAATCTTAAATCTAAGGTTATCAGCAGGATGGATGTGTGGTCGT
>JAQPZY010000510.1:0-15000 GCA_029931535.1 Margaritifera margaritifera
GTTGTCGCTCAGTATTTTAGTTATCGTTTTGGCTCCTTATCATCATTATCATCCATCATAGATCATCATCATCATCCATCATCATCATCATCATCACCAGTCTCTGCCAGGGACAGGCTTGTCCCAGTCGTCGATCAGTATTTGTTGTCCTTTTTGCTTCTTTTCTCCGTGGTCACTTCTGACATGGAGTTTTTCTTAGTTGTTATTGTTATTGTTGTAGTGGAGATAGGTCCTCAACGCTGGAAGAAGTCTCGTCATCAGGAATTTCTCTCCCTTCCATTGACAGGAAGTTGCATATCAAAGCCTTTGATTTGATTAGGATTGTACTCCACTAGTCTCTTCCAGGGACTGGCTTGTCCCAGTTGTTGCTCAGTATTTCTTGTCGTTTTGGCTTCTTATTATCATCATCTTGATGATCATCATCATCCATCATTATCATCCATCATCAATCATCCTCATCATCATCATCCATCAATCATCATCATCATACATCATCATCATCATCACCGGTCTCTGCCAGGGACATACTTGTCCCAGTTGTCGCTCAGGATTTGTTGTCGTTTTGGCTTCTTTTCTCCATGGTCACTTCTGACATGGAGTTTTTCTTTGTTGTTATTGTTATTGTTGTAGTGGATATAGGTGCTCAATGCTTGAAGAATTCTCGTCGTCAGGAATTTCTCTCCTTTCCATGAAGAGGAAGTTGCATATCGAAGCCTTCGATTTGATTAGGATTGTACTCCACTAGTCTCTGCCAGGGACAGGCTTGTCCCAGTCATCGGTCAGGATTTGTTGTCGTTTTGGCTTCTTATCATCATTATCATCCATCATAGATCATCATTATCATCCATCATCATCATCATCATCATCATCATCACCAGTCTCTGCCAGGGACAGGCTTGTCCCAGTCGTCGATCAGTATTTGTTGTCCTTTTGGCTTCTTTTCTCCGTGGTCACTTCTGACATGGAGTTTTTCTTTGTTGTTATTGTTATTGTTGTAGTGGAGATAGGTCCTCAACGCTGGAAGCAGTCCCGTCATCATTAATTTCTCTTCCTTCCATTGACAGGAAGTTGCATATCGAAGCCTTTGATTTGATTAGGATTGTACTCCACTAGTATCAGCCAGGGACAGGCTTGTCCCAGTTGTCGCTCAGTATTTCTTGTCGTTTTGGCTTCTTATTGTCATCATCATCATCATCATCATCATCATCATCATCATCATCATCAATCATCATCCATCATCATCATCATGATCATCCATCAAGCATCATCATTATCCATCATCATCATTATGATCATCATCATCACTAGTCTCTACCAGGGAGAAGCCTGTCCCAGTCGTCGCTCAGGATTTGTTGTCATTTTGGCTTCTTATCATCATTATCATCCTTCATAGATCATCATCATCATCCATTATCATCATCATCACCACCATACTCTGCCAGAGACAGGCTTGTCCCAGTCGTCGATCAGTATTTGTTGTCCTTTTTTCTTCTTTTCTCCGTGGTCACTTCTGACATGGAGTTTTTCTTTGTTTTTATTGTTATTGTTGTAGTTGAGATAGGTTCTCAACGCTGGAAGAAGTCTCGTCATCAGGAATTTCTCTCCCTTCCATTGACAGGAAGTTGCATATCAGAGCCTTTGATTTGATTAGGATTGTACTCCACTAGTCTCTTCCAGGGACAGGCTTGTCCCAGTTGTCGCTCAGTATTTCTTGTCGTTTTGGCTTCTTATTATCATCATCTTGATGATCATCATAATCCATTATTATCATCCATCATCAATCATGCTCCTCATCATCATCCATCAATCATCATCATCATACATCATCATCATCATCACCGGTCTCTGCCAGGGACATGCTTGTCCCAGTTGTCGCTCAGGATTTGTTGTCGTTTTGGCTTCTTTTCTCCATGGTCACTTCTGACATGGAGTTTTTCCCTGTTATTGTTGTAGTGGAGATAGGTCCTCAACGCTGGAAGAAGTCTTGTCATCAGGAATTTCTCTCCCTTCCATTGACAGGAAGTTGCATATCGAAGCCTTTGGTTTGATTAGGATTGTACTCCACTAGTCTCTGCCAGGGACAGGCTTGTCCCAGTCGTCGCTGAGGATTTGTTGTCATTTTTTCTTCTGATCATCATCATCATCATCATCATCATCAACATCATCATCATCAACATCCTCTTCCTCCTCATTCAGTGTCTCTAGTCATGAATAGACTTCATCATATATATATATGAGAGAGTCAGGTCAGGCATCGCCTGCTACCGTAAGTAGAAGTAGACGGTACTACCTGCGACTTGTCATCGAGATCGTCATCATCTAGATTGTCATCATATAGATCATCATCATCTAGATCGTCATCTTCGAGATCAATATCATCAGGATCATCCTCATCGAGATTGCTAATGTCATTATCATCAATATCGTCATCATCCATCATCAGCATCATCATCATCACCTGTCTCTGCCAGGACAGGGTTGTCCCAGTCTTCGCTCAGGATTTGTTGTTGTTTTGGCTTCTTTTCTCCATGGTCACTTCTGATATTTAGTTTTTCTTTGTTGTTATTGTTATTGTTGTAGTGGATATAGGTGCTCAACACTTGAAGAAGTCTCGTTGTCAGGAATTTCTCTCCTTTCCATGAAGAGGAAGTTGCATATCGAAGCCTTCGATTTGATTAGGATTGTACTCCACTAGTCTCTGCCTGGGACAGGCTTGTCCCAGTCATCGGTCAGGATTTGTTGTCGTTTTGGCTTCTTATCATCATTATCATCCATCATAGATCATCATCATCATCCATCATCATCATCATCATCATCATCATCACCAGTCTCTGCCAGGGACAGGCTTGTCCCAGTCGTCGATCAGTATTTGTTGTCCTTTTGGCTTCTTTTCTCCGTGGTCACTTCTGACCTGGAGTTTTTTTTTGTTGTTGTTGTTATTGTTGGAGTGGAGATAGGTCCTCAACACTGGAAGAAGTCTCGTCATCAGGAATTTCTCTTCCTTCCATTGATTGGAAGTTGCATATCGAAGCCTTTGATTTGATTAGGATTGTACTCTACTAGTTTCAGCCAGGGACAGGCTTGTCCCAGTTGTCGCCCAGTATTTCTTTTCGTTTTGGCTTCTTATTGTCATCATCATCATCATCATCAATCATCATCCATCATCATCATCCATCAAGCATCATCATCATCCATCATCATCATTATGATCATCATCATCACTAGTCTCTGCCAGGGACAAGCCTGTCCCAGTTGTCGCTCAGGATTTGTTATCGTTTTGGCTCCTTATCATCATTATCATCCATCATAGATCATCATCATCATCCATCATCATCATCATCATCACCAGTCTCTGCCAGGGACAGGCTTGTCCCAGTCGTCGATTAGTATTTGTTGTCCTTTTTGCTTCTTTTCTCCGTGGTCACTTCTGACATGGAGTTTTTCTTTGTTGTTATTGTTATTGTTGTAGTGGAGATAGGTCCTCAACTCTGGAAGAAGTCTCGTCATCAGGAATTTCTCTCCCTTCCATTGACAGGAAGTTGCATATCAAAGCCTTTGATTTGATTAGGATTGTACTCCACTAGTCTATTCCAGGGACTGGCTTGTCCCAGTTGTTGCTCAGTATTTCTTGTCGTTTTGGCTTCTTATTATCATCATCTTGATGATCATCATCATCCATCATTATCATCCATCATCAATCATCCTCATCATCATCATCCATCAATCATCATCATCATACATCATCATCATCATCACCGGTCTCTGCCAGGGACATACTTGTCCCAGTTGTCGCTCAGGATTTGTTGTCGTTTTGGCTTCTTTTCTCCATGGTCACTTCTGACATGGAGTTTTTCTTTGTTGTTATTGTTATTGTTGTAGTGGATATAGGTGCTCAACGCTTGAAGAATTCTCGTCGTCAGGAATTTCTCTCCTTTCCATGAAGAGGAAGTTGCATATCGAAGCCTTCGATTTGATTAGGATTGTACTCCACTAGTCTCTGCCAGGGACAGGCTTGTCCCAGTCATCGGTCAGGATTTGTTGTCGTTTTGGCTTCTTATCATCATTATCATCCATCATAGATCATCATTATCATCCATCATCATCATCATCATCATCATCATCACCAGTCTCTGCCAGGGACAGGCTTGTCCCAGTCGTCGATCAGTATTTGTTGTCCTTTTGGCTTCTTTTCTCCGTGGTCACTTCTGACATGGAGTTTTTCTTTGTTGTTATTGTTATTGTTGTAGTGGAGATAGGTCCTCAACGCTGGAAGCAGTCCCGTCATCATTAATTTCTCTTCCTTCCATTGACAGGAAGTTGCATATCGAAGCCTTTGATTTGATTAGGATTGTACTCCACTAGTATCAGCCAGGGACAGGCTTGTCCCAGTTGTCTCTCAGTATTTCTTGTCGTTTTGGCTTCTTATTGTCATCATCATCATCATCATCATCATCATCATCATCAATCATCATCCATCATCATCATCATGATCATCCATCAAGCATCATCATTATCCATCATCATCATTATGATCATCATCATCACTAGTCTCTACCAGGGAGAAGCCTGTCCCAGTCGTCGCTCAGGATTTGTTGTCATTTTGGCTTCTTATCATCATTATCATCCTTCATAGATCATCATCATCATCCATTATCATCATCATCACCACCAGACTCTGCCAGAGACAGGCTTGTCCCAGTCGTCGATCAGTATTTGTTGTCCTTTTTTCTTCTTTTCTCCGTGGTCACTTCTGACATGGAGTTTTTCTTTGTTTTTATTGTTATTGTTGTAGTTGAGATAGGTTCTCAACGCTGGAAGAAGTCTCGTCATCAGGAATTTCTCTCCCTTCCATTGACAGGAAGTTGCATATCAAAGCCTTTGATTTGATTAGGATTGTACTCCACTAGTCTCTTCCAGGGACAGGCTTGTCCCAGTCGTCGCTCAGTATTTCTTGTCATTTTGGCTTCTTATTATCATCATCTTGATGATCATCATCATCCATCATCAATCATCCTCATCATCATCATCCATCAATCTCAATCATCATCATCATCACCGGTCTCTGCCAGGGACATGCTTGTCCCAGTCGTCGCTCAGGATTTGTTGTCGTTTTGACTTCTTTTCTCCATGGACACTTCTGACATGGAGTTTTTCCTTGTTATTGTTGTAGTGGAGATAGGTCCTCAACGCTGGAAGAAGTCTCGTCATCAGGAATTTCTCTCCCTTCCATTGACAGGAAGTTGCATATCGAAGCCTTTGGTTTGATTAGGATTGTACTCCACTAGTCTCTGCCAGGGACAGGCTTGTCCCAGTCGTCGCTGAGGATTTGTTGTCATTTTTTCTTCTGATCATCATCATCATCATCATCATCAACATCATCATCATCAACATCCTCTTCCTCCTCATTCAGTGTCTCTAGTCATGAATAGACTTCATCATATATATATATGAGAGAGTCAGGTCAGGCATCGCCTGCTACCGTAAGTAGAAGTAGACGGTACTACCTGCGACTTGTCATTGAGATCGTCATCATCTAGATTGTCATCATATAGATCATCATCATCTAGATCGTCATCTTCGAGATCAATATCATCAGGATCATCCTCATCGAGATTGCTAATGTCATTATCATCAATATCGTCATCATCCATCATCAGCATCATCATCATCACCTGTCTCTGCCAGGACAGGGTTGTCCCAGTCTTCGCTCAGGATTTGTTGTTGTTTTGGCTTCTTTTCTCCATGGTCACTTCTGACATGGAGTTTTTCTTTGTTGTTATTGTTATTGTTGTAGTGGATATAGGTGCTCAACACTTGAAGAAGTCTCGTTGTCAGGAATTTCTCTCCTTTCCATGAAGAGGAAGTTGCATATCGAAGCCTTCGATTTGATTAGGATTGTACTCCACTAGTCTCTGCCTGGGACAGGCTTGTCCCAGTCATCGGTCAGGATTTGTTGTCGTTTTGGCTTCTTATCATCATTATCATCCATCATAGATCATCATTATCATCCATCATCATCATCATCATCATCATCATCACCAGTCTCTGCCAGGGACAGGCTTGTCCCAGTCGTCGATCAGTATTTGTTGTCCTTTTGGCTTCTTTTCTCCGTGGTCACTTCTGACCTGGAGTTTTTTTTTGTTGTTGTTGTTATTGTTGGAGTGGAGATAGGTCCTCAACACTGGAAGAAGTCTCGTCATCAGGAATTTCTCTTCCTTCCATTGATTGGAAGTTGCATATCGAAGCCTTTGATTTGATTAGGATTGTACTCTACTAGTTTCAGCCAGGGACAGGCTTGTCCCAGTTGTCGCCCAGTATTTCTTTTCGTTTTGGCTTCTTATTGTCATCATCATCATCATCATCAATCATCATCCATCATCATCATCCATCAAGCATCATCATCATCCATCATCATCATTATGATCATCATCATCACTAGTCTCTGCCAGGGACAAGCCTGTCCCAGTTGTCGCTCAGGATTTGTTATCGTTTTGGCTCCTTATCATCATTATCATCCATCATAGATCATCATCATCATCCATCATCATCATCATCATCACCAGTCTCTGCCAGGGACAGGCTTGTCCCAGTCGTCAATTAGTATTTGTTGTCCTTTTGGCTTCTTTTCTCCGTGGTCACTTCTGACATGGAGTTTTTCTTTGTTGTTATTGTTATTGTTGTAGTGGAGATAGGTCCTCAACACTGGAAGAAGTCTCGTCATCAGGAATTTCTCTCCCTTCCATTGACAGGAAGTTGCATATCAAAGCCTTTGATTTGATTAGGATTGTACTCCACTAGTCTATTCCAGGGACTGGCTTGTCCCAGTTGTTGCTCAGTATTTCTTGTCGTTTTGGCTTCTTATTATCATCATCTTGATGATCATCATCATCCATCATTATCATCCATCATCAATCATCCTCATCATCATCATCCATCAATCATCATCATCATACATCATCATCATCATCACCGGTCTCTGCCAGGGACATACTTGTCCCAGTTGTCGCTCAGGATTTGTTGTCGTTTTGGCTTCTTTTCTCCATGGTCACTTCTGACATGGAGTTTTTCTTTGTTGTTATTGTTATTGTTGTAGTGGATATAGGTGCTCAACGCTTGAAGAATTCTCGTCGTCAGGAATTTCTCTCCTTTCCATGAAGAGGAAGTTGCATATCGAAGCCTTCGATTTGATTAGGATTGTACTCCACTAGTCTCTGCCAGGGACAGGCTTGTCCCAGTCATCGGTCAGGATTTGTTGTCGTTTTGGCTTCTTATCATCATTATCATCCATCATAGATCATCATTATCATCCATCATCATCATCATCATCATCATCATCACCAGTCTCTGCCAGGGACAGGCTTGTCCCAGTCGTCGATCAGTATTTGTTGTCCTTTTGGCTTCTTTTCTCCGTGGTCACTTCTGACATGGAGTTTTTCTTTGTTGTTATTGTTATTGTTGTAGTGGAGATAGGTCCTCAATGCTGGAAGCAGTCCCGTCATCATTAATTTCTCTTCCTTCCATTGACAGGAAGTTGCATATCGAAGCCTTTGATTTGATTAGGATTGTACTCCACTAGTATCAGCCAGGGACAGGCTTGTCCCAGTTGTCGCTCAGTATTTCTTGTCGTTTTGGCTTCTTATTGTCATCATCATCATCATCATCATCATGATCATCCATCAAGCATCATCATTATCCATCATCATCATTATGATCATCATCATCACTAGTCTCTACCAGGGAGAAGCCTGTCCCAGTCGTCGCTCAGGATTTGTTGTCATTTTGGCTTCTTATCATCATTATCATCCTTCATAGATCATCATCATCATCCATTATCATCATCATCACCACCAGACTCTGCCAGAGACAGGCTTGTCCCAGTCGTCGATCAGTATTTGTTGTCCTTTTTTCTTCTTTTCTCCGTGGTCACTTCTGACATGGAGTTTTTCTTTGTTTTTATTGTTATTGTTGTAGTTGAGATAGGTTCTCAACGCTGGAAGAAGTCTCGTCATCAGGAATTTCTCTCCCTTCCATTGACAGGAAGTTGCATATCAGAGCCTTTGATTTGATTAGGATTGTACTCCACTAGTCTCTTCCAGGGACAGGCTTGTCCCAGTTGTCGCTCAGTATTTCTTGTCGTTTTGGCTTCTTATTATCATCATCTTGATGATCATCATAATCCATTATTATCATCCATCATCAATCATGCTCCTCATCATCATCCATCAATCATCATCATCATACATCATCATCATCATCACCGGTCTCTGCCAGGGACATGCTTGTCCCAGTTGTCGCTCAGGATTTGTTGTCGTTTTGGCTTCTTTTCTCCATGGTCACTTCTGACATGGATTTTTTCCCTGTTATTGTTGTAGTGGAGATAGGTCCTCAACGCTGGAAGAAGTCTTGTCATCAGGAATTTCTCTCCCTTCCATTGACAGGAAGTTGCATATCGAAGCCTTTGGTTTGATTAGGATTGTACTCCACTAGTCTCTGCCAGGGACAGGCTTGTCCCAGTCGTCGCTGAGGATTTGTTGTCATTTTTTCTTCTGATCATCATCATCATCATCATCATCAACATCATCATCATCAACATCCTCTTCCTCCTCATTCAGTGTCTCTAGTCATGAATAGACTTCATCATATATATATATGAGAGAGTCAGGTCAGGCATCGCCTGCTACCGTAAGTAGAAGTAGACGGTACTACCTGCGACTTGTCATCGAGATCGTCATCATCTAGATTGTCATCATATAGATCATCATCATCTAGATCGTCATCTTCGAGATCAATATCATCAGGATCATCCTCATCGAGATTGCTAATGTCATTATCATCAATATCGTCATCATCCATCATCAGCATCATCATCATCACCTGTCTCTGCCAGGACAGGGTTGTCCCAGTCTTCGCTCAGGATTTGTTGTCGTTTTGGCTTCTTTTCTCCATGGTCACTTCTGACATGGAGTTTTTCTTTGTTGTTATTGTTATTGTTGTAGTGGATATAGGTGCTCAACACTTGAAGAAGTCTCGTTGTCAGGAATTTCTCTCCTTTCCATGAAGAGGAAGTTGCATATCGAAGCCTTCGATTTGATTAAGATTGTACTCCACTAGTCTCTGCCTGGGACAGGCTTGTCCCAGTCATCGGTCAGGATTTGTTGTCGTTTTGGCTTCTTATCATCATTATCATCCATCATAGATCATCATCATCATCCATCATCATCATCATCATCATCATCATCACCAGTCTCTGCCAGGGACAGGCTTGTCCCAGTCGTCGATCAGTATTTGTTGTCCTTTTGGCTTCTTTTCTCCGTGGTCACTTCTGACCTGGAGTTTTTTTTTGTTGTTGTTGTTATTGTTGGAGTGGAGATAGGTCCTCAACACTGGAAGAAGTCTCGTCATCAGGAATTTCTCTCCCTTCCATTGACAGGAAGTTGCATATCAAAGCCTTTGATTTGATTAGGATTGTACTCCACTAGTCTATTCCAGGGACTGGCTTGTCCCAGTTGTTGCTCAGTATTTCTTGTCGTTTTGGCTTCTTATTATCATCATCTTGTTGATCATCATCATCCATCATTATCATCCATCATCAATCATCCTCATCATCATCATCCATCAATCCTCATCATCATACATCATCATCATCATCACCGGTCTCTGCCAGGGACATACTTGTCCCAGTTGTCGCTCAGGATTTGTTGTCGTTTTGGCTTCTTTTCTCCATGGTCACTTCTGACATGGAGTTTTTCTTTGTTGTTATTGTTATTGTTGTAGTGGATATAGGTGCTCAACGCTTGAAGAATTCTCGTCGTCAGGAATTTCTCTCCTTTCCATGAAGAGGAAGTTGCATATCGAAGCCTTCGATTTGATTAGGATTGTACTCCACTAGTCTCTGCCAGGGACAGGCTTGTCCCAGTCATCGTTCAGGATTTGTTGTCGTTTTGGCTTCTTATCATCATTATCATCCATCATAGATCATCATTATCGTCCATCATCATCATCATCATCATCATCATCACCAGTCTCTGCCAGGGACAGGCTTGTCCCAGTCGTCGATCAGTATTTGTTGTCCTTTTGGCTTCTTTTCTCCGTGGTCACTTCTGACATGGAGTTTTTCTTTGTTGTTATTGTTATTGTTGTAGTGGAGATAGGTCCTCAACGCTGGAAGCAGTCCCGTCATCATTAAATTCTCTTCCTTCCATTGACAGGAAGTTGCATATCGAAGCCTTTGATTTGATTAGGATTGTACTCCACTAGTATCAGCCAGGGACAGGCTTGTCCCAGTTGTCGCTCAGTATTTCTTGTCGTTTTGGCTTCTTATTGTCATCATCATCATCATCATCATCATCATCAATCATCATCCATCATCATCATCATGATCATCCATCAAGCATCATCATTATCCATCATCATCATTATGATCATCATCATCACTAGTCTCTACCAGGGAGAAGCCTGTCCCAGTCGTCGCTCAGGATTTGTTGTCATTTTGGCTTCTTATCATCATTATCATCCTTCATAGATCATCATCATCATCCATTATCATCATCATCACCACCAGACTCTGCCAGAGACAGGCTTGTCCCAGTCGTCGATCAGTATTTGTTGTCCTTTTTTCTTCTTTTCTCCGTGGTCACTTCTGACATGGAGTTTTTCTTTGTTTTTATTGTTATTGTTGTAGTTGAGATAGGTTCTCAACGCTGGAAGAAGTCTCGTCATCAGGAATTTCTCTCCCTTCCATTGACAGGAAGTTGCATATCAGAGCCTTTGATTTGATTAGGATTGTACTCCACTAGTCTCTTCCAGGGACAGGCTTGTCCCAGTTGTCGCTCTGTATTTCTTGTCGTTTTGGCTTCTTATTATCATCATCTTGATGATGATCATCATCCATCATTATCATCCATCATCAATTATCCTCCTCATCATCATCCATCAATCATCATCATCATACATCATCATCATCATCACCGGTCTCTGCCAGGGACATGCTTGTCCCAGTTGTCGCTCAGGATTTGTTGTCGTTTTGGCTTCTTTTCTCCATGGTCACTTCTGACATGGAGTTTTTCCTTGTTATTGTTGTAGTGGAGATAGGTCCTCAACGCTGGAAGAAGTCTTGTCATCAGGAATTTCTCTCCCTTCCATTGAGAGGAAGTTGCATATTGATTTGATTAGGATTGTACTCCACTAGTCTCAGCCAGGGACAGGTTTGTCCCAGTTGTCGCTCAGTATTTCTTGTCGTTTTGTCTTCTTATTGTCATCGTCATCATCATCATCAATCATCATCATCATCATCATCCATCAATCATCATCATCATTTAGATCATCATCATCATCGAGATCAGCATCATCGTCGTCGTCGTCATCATCATCCATCATCTGTCATCATCATCATTGAGTCAGGTCAGGCATCGCCTGCTGCCGTTTGTTGATGGTACTACCTGCGACTGTCATCATCATCATCATCATCATCATCATCATTTAGATCATAATCATTATCGAGATCATCATCATCATCGTCGTCATCATCATCATCGAGTCAGGTCAGGCATTGCCTGCTACCGTAAGTAGACGGTACTACCTGCGACTGTCATCATCATCATCATCTTCATCATCAGCAGCAGCATCAGCGTCTTCGTCGAGATCGTAAATTTTTTCTCCATGGTCACTTCTGACATGGAGTTTTTTTTCTACCTATAGTTCTACTTGAACATCATCAAGCATCATCATCATCATTTATATCATCATCATCATCGAGATCATCATCATTCATCATCATCATCATCATCATCATCATCGAGTCGGGTTAGGCATTGCCTGCTACCGTAAGTAGACGTTTCTACCTGAGACTGTCATCATCATCATCTTCATCTTAATCATCATCATCTTCATCATCATCATCTTCATCATAATCTTCGTCAAGATAGTCAATATTTTCTCCATGATCACTTCTGACATGGAGTGTTTTTTTTACCTATACTTCTACTTGAACATCATCCATCATCATCATTTAGATCGTCGTCATCATCATCATCCATCATCAGTCATCGTCATCATCATCGAGTCAGGTCAGGCATTGCCTGCTACCGTAAGTAGACGATACTACCTTCGACTGTCATCATCATCTTCATCTTCATCTTCGAAATCATTATCTTCATCGTCATCAGCAGCATCATCTTCGTCGAGATCGTCAATTTTTTCTCCATGGTCACTTCTGTCATGGAGTTTTTTTTCTACCTATAGTTCTACTTGAACATCATCCATCATCATCATGATCCTCCTCCATCATCATCATCTTCATCTTCATCTTCGAAATCATTATCTTCATCGTCATCAGCAGCATCATCTTCGTCGAGATCGTCAATTTTTTCTCCATGGTCACTTCTGACATGGAGTTTTTTTTCTACCTATAGTTCTACTTGAACATCATCCATCATCATCATGATCCTCCTCCATCATCATCATCATCATCATTTAGATCATCATCATCATCGAGATCATCTTCATCATCGAGATCATCATCATTATCATCCATCATCATCCATCATCAGTCATCGTCATCATCGTCATCATCATCATTGAGTCAGGTCAGGCATTGCCTGCTACCGTAAGTAGTCGGTACTACCTGCGACTATCATCATCTTCATCATCTTTATCTTCATCATCTTTATCATCATCATCTTCATCATCAGCATCATCATCTTCGTCGTGATCGTCAATTTTTTCTCCATGGTCACTTCTTACATGGAGTTTTTTTTCTACCTAAAGTTCTACTTGAACATCATCCATCATCATGATCCTCCTCCATCATCATCATCATCATTTAGATCATCTTCATCTTCGAGATCATCATCATCCATCATCAGTCCTCATCATCATCATCGAGTCAGGTCAGGCATTGCCTGCTACCGTAAGTAGACGGTACTACCTGCGACTGTCATCGTCATCATCATCTTCATCTTCATCACCATCATCTTCATCATCATCAGCATCATCATCTTCGTCGAGATCGTAAATTTTTTCTCCATGGTCACTTCTGACATGGAGTTTTTTTTCTACCTAAAGTTCTACTTGAACATCATCCATCATCATCATGATCCTCCTCCATCATCATCATCATTTAGATCATCTTCATCTTCGAGATCATCATCATCCATCATCATCCATCATCAGTCCACATCATCATCGTCGAGTCAAATCAGGCATTGCCTGCTATCATAAGTAGACGGTACTACCTGCGACTGTCATCGTCATCATCATCTTCATCTTCGTCACCATCATCTTCATTAGCATCATCATCTTCGTCGAGATCGTAAATTTTTTCTCCATGGTCACTTCTGACATGGAGTTTTTTTCTACCTATAGTTCTACTTGAACATCATCCATCATCATCATGATCCTCCTCCATCATCATCATCATCATCGTCATCATTTAGATCATCATCATCATCGAGATCATCTTCATCATCGAGATCATCATCATCCATCATCATCATCACTCATCATCGTCATCATCATCGAGTCAGGTCAGGCATTGCCTGCTACCGTAAGTAGACGGTACTACCTGCGACTGTCATCTTCATCTTCATCTTCTTCATCATAATCTTCATCATCAGCAGCATCAGCATCTTCGTCGAGATCGTGTATTTTTTCTCCATGGTCACTTCTGACATGGAGTTTTTTTTCTACCTATAGTTCTACTTCAACATCATCCATCATCATCATCATCGAGTCGGGTCAGGCATTGCCTGCTACCGTAAGTAGTCGGTCCTACCTGCTACTGTCATCATCATCATCATCTTCATCTTAATCATCATCATCTTCATCATCATCATCATCATCATCATCATCATCTTCATCATCTTCGTCGAGACCGTCAATTTTTTCTGCATGATCACTTCTGACATTGAGTTTTTTTAAACTATAGTTCTACTTGAACATCATCATCATCATTTACATCATCATCATCAATATTTAGATCATCATCGAGATCATCTTCATCATCATCATCGTCATCATCATCATCATCATCCATCATCAGTCATCGTCATCATCATCGAGTCAGGTCAGGCATTGCCTGCTACCGTAAGTAGACGGTACTACCTTCGACTGTCATCATCATCATCATCTTCATCTTCATCTTCGAAATCATCATCTTCATCATCAGCAGCAGCAGCATCATCTTCGTCGAGATCGTCAATTTTTTCTCCATGGTCACTTCTGACATGGAGTTTTTTTTCTACCTATAGTTCTACTTGAACATCATCCATCATCATCATGATCCTCCTCCATCATCATCATCATCATCATCGTGATCATCATCTTCATCTTCTTCATCATCATCAGCAGCAGCAGCATCATCTTCGTCGAGATCGTCAATTTTTTCTCCATGGTCACTTCTGACATGGAGTTTTTTTTCTACCTATAGTTCTACTTGAACATCATCCATCATCATCATGATCCTCCTCCATCATCATCATCATCATCATTTAGATCGAGATCATCTTTATCATCCATCATCATCGTCATCATCATCATCGAGTCAGGTCAGGCATTGCCTGCTACCGTAAGTAGTCGGTACTACCTGCAACTATCATCATCTTCATCATCTTTATCTTCATCATCTTTGTCATCATCTTCTTCATCATCTTCATCATCAGCATGATCATCTTCGTCGTGATCGTCAATTTTTTCTCCATGCTCACTTCTTACATGGAGTTTTTTTCTACCTAAAGTTCTACTGGAACATCATCCATCATCATCGTGATCCTCCTCCATCATCATCATCATCATTTAGATCATCTTCATCTTCGAGATCATCCATCATCATCATCCATCATCAGTCCTCCTCATCATCATCATCGAGTCATGTCAGGCATTGCCTGCTACCGTAAGTAGACGGTACTACCTGCGACTGTCATCGTCATCATCATCTTCATCTTCATCACCATCATCTTCATCATCAGCAGCATCATCATCTTCGTCTAGATCGTAAAATTTTTC
>JAQPZY010000510.1:20000-206961 GCA_029931535.1 Margaritifera margaritifera
TCGAGATCGTCATCTTCGAGATAGTCTACTTCGTTATCATCGAGATCTTCATCATCAAGATTGTCATCATGGAATCGTCATCATCGAGATAGTTTTCATCTAGATCGTCTACGTCGTCATTATCGAGATCTTCAACTTCGAGATCGTGAACATACAGATCGTCATCTTCGAGATCGTCTGCATCGTCATCATCGAGATCGTCATCTTCGAGACCGTCATCTTCGAGATCGTCCACGTCGTCATCATAGAGATCGTCATCTTCGAGATAGTCTACTTCGTTATCATTGAGGTCTTCATCATCAAGATTGTCATCATGGAATCGTCATCATCGAGATAGTTTTCATCTAGATCGTCTACGTCGTCATCATCGAGATCGCCAACTTCGAGATCGTCAACATACAGATCGTCATCTTCGAGATCGTCTACATCGTCATCATCGAGATCGTCATCTTCGAGACCGTCATCTTCGAGATCGTCAACGTCGTCATCAGAGAGATCATCTTCGAGATAGTCTACTTCGTTATCATCGAGATCTTCATCATCAAGATTGTCGTCATGGAATCGTCATCATCGAGATAGTTTTCATCTAGATCGTCTTCGTCGTCATCATCGAGATCGTCATCTTCGATATCATCTTCGAGATCGTCAACGTCGTCAACATAGAGATCGTCATCTTCGAGATCGTCAACGTCGTTGTCATCGAGATCGTCATCTTCGAGACCGTTATCTTCGAGATCGTCAACGTCGTCAACATAGAGATCGTCATCTTCGAGATCGTCAACGTCGTCAACATAGAGATCGTCATCTTCGAGATCGTCAACGTCGTCATCATCGAGATCGTCATCTTCGAGACCGTTATCTTCGAGATCGTCAACGTCGTTATCATAGAGATCGTCATCTTCGAGAGCGTTATCTTCGAGATCGTCAACGTCGTTATCATCGAGATCGTCATCTTCGAGATAGTCTACTTCGTTATCATCGAGATCTTCATCATCAAGAATGTGATCATGGAATCATCATCGAGATAGTTTTCATCTAGATCGTCTACGTCGTCATCATCGAGATCGTCATCTTCGAGATCGTCATCTTCGAGATCGTCTACATCGTCATCTTCGAGATCGTCTACATCGTCATCTTCGAGATAGTCTACTCCGTTATCATCGAGATCTTCATCATCAAGATTGTCATCATGGAATCGTCATCATCGAGATAGTTTTCATCTAGATCGTCTACGTCGTCATTATCGAGATCTTCAACTTCGAGATCGTGAACATACAGATCGTCATCTTCGAGATCGTCTGCATCGTCATCATCGACATCGTCATCATAGAGATCGTCATCTTCGAGATCGTCTACTTCGTTATCATCGAGGTCTTCATCATCAAGATCGTCATCATGGAATCGTCATCATCGAGATAGTTTTCATCTAGATCGTCTACGTCGTAATCATCGAGATCGTCATCTTCGAGATCGTCAACATACAGATCGTCATCTTCGAGATCGTCTACATCGTCATCATCGAGATCGTCATCTTCGAGACCGTCATCTTCGAGATCGTCAACGTCGTCATCAGAGAGATCATCTTCGAGATAGTCTACTTCGTTATCATCGAGATCTTCATCATCAAGATTGTCGTCATGGAATCGTCATCATCGAGATAGTTTTCATCTAGATCGTCCGCGTCATCATCGAGATCGTCATCTTCGAGATCATCTTCGATATCGTCAACGTCGTCAACAGAGAGATCGTCATCTTCGAGATCGTCAACGTCGTTATCATCGAGATGTTCATCATCATTATTGTTATCATGGAATCGTCATCATCGAGATAGGTATCATCTAGATCGTCTACGTCGTCATTATCGAGATCGTCATCTTCGAGATCGTCAACGTCGTCAACATAGAGATCGTCATCTTCGAGATCGTCAACGTCGTCATCAGAGAGATCATCTTCGAGATAGTCTACTTCGTTATCATCGAGATCTTCATCATCAAGATTGTCGTCATGGAATCGTCATCATCGAGATAGTTTTCATCTAGATCGTCCGCGTCATCATCGAGATCGTCATCTTCGAGATCATCTTCGATATCGTCAACGTCGTCAACATAGAGATCGTGATCTTCGAGATCGTCAACGTCGTTATCATCGAGATGTTCATCATCATTATTGTTATCATGGAATCGTCATCATCGAGATAGGTATCATCTAGATCGTCTACGTCGTCATTATCGAGATCGTCATCTTCGAGATCGTCAACGTCGTCAACATAGGGATCGTCATCTTCGAGATCGTCAACGTCGTCGATATATAGATCGTCATCATCGATATCGTCTACATCGTCATCGTCGTGATCGTCATCTTCGAGACCGTTATCATCGGAATCGTCAACGTCGTCATCATAGAGATCGTCATCTTCGAGATAGTCTACTTCGTTATCATCGAGATCTTCATCATCAAGATTGTCACCATGGAATCGTCATCATCGAGATATTTATCATCTAGATCGTCTACGTCGTCATCTTTGAGATCATCATCTTCGAGATCGTCAACGTCGCCAACATAGAGATCGTCATCTTGGAGATCGACTACATCGTCATCATTGAGATCGTCATCTTCGAGACCGTCATCTTCGAGATCGTCAACGTCGTCATCATAGAGATCGTCATCTTGGAGATAGTCTACTTCGTTATCATCGAGATCTTCATCATCAAGATTGTCATCATGGAATCGTCATCATCGAGATAATTTTCATCTTGATCGTCTGCTTGATCATCGAGATCGTCATCTTCGAGATCGTCAACATAGAGATCGTCATCTTCGAGATCGTCAACGTCGTTATCATCGAGATCTCTATCATTATTGTTATCATGGAATCGTCATCATCGAGATAGTTATCATCTAGATCGTCTACGTCGTCATCATCGAGATCGTCATCTTCGAGATCATCATCTTCGAGATCGTCAGCGTCGTCAACGTAGAGATCGTCATCTTCGAGATAGTCTACATCGTCATCTTCGAGACCGTCATCATAGAGATCGTCAACGTCGTCATCATAGAGATTGTCATCTTCGAGATCGTCTACATCGTCATCATCGAGATCGTCATCTTCGAGGCCGTCATCATCGAGATCGTCAACGTCGTCATCATAGAGATCGTCAACTTTGAGATCGTCTACATCGTCATCGTCGAGATCGTCATCTTCGAGATAGTCTACTTCGTTATCATCGAGATCTTCATCGTCAAGATTGTCATCATGGAATCGTCATCATCGAGATAGTTTTCATCTAGATCGTCTACGTCGTGATCATCGAGATCGTCATCTTTGATATCATCATCTTCGAGATCGTCAACATATAGATCGTCATCTTCGAGACCGTCATCTTTGAGATCGTCAAGGTCGTCATCATCGAGATCGTCATCTTTGAGAGTCTACTTCGTTATCATCGAGATCTTCATCATCAAGATTGTCATCATGGAATCGTCATCATCGAGATAGTTATCATCTAGATCGTCCACGTCGTCATCATCGAGATTGTCATCTTCGAGATCGTCAACGTCGACATCATAGAGATCGTCATCTTCGAGATTGTCAACGTCGTTATCATAGAGATCTTCATCATCAAGATTGTCATCATGGAATCGTCATCATCGAGATAGTTTTCATCTAGATCGTCTACGTCGTCATTGTCCAGATCGTCAACTTCGAGATCATCATCTTCGAGATCGTGAACATACAGATCGTCATCTTCGAGATCGTCTACGTCGTCATCATCGAGATCGTCATCTTCGAGACCGTCATCTTCGAGATCGTCAACGTCGTCATCATAGAGACTGTCATCTTGGAGATAGTCTGCTTCGTTATCATCGAGATCTTCATCATCAAGATTGTCATCATGGAATCGTCATCATCGAGATAGTTTTCATCTAGATCGTCCACGTCGTCATCATCGAGATCGTCATCTTCGAGATCATCTTCGAGAGATCATCATCATCGAGATCGTCATCTTCGAGATCTTCATCAACATTCATATCGTCATCTTCGAGATCGTCTACATCGTCATCATCGAGACCGTCATCTTCGACGATCTAGATGATAACTATCTCGATGATGACGATTCCGTGATAACAATAATGATCGTCTACATCGTCATCATCGAGATCGTCATCTTCAAGATCGTCAACGTCGTCATCATAGAGATCGTTATCTTCGAGATATTCTACCTCGTTATCATCGAGATCTTCATCATCAAAATTGTCATCATGGAATCGTCTTCATCGAGATAGTTTTCATCTGGAACGTTTACGTCGTCATCATCGAGATCGTCATCATCGAGATCGTCGACGTCGTCAACATAGAGATCATCGTCTTCGAGATCGTCGACGTCGTCGTCATAGAAATCGTCATCTTCGAGATCGTCCACATCGTCATCATCGAAATCGTGATCTTCGAGATCGTCAACGTCGTGATCATAGAGATCGTCATCTTCAAGATAGTCTACTTCGTTATCATCGAGATCTTCATCATCACGATTGTCATCATGGAATCGTCATCATCGAGATAGTTTTCATCTAGATCGTCTACGTCGTCATCATCGAGATCGTAAACGTCGTCAACTTAGAGATCGTCATCTTCAAGATCATCTGCATCGTCATCATCGAGATCGTCATCTTCGAGACCGTCATCTTCGAGATCGTCAACGTCGTCATCATAGAGATCGTCATCTTCGAGATAGTCTACTTCGTTATCATCGAGATCTTCATCATCAAGATTGTCATCATGGAATCGTCATTATCGAGATAGTTTTCATCTAGATCGTCTTCGTCGTCATCATGGGGATCATCATCTTTGAGATCATCATCTACGAGATCGTCAACGTAGAGATCGTCATCTTCGAGATCATTATCTTCGAGATCGTCAACGTAGTCAACATAGAGATCGTCATCTTCGAGAACGTCAACGTCGTTATCATCGAAATCTTCATCATCAAGATTGTCATCATGGAATCGTCATCATCCAGATAGCTAATATCTAAATCGTCTACGTCGTCATCATCGAGATCGTCATCTTCGAGATCATCATCTTCGAGATCGTCAACGTCATCATCATAGAGATCGTCATCTTCGAGAACGTCAACGTCGTTGTCATCGAGATCGTCATCTTCGAGACCGTCATCTTCGAGATCGTCAACGTCGTCATCATAGAGATCGTCATCTTGGAGATAGTCTACTTCGTTATCATCGAGATCTTCATCATCAACATTGTCATCATGGAATCGTCATCATCGAGATAGTTTTCATCTAGATCGTCTGCTTCATCATCGAGATCGTCATCTTCGAGATCGTCAACATAGAGATCGTCATCTTCGGGATCGTCAACGTCGTTATCATCGAGATCTTCATCATCATTATTGTTATCATGGAATCGTCATCATCGAGATAGTTATCATCTAGATCGTCTACGTCGTCATCATAGAGATTGTCATCTTCGAGATAGTCTACTTCGTTATCATCGAGGTCTTCATCATCAAGATTGTCATCATGGAATCGTCATCATCGAGATAGTTTTCATCTAGATCGTCCACGTCGTCATCATCGAGATCCTCATCTTCGAGATCATCATCTTCGAGATCGTCAGCGTCGTCAATGTAGAGATCGTCATCTTCGAGATTGTCTACATCGTCATCTTCGAGACCGTCATCATAGAGATCGTCAACGTCGTCATCAGAGAGATCGTCATCTTCGAGACCGTCATCATCGAGATCTTCAACATCGTCATCATAGAGATCGTCATCTTCGAGATCATCATCTTCGAGATCGTCAGCGTCGTCAATGTAGAGATCGTCATCTTCGAGATTGTCTACATCGTCATCTTCGAGACCGTCATCATAGAGATCGTCAACGTCGTCATCATAGAGATCGTCATCTTCGAGACCGTCATCATCGAGATCTTCAACATCGTCATCATAGAGATCGTCATCTTCGAGATCATCTACATCGTCATCGTCGAGATCGTCATCTTCGAGATAGTCTACTTCGTTATCATCGAGATCTTCATCGTCAAGATTGTCATCATGGAATCGTCATCATCGAGATAGTTTTCATCTAGATCGTCTACTTCGTGATCATCGAGATCGTCATCTTCGAGATCATCAACATACATATCGTCATCTTCGAGATCGTCTACATCGTCATCATCGAGATCGTCATCTTCGAGACCGTCATCTTCGAGATCGTCAACGTCGTCATCATCGAGATCGTCATCTTCGAGATAGTCTACTTCGTTATCATCGAGATCTTCATCATCAAGATTGTCATCATGGAATCGTCATCATCGAGATAGTTATCATCTAGATCGTCCACGTCGTCATCATCGAGATTGTCATCTTCGAGATCGTCAACGTCGACATCATAGAGATCGTCATCTTCGAGATTGTCAACGTCGTTATCATAGAGATCTTCATCATCAAGATTGTCATCATGGAATCGTCATCATCGAGATAGGTATCATCTAGATCGTCTACGTCGTCTTCATCGAGATCGTCATCTTCGAGATCGTCAACGTCGTCATCATAGAAATCGTCATCTTCGAGATCGTGAACGTCGTTATCATCGAGATCTTCATCATGAAGATTGTGATCATGGAATCGTCATCATCGAGAAAGTTATCATCTAGATCGTCTACGTCGTCATTATCGAGATCGTCATCTTCGAGATCGTCAACGTCGTTACCATCGAGATCTTCATCATCAAGGTTGTCATCATGGAATCGTCATCATCGAGATAGTTATCATCTAGATCATCTACGTCGTCATCATCGAGATCGTCCTCTTCGAGATCGTCAACATCGTTATCATCGAGATCTTCATCATCAAGATTGCCATCATGGAATCGTCATCATCGAGATAGTTAATATGTAGATCGTCTTCGTCGTCATCATCGAGATCGTCAACGTCGTCATCATAGAGATCGTCATCTTCGAGATTGTCAACGTCGTTATCATCGAGATCTTCAACATCAAGATTGTCATCATGGAATCATCATCATTTTCTCAACAATGGCAACCAATGTTTTGGTAAAAGACAGGAACATGAAACTTGCCACAATTATTCATGAGATGTCACTAATAAAATTTACAGACTGAACAGGGATGGAAGAGTTCAGGTTTACAAAGGTCAAAGGGTACAAAGTTTGCTAATTCTTTTAACACTAGTATATGGAAGAAAGCGAATCTGCTTTATCATTATTATTTTCCAAAATTGTATTACAAGCGAATGAAAAGAAACATTTTTGCTATATTTTTCTTAGACTTAATACAACAGTTTTTAATTTAAGTTGACTTTACTCCTATGTTCTAAGACTTCTAATTTCCCCATAATTGAGGTCATTGCACACAAAATACTGCCACAAGGCATATTTTGTAAGCAAGAGCAAAATAGGCATAATTAGCTTATTTTTATGCATAACATCAATGTTAATATACCATTTTGTTGAGAAATGCATACATAATTATATGAGAAAGAGAAAAGCAATTGCACAAATTTTCATATTTATTTTAAGGTGGCGCTCTCCAGTTTCGTTCTTTGCATAGGGTTAGAATTTTAAAGAAAAAGAATTAGCCTTGGTTTCCTCACTGGCTGTCCTGGCTATTTAAAAAAGACCTTGTATATCTTAGGTATTGTTAAAAGAACTTTGAATTCCCTTTATTTGGGTGTATGATTGATGGGTGAAATTTGGGTTATAGAGTATACAGCTTGGTCTTACTTAAGATGTGCACCTCTCAAAAAAACTGCTAGCTCCGCTTGGTCATTTTCACTTCCTGGACTTCAAAGGTAAATTTTTTTAAAAAAGAGCCGATAACTTTTTTTACTTTTTAGATTTTTTGTAATTTATTCATAGTACCTTCAGAGGCTGGTATTGTCTGCTCTGGCAAAATTCGTTTCCCTATTTTAATAACTCCTGAAATTAGTGCACTTTTGACTAATTCAGACTGATTTCTCGAGCACTTTAGAGCGGCCATTTTGTCTGCTGTGTGCTTAGATCATGTCCAGTTTCCACAAGTACAATATGTAAAGAAATTTCAGCCACAGTACATGAAAGTAACATAGCGGTATGCCAACATTCTCTCCATTGTGCATGTTGCAAATGCAAAATACTTCATCTTACACCTGTCACTCTCTCAGAAGCATGTATTATCTGTAGAGTTCCCCCATAAAGAGAACATATGCATTATTATTATATGATTTAATTTTGGTTGTACAGCTGAAACATTTAAGCCGCAAGCATCTAAACAGTCCGTTTGAATGATTCTCATGTATTTTCCCACAGAACAGTATTCATTTGTAGCAAAGTCCCACACAAGCCCAGCCCCCCCACCCACCCCCACCCCCATGATCAAAAGTGGGCTATTTTAAAACTACACTTTGCATTTTCTCAACAATAGCAACCAATGTTTTGGTTAAAGACAGGAACATGAAACTTGCCACAATTATTCATGAGATGTCACTAATAAAATTTACAGACTGAACAGGGATGGAAGAGTTCAGGTTCACAAAGGTCAAAGGTCAAAGTGTACAAAGTTTGCTAATTTCTTTAACACTAGTATATGGAAGAAAGCGAATCTGCTTTATCATCATTATTTTCCAAAATTGTATTACAAGCGAATGAAAAGAAACATTTTTGCTATATTTTTCTTAGACTTAATACAACAGTTTTAAATTTAAGTTGACTTTACTGCTATGTTCTAAGACTTCTAATTTCCCCATAATTGAGGTCATTGCACACAAAATACTTCCACAAGGTATATTTTGTAAGCAAGAGCAAAATAGGCATAATTAGCTTATTTTTATGCATAACATCAATGTTAATATACCATTTTGTTGAGAAATGCATACATAATTATATGAGAAAGAGAAAAGCAATTGCACAAATTTTCATATTTATTTTAAGGTGGCGCTCTCCAGTTTCGTTCTTTGCATAGGGTTAGAATTTTAAAGAAAAAGAATTAGCCTTGGTTTCCTCACTGGCTGTCCTGGCTATTTAAAAAAGACCTTGTATATCTTAGGTATTGTTAAAAGAACTTTGAACTCCCTTTATTTGGGTGTATGATTGATGGGTGAAATTTGGGTTATAGAGTATACAGCTTGGTCTTACTTAAGATGTGCACCTCTCAAAAAAACTGCTAGCTCCGCTTGGTCATTTTCACTTCCTGGACTTCAAAGGTAAATTTTTTTAAAAAAGAGCCGATAACTTTTTTTACTTTTTAGATTTTTTGTAATTTATTCATAGTACCTTCAGAGGCTGGTATTGTCTGCTCTGGCAAAATTCGTTTCCCTATTTTAATAACTCCTGAAATTAGTGCACTTTTGACTAATTCAGACTGATTTCTCGAGCACTTTAGAGCGGCCATTTTGTCTGCTGTGTGCTTAGATCATGTCCAGTTTCCACAAGTACAATATGTAAAGAAATTTCAGCCACAGTACATGAAAGTAACATAGCGGTATGCCAACATTCTCTCCATTGTGCATGTTGCAAATGCAAAATACTTCATCTTACACCTGTCACTCTCTCAGAAGCATGTATTATCTGTAGAGTTCCCCCATAAAGAGAACATATGCATTATTATTATATGATTTAATTTTGGTTGTACAGCTGAAACATTTAAGCCGCAAGCATCTAAACAGTCCGTTTGAATGATTCTCATGTATTTTCCCACAGAACAGTATTCATTTGTAGCAAAGTCCCACACAAGCCCAGCCCCCCCCCCCCCCCCGTTGAAAAGTTGGCTATTTTAAAACTACACCTTGCATTTTCTCAACAATAGCAACCAATGTTTTGGTAAAAGACAGGAACATGAAACTTGCCACAATTATTCATGAGATGTCACTAATAAAATTTACAGACTGAACAGGGATGGAAAAGTTCAGGTTCACAAAACTCAAAGGTCAAAGTGTACAAAGTTTGCTAATTTTTTTAACACTAGTATATGGAAGAGAGCGAATCTGCTTTATCATCATTATTTTCCAGAATTTTATTACAAGCGAATGAAAAGAAACATTTTTGCTATATTTTTCTTAGACTTAATACAACATTTTAATTTAAGTTGACTTTACTCCTATGTTCTAAGACTTCTAATTTCCCCATAATTGA
This sequence comes from Margaritifera margaritifera, assembly GCA_029931535.1. Taxonomy (NCBI): domain Eukaryota; kingdom Metazoa; phylum Mollusca; class Bivalvia; order Unionida; family Margaritiferidae; genus Margaritifera; species Margaritifera margaritifera. The sequence continues at coordinate 30,147 of JAQPZY010000510.1, forward strand.
GGTCATTGCACACAAAATACTGCCACAAGACTTATTGTGTAAGCAAGAGCGAAATAGGCATAATTAGCTTATTTTTATGCATAACATCAATGTTAATATTGAGAAATGCATACATAATTATATGAGAAAGAGAAAAGCAATTGCACAAATTTTCATATTTGTTTTAAGGTGGCGCTCTCCAGTTTCGTTCTTTGCATAGGGTTAGAATTTTAAAGAAAAAGAATTAGCCTTGGTTTCCTCACTGGCTGTCCTGGCTATTTAAAAAAGACCTTGTATGTCTTAGGTATTGTAAAAAAGAACTTTGAATTCCCTTTATTTGGGTGTATGATTGATGGGTGAAATTTGGGTTCTAGAGTATACAACTTGGTCTTACTTAAGATGTGCACCTCTCAAAAAACTGCTAGCTCCGCTTGGTCATTTTCACTTCCTGGACTTCAAAGGTAAATTTTTTTAAAAAAGAGCCGATAACTTTTTTACTTTTTAGATTTTTTGTAATTTATTCATAGTACCTTCAGAGGCTGGTATTGTCTGCTCTGGCAAAATTCGTTTCCCTATTTTAATAACTCCTAAAATTAGTGCACTTTTGACTAATTCAGACTGATTTCTCGAGTACTTTAGAGCGGCCATTTTGTCTGCTGTGTGCTTAGATCATGTCCAGTTTCCACAAGTACAATATGTAAAGAAATTTCAGCCACAGTACATGAAAGTAACATAGCGGTATGCCAACATTCTCTCCATTGTGCATGTTGCAAATGCAAAATACTTCATCTTACACCTGTCACTCTCTCAGAAGCATGTATTATCTGTAGAGTTCCCCCATAAAGAGAACATATGCATTATTATTATATGATTTAATTTTGGTTGTACAGCTGAAACATTTAAGCCGCAAGCATCTAAACAGTCCGTTTGAATGATTCTCATGTATTTTCCCACAGAACAGTATTCATTTGTAGCAAAGTCCCACACAAGCCCACCCCCCCCCCCCCCCCCCGTTGAAAAGTTGGCTATTTTAAAACTACACCTTGCATTTTCTCAACAATAGCAACCAATGTTTTGGTAAAAGACAGGAACATGAAACTTGCCACAATTATTCATGAGATGTCACTAATAAAATTTACAGACTGAACAGGGATGGAAAAGTTCAGGTTCACAAAACTCAAAGGTCAAAGTGTACAAAGTTTGCTAATTTTTTTAACACTAGTATATGGAAGAGAGCGAATCTGCTTTATCATCATTATTTTCCAGAATTTTATTACAAGCGAATGAAAAGAAACATTTTTGCTATATTTTTCTTAGACTTAATACAACATTTTAATTTAAGTTGACTTTACTCCTATGTTCTAAGACTTCTAATTTCCCCATAATTGAGGTCATTGCACACAAAATACTGCCACAAGACTTATTGTGTAAGCAAGAGCGAAATAGGCATAATTAGCTTATTTTTATGCATAACATCAATGTTAATATACCATTTTATTGAGAAATGCATACATAATTATATGAGAAAGAGAAAAGCAATTGCACAAATTTTCATATTTGTTTTAAGGTGGCGCTCTCCAGTTTCGTTCTTTGCATAGGGTTAGAATTTTAAAGAAAAAGAATTAGCCTTGGTTTCCTCACTGGCTGTCCTGGCTATTTAAAAAAGACCTTGTATGTCTTAGGTATTGTAAAAAAGAACTTTGAATTCCCTTTATTTGGGTGTATGATTGATGGGTGAAATTTGGGTTCTAGAGTATACAACTTGGTCTTACTTAAGATGTGCACCTCTCAAAAAACTGCTAGCTCCGCTTGGTCATTTTCACTTCCTGGACTTCAAAGGTAAATTTTTTTAAAAAAGAGCCGATAACTTTTTTACTTTTTAGATTTTTTGTAATTTATTCATAGTACCTTCAGAGGCTGGTATTGTCTGCTCTGGCAAAATTCGTTTCCCTATTTTAATAACTCCTAAAATTAGTGCACTTTTGACTAATTCAGACTGATTTCTCGAGTACTTTAGAGCGGCCATTTTGTCTGCTGTGTGCTTAGATCATGTCCAGTTTCCACAAGTACAATATGTAAAGAAATTTCAGCCACAGTACATGAAAGTAACATAGAGGTATGCCAATATTCTCTCCATTGTGCATGTTGCAAATGCAAAATACTTCATCTTACACCTGTCACTCTCTCAGAAGCATGTATTATCTGTAGAGTTCCCCCATAAAGAGAACATATGCATTATTATTATATGATTTAATTTTGGTTGTACAGCTGAAACATTTAAGCCGCAAGCATCTAAACAGTCCGTTTGAATGATTCTCATGTATTTTCCCACAGAACAGTATTCATTTGTAGCAAAGTCCCACACAAGCCCAGCCCCAGCCCCCCCCCCCCCCACCCCACGTATTGAAAAGTGGGCTATTTTAAAACTACACCTTGCATTTTCTCAACAATAGCAACCAATGTTTTGGTAAAAGACAGGAACATGAAACTTGCCACAATTATTCATGAGGTGTCACTAATAAAATTTACAGACTGAACAGGGATGGAAGAGTTCAGGTTCACAAAACTCAAAGGTCAAAGTGTACAAAGTTTGCTAATTTTTTTAACACTAGTATATGGAAGAGAGCGAATCTGCTTTATCATCATTATTTTCCAGAATTTTATTACAAGCGAATGAAAAGAAACATTTTTGCTATATTTTTCTTAGACTTAATACAACATTTTAATTTAAGTTGACTTTACTCCTATGTTCTAAGACTTCTAATTTCCCCATAATTGAGGTCATTGCACACAAAATACTGCCACAAGACTTATTATGTAAGCAAGAGCGAAATAGGCATAATTAGCTTATTTTTATGCATAACATCAATGTTAATATACCATTTTGTTGAGAAATGCATACATAATTATATGAGAAAGAGAAAAGCAGTTGCACAAATTTTCATATTTGTTTTAAGGTGGCGCTCTCCAGTTTCGTTCTTTGCATAGGGTTAGAATTTTAAAGAAAAAGAATTAGCCTTGGTTTCCTCACTGGCTGTCCTGGCTATTTAAAAAAGACCTTGTATGTCTTAGGTATTGTTAAAAGAACTTTGAATTCCCTTTATTTGGGTGTATGATTGATGGGTGAAATTTGGGTTCTAGAGTATACAACTTGGTCTTACTTAAGATGTGCACCTCTCAAAAAACTGCTAGCTCCGCGTGGTCATTTTCACTTCCTGGACTTCAAAGGTAAATTTTTTTAAAAAAGAGCCGATAACTTTTTTTACTTTTTAGATTTTTTGTAATTTATTCATAGTACCTTCAGAGGCTGGTATTGTCTGCTCTGGCAAAATTCGTTTCCCTATTTTAATAACTCCTGAAATTAGTGCACTTTTGACTAATTCAGACTGATTTCTCGAGTACTTTAGAGCGGCCATTTTGTCTGCTGTGTGCTTAGATCATGTCCAGTTTCCACAAGTACAATATGTAAAGAAATTTCAGCCACAGTACATGAAAGTAACATAGAGGTATGCCAACATTCTCTCCATTGTGCATGTTGCAAATGCAAAATACTTCATCTTACACCTGTCACTCTCTCAGAAGCATGTATTATCTGTAGAGTTCCCCCATAAAGAGAACATATGCATTATTATTATATGATTTAATTTTGGTTGTACAGCTGAAACATTTAAGCCGCAAGCATCTAAACAGTCCGTTTGAATGATTCTCATGTATTTTCCCACAGAACAGTATTCATTTGTAGCAAAGTCCCACACAAGCCCAGCCCCCCCCCCCCCACCCCCCTCCCGATGAAAAGTGGGCTATTTTAAAACTACACCTTGCATTTTCTCAACAATAGCAACCAATGTTTTGGTAAAAGACAGGAACATGAAACTTGCCACAATTATTCATGAGATGTCATTAATAAAATGTACAGACTGAACTGGGATGGAAGAGTTCAGGTTCACAAAGGTCAAAGGGTTCAAAGTTCGCTAATTTTTTTAACACTAGTATATGGAAGAAAGCGAATCTGCTTTATCATCATTATGTTCCAGAATTTTATTACAAGCGAATGAAAAGAAACATTTTTGCTATATTTTTCTTAGACTTAATACAACAGTTTTAAATTTAAGTTGACTTTACTCCTATGTTCTAAGACTTCTAATTTCCCCATAATTGAGGTCATTGCACACAAAATACTGCCACAATGTATATTGTGTAAGTAAGAGCAAAATAGGCATAATTAGCTTATTGTTATGCATAACATCAATGTTAATATACCATTTTGTTGAGAAATGCATACATAATTATATGAGAAAGAGAAAAGCAATTGAACAAATTTTCATATTTGTTATAAAGAGAACATATGCATTATTATTATATGATTTAATTTTGGTTGTACAGCTGAAACATTTAAGCCGCAAGCATCTAAACAGTCCTTTTGAATGATTCTCATGTATACTCGCCACAGAACAGTATTCATTTGTAGCAAAGTCCCACACAAGCCCAGCCCCCCCCCCCCCCCCATGATGAAAAGTGGGCTATTTTAAAACTACACCTTGCATTTTCTCAACAATAGCAACCAATGTTTTGGTAAAAGACAGGAACATGAAACTTGCCACAATTATTCATGAGATGTCACTAATAAAATGTACAGACTGAACAGGGTAATACGTGTGAAAGATAATACTTCCAGTGTGGCCGAGTCAATATACTCCCATTTCATAAGATTCTAGAGTGTTTTTAAGCTACTTTTAAAATACTATAAAGACTATCGAAATCGCTTTGAAAACACTCTAGTGTGCATTGAAAGTTGTTCCAAAAAGCTACAGAGTGTATTAAGCTATGATAGTTGACACTAAATGCATTCTATAACTGGAATTATGCATTTAGTGTCTTTAGAGATTATTTCCAAAAAAAAAAAAAAAAAAAAAACGCGGTTACTATTGTTAATTGAAAACGATTGCTGATATTAAATGCTGGTCTGAATGAAGTGCTAACGATATAGATAAATATATTTTATGAGGTGGGACGTGGTCTCACTTCGAAAGATAAGTTTGATTCTTTATGTAGTAAATGGGACTTAACAAACGTGGTTTATATGGGGAATATTGATAATTATTTTTGAAAAAATTCAAAACCCAAAGCAAATGCCATCTAACATCATTCAACAGCTCGCTGTGCTTGACGAAGTTTTTGTGACTCTGACGTCATGCAATTGTTAGATTACTAATTACACGGAATATATATATATATATATATATATATATATATATATATATATATATATATATATATATATATATGTATGTATGTATGTATGTGTGTCATGCTGGAATGATATTACTGACAATATCTGAGTATTTTCTACAACAATTTCAGGATTGAAAAGGTAAAAAGGCAAACATCTATATTTGTTAATGGCCAATGCATCCGAACCCTAAATATTCCGGTTACATAGTTGCAGAACCATTATGAGTGAGTGCACAACCATTACGATTGCACAACCATTACGAGAAAACAAAAGGAGTAGAAACAGGCATTTTATTTACTGCAAGTGACGCAAAAACTTCAACTTCAGACACCTTGAGCAGATATTCTGTATTTGGGCTACTGCAAAAAAATCTTTTCTGAATAGATGGTATTATTTTAAACAATATTAAAAATTTATTCTTGCACTAATCTTTAGTCAGCTTTGAAATCAAATATTTCAGATTTGGAATATTTCTGGAGGATTCTGCGAAACGTTTATAAAAACAAACATCGTACCGTTTTGATATTTCAGTTATGGAACATATGCGACTTCATAAACTATTTCTAATACAGATTATTGCAAATATCATTTCTACAAAAAAAGTTATTTCTTGGCTAGAATGCTTCCTGGACGTCAATGCCCTACTTTCAGAAAATTAAGAGAACCTGTCCTACAATAATGCACATCATCTTACAATACTACCATTTTATGAAAATATTTACAACAGCACAAAAATTCATATTTCAAAATTAACATAAGCAGTAAATTTAAATTCGGAATACATACACATATGTCTCCCACCCCACTTTCTCTATCTCAATACGAATTGCTTGCAATGGTTGCAAATACATTTAAAAATGGTTTACTAAAATGTTTTGTTTATATTACAGAACAAAAAAGTATTATTTGTATGGAAAACGTTCTTGCAGTAATGAGAATAAGAATTATTCTGGTGTCACATATATTTCAAAAGCAGAACATAAAAATGGTAATCGTGGTGTTGTGTAATCTTCCGAAAAAAGGGAAAATTTTGAGACGACGACTGCTTATATGAGAGAGAGAGAGAGAGAGAGAGAGAGAGAGAGAGAGAGAGAGAGAGAAAACAATAAGATATATTAATGTTTATAAAGAGTTAAATTTCTGAAAAAGAAATGTTAGCACCGGTCGCTATATTTCCAAGGTTGGACTTTTTCAAATTTAGTTTTTTTAATTAACCATGAAATGTTTCATGAAGTTTCAAGTGTGGGATTTCAGCGACATCCGCAAATACTTTAAAAAAAATAGAAAAGTTGCCAAAAAAATCTTCTACAAATAATTTTCCAGTGATCATAAGGAGGAATATTTGAGGTAGTCGCATATATTAGACATACATAACATTTCCTCAAATTGCCACCGGTGGAATAGTTGAGGTAGTGCCAAATATTACAAGTACATGCTATTACATCAAGTTTCCAAAGTGGGACATTTGCCGCGCAGATACAAAAAAAGTAGAATATCGAAATATGTCTTCTAAAAAGTGTTTTGTGAATTTATTCTGAAATAGGAATGTATTGAGCTTATAGCAAGTATTCAAAATATGGACTAATGAATGGTAGTTTTTATATTTTTAAAGAACGTTTCTCGTAATGTTCCGAAAAAGGAAAATTTGTTACGTCCGCGATTCTGCTCAAATGGAATATTTAGCCAAATTGTATCTTCTTTTAAAAATATATTGCGCCTCCCTGCGAAACAAAGAAACACATTACATCACTCATTAAAAATCTATAGTAATTCTTTTAAATGATAAATGATCTATTCCAAAAAGTTAATATCAATGGAACTTTATGTAATTTGCAAGTCTTTTTGTAAGATCATTTTCAAAATTTCAAACTTCAAAATTTCCCAAATGAATTTGTTTTTCGATGAGGTCAAATTCATTTTGGTAGAAGCAATGCATTTCTAATTGTGTTAGAGTTTTGTTCTAATAATTTTAATGAGGAATATTTCCAATGGTCGAAGATGTTCCAACGTATTCTTCCAGATTATTAATGGTGGGAAAACAACTATGCAATTTTAGTTGTTGAAAGAATATCTGCGACTACCACTAATATTCCAAATTTGTAAAATATTTTTATTAACGGAAATATTATTTTTTAATATGATCTTCGTGAACAGTAAAATTGACAACATTCCAAAAAAGGAGGTTTGGGGGTTGTTTCAGACATAACTTTTATTTGCGGAATGTTACTTAGCATGAACGGAAAGGGCCTAGTGAGGTACCCAGACCGCGCGTAATGTCATCAAACTGTCTAAAAAATTTAAAAAATCGTCATATAACCTAATCTTGCGTACTCGGTGTTATAACAACCAGTTCACAAAATTAAAATGTTCGGAAATAGCTAAATTCATATCAAGTGGTTGATTCTGATACGAATACAAATAGTTCATTTGCAAACCGTGATGTCATATTACATAGCAATACACCTTACAGATGACTATATATATATATATATATATATATATATATATATATATATATATATATATATATATATATATATAATCAAAACACGTTCTGCAACATTGTATACCGTATGGGAATGATTCCACTTGGCTTTGTGAACTTTCGTCTAAACGTGCAATATGATGAGTTAGCGTGACAAAAACATCGACAGACACACAATATACCACCGCTTCAAAAGAAAATAAAAAGAAAGAAAAATGGGGATAAATATACCATGTTCATTTTAAATATAATAATGTAATTGAATTCTGGAATGAGATAGATGAATACATTTTTAATAAATTACTGAGTGACAAAATGATATAATGGATGATTGAATAAATGAGTGCAAATGACTGTTAAAAAGGATGAAGAAAAGCGAAGAAGAAAGGAAACAATGGCATGAAAACAAAGCCAGATACTTCTAACACACAGAGGGAAATTTTGAAAATTAGAAAAATAAATATATAAAATATAAATAAATATCGAATGAATGAGGGAGTGATTAAATAAATAAAGTAATGAATAAATGACAGGATTTTAATGAAAGAAAACAAGGAAGTTAGAAGACAGACAAACAGATAGAGGGAAACAAACGCAAACAGTCTGACACGACATACTATATATGTGTTACATATATACCGAATGTACTAACTTGTATACGTCCTAAATTTGACAACATGTTTAGTTTAAGAAAAATATCTGACTCACTGCTTGGCCTTGGTAATTACCTTACAGAGTGATTGACAAATCAAGACTGAATCCTTGTTCCATTGGTCAATATTTTTAAGCAGCATGTGTCAATTATACTACCAAAATCATTGTCAGCAGTTACGTGTACTTCTCTTACAAATATGTTTACGTGTAATAATAATAATAATAATAATAATAATGATAATAATAACAATCGCAAATCATTATTCTAGTATTTAACTGGATTTTTTTTTCTTTCTTTTTCGAGGAGTGATTTGAAACTAAATGGAATGTTTTGAAACTAGTTTCAAAACACTCTATGGTGTTTTGAAGCTGGGGGGGGGGGGGGGGTCAACTCCTACTCGTACACCAGCACGCTGTCGAAAGAGATAAACTGTGGCCCAGTATGCATGTATATATGTATTATGCATTTATTTTATACTCTTATCCTAAAACGCACGTTGAATCCTTGTTTGTGTAGAACCAGGCGAGACCAGGTTGAGGTCTATGTCCGAAGCATGACGCATCACAAATCAGACTAATAGTGGAATTCCATGCCACCTACAGAGCTCTCATTAGTTCGGCAAAACGTCTGATTACAATTGTGCATGGTGATATATCAGTATATCTTTTTGACGGGGAGGCAATAAACACTTGCAAACATGAAATGTATGTATGTATGTATGTATGTATGTATGTATGTATGTATGTATGTATGTATGTATTCAACCTTCAATCAATCCATTCATCTCAATATTTATCCGTCTATTTATCCATCCATCTATCTCTCTCTCTTTCTCCTATAGTGTCGTCAATGACAGGGCAATGCCTTCATGCTCCATCCACTTTGTGCCGTAAACAGAGATACAGACGTGCTGTTTTGATAACCATCCTTTATCACTAGTAGAAAAAATCAAGATAGGTTGAGGTTTGTGTCAAAATATAAATTAGGAACCCTGCTTTACTCCAAACACGACAGCAATCGAAAAGTAGACCTGCCACATGATTGCTGGAATTTTGCGTCTCCTGTTATCAACTATGTATTAATTCATAAGTTCGCGTAAAATGATAAAAAAAACCTGGCAATCGTTTAACCCATTCTAAGAAAAATCTTATCACTTCCGAAATAAACAAGTATATGTTAATCTACGCGCACTTCCTCCTTTCCTTATTCAAAAGACTTTTTTTTGCAGCACTTGACTTTTGTTTGTCCTTTTTGGGCATGTGCATACAGACAAACATTAAACTTTTATAAATGAGGTTATTTAAGTTTGCATATTAATCAAAATTTCGAATTTTGTTACTGCTGCTAGATTACCAGTTCTGATATATATGTAGTCCATAAGGGCCTTAAAATCAGACTTTGCTTTTGAATCTCATATCTCATTCAGCACGCAGCGAAAAGAATGATTAGTGTTACATGGATTGTTAAATCGTCTTCTCGTGTATATATATTTATATATAAATATAACTAAAGAGAGAGAGAGAGAGAGAGAATTACAAATATACACCAAACAGAGCGGAAAGTGCTATCCCTGGATTCTTCAGGAAAATGCTTCATAACATTAGCAGGATTTTTAAATACGAATAAATAACGAATAAATAATATTATCATACAGGTTAGATAATTTTAATTCGTAGTCTACGGCGATTCGAATCCGGATCCGCGGATTACGGGCACCCATCGCCTAGCCTGTACGCACCACCAACCCCTATACCATTTCGACCATGCACACATCGCTAAAAAATGATGCTGCAAACGGTGGTATAGGCATTCGTGCGAAGCAGATATACCCGCATGTCGACACACGAATGCCATACCAAATTTGTTTTCAATGTCAGGCAATTTTTCTGTATTTTATTTTTATTTTTTTAGTTTTTCTTCTTTTTAAATCAAGTTTCCCCACTGCTCTGCTGGCGTGTACAGCAGAAAAGAGAGACAGTGTTGTAACCTACAGAGTTGAGGGATAGATACGAGATACGTTGTGGGTTTGACTTGTTGCACGCTAAACACAAATTCGTCAAGAATGTTAATACGATACGTAACTAACAGGACAACATTCAAGTTTCTCTCTGTTTAATTTCGGAAGAGAAAGCAGGCTTATGGGGAATAGTTGCGAATTGGTGCATGCCAGGGACATATTTCTTACTATGTTTCTATTAGAACCCTACCCAACCCCCACCCCAAGCTAAGTCCCTTCAACCCCACCCCCACCCCCCAAAACACAAGTATTAAAAGGCTTCTCATGGACTAGTTCCTTCGGCTTCAGATACATAAGTTAAAATAGCATAGAAATCAGTCACAAAGTGCGCAATTGTATGCTCCTCCGTCGAAATAAGAATGGTAACAAAGGAAGTAGATAATTTATTTTACAGCGAAACACTTTAGCTTCTTTTGTATAATTGAAATAACATACTTATATATACTTAGCTTTAAAGTGCTTCCCAAGTCTCAACCGGAAATGCAACGAGCTGTTATTCTATATCTGTCGTCTGCCACAATGCTTTATTAAAATCCGGGTCTCAACAATTTACAAGGAAAGACCAGAGTACGTGAGTAGATGAATACATGTATGTATGTATGTATGTATGTATGTATGTATGTATGTATGTATGTATGTATGCATGCATGTATGTATGTATGTATGTATGTATGTATGCATGCATTCATACATGTATGTATGTATGTATGTATGTATGTATGTATGCATGCATGCATATATGTATGTATGGATGCTTATATGTATGTATGTATGTGTGTATGCATGCATGCATATATGTAAGCACGTACTAACTAAAATTTTGCGCTAAGGAAAGCTTTTGACGACAGTGAAAATGAAAATATTAGCTGTGAAATGTAAACATATTTTGGTAAAGTGTTTGTCAGCATAGCAAGTTAGTAATTAAGAGATTTTTTAAATTGACATATGCCAATAGCAATCATTATCGTGTCGAGTGTAGAGCTGTTATTGTGCATACATTTTCAGAGAATCTGACGTTCTAGTCACAGCCATGAAAATGTCGTGTCTTTAAGTAATTTGTTGGTTTTGAGTTGCTAATCAGTAATTCTATGTTACCGTATTCTTGTAGCTATGTTGTTGATGCACGGTGGGGACTGAGATGAAGACATACAGAGGCATTGTGTGAACGGATTTATGAATTCAGTGCTTCGTCATATTAGCCTAGTAACCTGCCATCCAACATTTGTATTCAGTAAAAAAATTCACAGCGCGAAGGTTAGTTGAACCGTGTCGATTCATTGTTGTTACTTTGTTGTTATCATATTCCCTGATCATAAACTGATGAATATATTTCAATAAAATTTTTTTTTACATCTGATGACTGCTATCGACAGAGTTTTGGTCTACGAGTTATATTAAAATGTTTGATTACTAAAATTGCTATGCCCATCGAAGGAAAATCGTGCTATCTGCATGAATATCCCGCATGCTTTCCATCCGCCGTTGGGAAGAAATCAAATGAAATAAAATCTGACAGACATACAGTAGACAGAGACAATAAATATAAATAAATGAACAATCGTAACATGACCCTTTGGCTAAATAGTCTTAAATAAAGTATACAAAAATGGTTTAGCTTTATACGAAGTACACAAAAATATATTTGTAACAATACCTAGCTATGAAAACCATATATATATATATATATATATATATATATATATATATATATATATATATATATATATATATATATATATATATATATATATAATGACAAAATAAACATAATTAGAAAATGTGGAAAAAGGAGCAAATCAATATAAATTAAAAGAAAGATACATATAGGTCGTATAGTCGTGCTGTACCGACTATTTAAGTTGTAGGTGTCATTTTTTAGAATTTGATTACACATGCCATTAAATGGCAATTATTCAGTTTATTTTGGCTGCTTGTCGATCGATATTCCTTGCAAGATCATTATATAATCACCCCATGAGATACAGCAGACAAAATCAATGTTAAAGCACGTGGGTTTTTTTAGACGAGGCCAACCGAGAAGTGTGACCCAGTGTAAAACAAATTGAATGTCGCGCTCAATGATGTCGCAATGAAAGTGGCGCGTATTTGAAAAAAGAAGAAATTGTGTACTACGCCCTGCACTGGTAATAACTCGCTTGACTTGACACAGTTTGGTGTCCGTACGCCATTGTAAAAGTCCAAAACGATAGATAATTTTCGTCTGGAAGTTTTGTGATGACAACTAAGTTGCAGATCCCTCAGCAATCAGGAATGAACAGATTTTGGTAAAAGTACATTAGTATTAAATTTTAGAATAACAATTAATATTTTATTTAAAATTAATAAAGGCACCTACGTCACCACGTTGACGTACACTTTAGACTTTATATTACATGCTCTTTTATTCTTTTCAAAATGCCCTAAGAAATATCGTAATCTCAAAGTTAGAACAGTGATGGAGCATTTTCATTTTAATGTCTCTTTTTACATCATTAGTTAAAAGACAAGAGGCTGACATGTAAATCTGTCCTAATATTCTAATATTTTTTTTTTACAAATAATGTTTATTTATTTATTTATTTTCATTTTGTCTTTCATACTATCTTTGCGAAAGAAACCACATTTTGTAGCACGTCTAAAGGCACTTGGAGTTATTGTATCTTCTTATTTCAACGCATAAGCGACGTGAGCTTATTCTCGTGGTATTTTAGTATAATCTTAGTCCTTCTTTTGCAAGTAGAAAAAAAAATTCATATCCAATTTCATTTGTAATGTCATGTCAAAGTACGTAGCATTTTTCTCTTGATCTGCGAAGCCCACAAATGATTATACATGTCCTATAACATATCTTTGTGTACTTTGAATAAATTATCTAAAGACATGTACGTGACAAGGAATTACTATCACTCTCTAAAACATAAAGCTATTAACTTTTATTATTATATATCAAACGGACAGACTTCAAGTTTTTATCGAACATCCAATATACTGCTGTATTTTACTGACACCAGGCAAATTATTTCCGGAGACATTTAAAATTCTTTTCGGTATTTAAGTTGTAGACGTGTTTAGTGTGAAAGCTATTCAATACTTATCAATGCATGCAATATACGGTATTGTTGATATAATTTTCAGGGAAAATTGCATGTATTGTAAAAATATGAGGCGCCATTTACCCTTAGTACGCCACTGGCTATATCTACCAACGACACACCTCCTTCCCAAAAACTTCACACTCGACCTAAACATTGGTGATTCGCAATGCGGGGTTTCTCTTACGACGTCACACGGACTCAAGTCACGGAAACTGCCGAGGGAGAATATTTTGACATGTAAATTTAAACTTAAATATCTCGCTAACCGTTGGTTGCATTTGGACGAATGTTTCAGATATTCCATAAATCATCATACTGAATAATTTAAAGGTAAGTGATATGGGGTTTCGATTTGGTGTTGTGGCGCTCTACAATTCGTATTTTGCATAGGGTTAGATTTTTAAAGAAAAAGAATTTCCCAGGTTTCCCTCACTGGTTATCCTGGCAATTTAAAAAGACAGTGTATGTCTTAGGTATTGTTAAAAGAACTCTTAATTCCCTTTATATTGGCGTATGATTGATGGGTGCAGTTTGGGTTATTGAGTATACATATTGGCCTTACTTCAGATGTGCGCATATCAAAATACTGCTAGCTCCCTTTGGTCATTTTCACTTTCTGGACTTCAAAGGTAAATGGTAAATTGTAATAAAAAATAAAAAAAAATAAAAAATGAGCAGATAACATTTTTAATTTTTATATATTTTGTAATTCATTCATTGCACTTTCAGAAGCTGGTATTTTTTGCCTACTCTGGCAAAATTCGTTTCCCCTATTTTAATAACTGCTAAAGTTAGCGTGCTTTAGTCTAATTCAGGCTGATTTTTCGAGTACATGGGGGCAGCCATTTTGGTCATCTGTATGCTTAGATTATGTACAATGTACACAAGTACAACATCTACAGAAATTTCAGCCACAGTACATGAAAGTAGCATAGATGTATGCCAACGTTCACTCCACTGTGTATGTTGCAAATTTAAACACCATCACCATACACCTTGTACACTCTCCGAAGTATGTAATATTTGTAGATCGCCACCTATGTTTTCCGTTTAAGTAGCAGTGACCTGGAACGAGGCAAACATCTGTGACGACCGACTCGATGAAAAATCACAATTTGTTTGTTTTTTTTGCTTTGTTTTGTTCCCCATATTTTCTATGTCTTCATTTATCAAATAATATGGAGCAGATAACTGTCTAACAGCTTGTTGGAATAAATTGAAACGAAAATATTTTAAAAGCTATTAGTGTTGATGCAAATACTATTGGAGAGAATTGCGGTATTGATAGGCTACATGAAAATGGAAGTATATTGAGGTACTAACATTGTCTTCCACAATTTATTATATACTTTATATACATTTATTATATACTTTATATACTTTATATATATACATTTATTATATACTTTATATACATTTATTATATACTATATATACATTTATTATATACTTTATATACATTTATTATATACTTTATATACATTATATACATTTATTATATACTTTATATACATTTATTATATACTTTATATACATTTATTATATACTTTATATACATTTATTATATACTTTATATATATACATTTATTATATACTTTATATATATACATTTATTATATACTTTATATACATTTATTATATACTATATATACATTTATTACATACTTTATATACATTTATTATATACTTTGTATAGATTTATTATATACTTTATATACAATTATTATATACTTTATATACAATTATTATATACTTTATATATATATATATATATATATATATATATACATTTATTATATACTATATATACATTTATTATATACTTTATATATATACATTTATTATATACTTTATATACATTTATTATATACTTTATATACAATTATTATATACTTTATATATATATATATATATATATATACATTTATTATATACTTTATTTACATTTATTATATACTTTATATACATTAAAAAGTATCAAAAAGGTCTAAAACCTCTTAAGAAAGGGTAATGTTTGCTCAAACGATCGATATTCATGATTGCAGTACATTTTTGTTTTAAGCTTAAGTCCTGTATCTGTTGAATCACTACGAGGATTCACGTAACTATGCTGTTGTTTTAACCAGCTATTGGGGTCGTTAAGTGCAGAGTGCCCAGGATTTCGCCAAGCGCTCGGGCGACCTGATTCTTGAATAAAGCTTAGGTCGATTGAAGACCATGTATCTGTACACATTGATCAGCACTGAAGAACACAACTGGCGCCAGTGGTCATGAAAATGTCTGAGCACAAAAATTGAACTCCTGCTATATAATTTTAATGTAAATAATATGCCGAGATGATCTCAATATCTTGGAAATTTCACGTATATGTAGAGATACAAACAAGATAGTCCCGACATTGTAGCGGTTCTCTCCTCAATCCGAGTATAGTAGGGCTGATCAAGGACATTTTCTACTTAGAGTTCTAGTGCTAGAAGAAGGTAGTTCGCTTTTCTTAAGATGGCTTTCTTTCTGTTTTTCTTAGTAAAAAATGCAATAATTTGACTGGAAAAGGCTGGATTTTACCTGACCTCCAACTAGACGACAATGATGATGATGATGATGATGATTAATTATTATTTGTAGTAGTAGTAGTAGTATAAATACAAGCACGAGTTTACTTTTGTGCTGATACAAGTAATATGTATACTAACAATTCTTATGCAGTCATATTTTCTTTGTTTGTGGGGGAGGGGGATTTGATGTTGCACGGCAAACCAACACAAGTAGGTTCCTTAATGTCGAGGCAATTAAAGTGCCTTGCCCAAGGACGTACAACAGTAGCTGACCAGGGCTGAACCAATTCTAGGATTCGAACCCGCACTCTTTTGGTCACGAGTTCGGTACCACCGTGCCACCGCGGTTCCCTATTAGTCGCCTCTTACGACATGCAGGAGGGCGCATTGGGCTTATTTGATATCCCCAAACCCGCATGGGGTATATTTTTTTATATATCACCATCTTGAATAAGATATACGAGAGCACTACAAATCAAAATAAAAAATTACTAGACCAGTATAATATTTTAAAACTAACTCGTATACACACTCAAATAATAAATCAATATGGACTTGCGGAATCAGACACGTTTATATTATTTCACAAATAAAAAAAAATCATTAAACCCTTCACACCGTAAAAGCAATTGGCAAAGTTCCTTTGCCTTGAGCTGAGCTGAGCAAACATGTGAAAAATGTTGTTTTCTAGTATACGGGTGAAGCTTATATAATTTATATTTACAGTTTTAGTAATTGAGCCGGCTTGCTCTAGTCGTATCGCGCTGGATTACAGATAGAAATGTGTGCTGTTCGGATTTTTCCAGAAGTGATTTCCGTATAAATAAGAACCATATTGTTGTCTATAGAGGCCACTTCTTGATACAAATGAAGAACAATCCGCGATCAAAATATATATAAAGCTCTGCAATTAGAAAAGGGTTTCAAAAAAAACAATAAGCACCGAGAATAAGAACGGGTTTAAAATGTGAGCATATAATACAAGGCGACAAATTTGCTATATGAGTGCCCTATGAAATCAGAATGACTCCAGGGGATAGGCGGTCTTATGTGGGGATTAATGCATGAGAGCCATGAACCACCACAACGACAAACATATGCTTGAATTATTTTTGTTAAGCCAGAATTATCATCATAGAAAATAATATGCTACTATGTAAATAAGTCGATAGATATAATGTCTGAAAAATTCTCAGCTTTCACTTTTACATACTATCAACAGGAATTAAATGTTCCGTATATCATTTATTGTGATTTTAAAAGTAGCATTAGACACGTGAAAAGCGAAACTGATTCATAACTCAATATATTATTGCGGACAATTAAAAGAGCCAAACATATTCCATCAGTATTTTGTATTTTACGCCAAATAAACCCACGAGAGATATAAACCAATAGTTTTCAGAGTAAAAGATAGCATTGAAGTATTGTACAGTGTGTTGGGTAGAATTGAAAAATTAGTCTGCGAAATATTTAAAATGAAAAATGCAAAAACTACCGTGTTCACAGAGGAAGATTAAAAACATTTTAATTTAGCAAATACATGTTATATATGTGAGAAAGAAATGTTTAAAGATAAACTTCGAGACAGCGACGTGCAAGCATAAACGGTGCGTGATAACGACGTTAGCGCTCACAGAGTGCGCGATCACAATCATTAAACAGGTCAATATCATGCACATAACGAATGTAATTTTGAATTACAAATATCTAAACTAAATACCATTGAATATTCATGGCCTATGACAGTCTGATAAAAATATTGCATCAAAATAATCTAGATGAATACAGGTACGTAAACATCATATCGAACAACGATGAAAATATATTTCATTCAATAAGGATTTTGTAGGTAATAAATACTTGAAAGAAGGAAAAGAAATAAGAGTTAAAGGGTGTGCAGATAGTTTTTGATTCATGGGAAAATCTATGGAACAACCGGATAAAATTTAAACGATGAGTAGCTAAGAGGAACACTGAAACAGTTTGCCAATATGCAGTCTAAATTTCAGGCGAAAGACATTTACCAATATGAATACATGTACAGCTTTGAAAGGCTTAATGAAACGGTTATACCACCAAAAGAAAAGTTATGTTCAAATCTAAATGATTAAAACACATCAAAGATGATAACCAATACGTTAAAGATGTCGTGGAATATTTTATCCTTCAAACACATAGAGGTGTACATGACTATGATGTTAAAAAGATACATCTCTGTATGAAAAATTACCAAGTAGACCCTGTTTATTATTACAGTGTCCCTAGATTAGTATCTAATGCAAGTTTAGAAACATCAGATGTAGAATTATAACTGTTGACAGAGTATGGCATCTTCTTGGTGATTGAGAGTGAAAAAAGAGGTGGAATTATCACGATACCGCATAGATACGCCAAAGCAAGCCATGAATACTATCTGAATACTGATGGACAGAGTCTGATGGTGACGACCATGTCGCGGAGTGCAAAGCAGCTGAGCACGAAAGGTGAAGATCAAGTTTGCTTATTATATATATAAATTATAACAAACACTGTGGCTGAGTCATGAGCCAATACCTGTCGGTATAAACCATTTAGACGGACAAGTGATGAACAGATTTGATGAGTAGAAGAAAATATGTTCGAAACATCTGGCGAGTATGAAACTGGTTGCAGATTTCAAGTAGATTGGCGGCACCATTACACTTACATGATTGTTCCAAGGATTACCAATTAGCTCCAGGGAAATTCTTTCAGATGTAAATGCTATATTAGAGTTTATCTATTAATTAGAGTAATTGATTGGTGATTGCAAAGGTATAAAACAAACTGTGCTAAAACTATTATGTACCTTGAACAAAAATACATACCACAGTCACTACAGAAACTGTATGCGTTACATACAGTTGGATTTAAAACAACGAAACATACGTAAAGTTGTTGTTGTACAATTCATACATCAAGCACTTTGGTCATGGTATTTTGTTATTCAGTTGATATAAAAGAATGTTTATGTCGTCTGATGATTTACATTTTTGGACATTTTAACGTCTTACTGCGACTTATTTGTAGTTATGTTGACATAGTTTAAAGAATACGTTTGCTTAAATAAGTGGATAAGTGGCAAGTTGATGCCAGAAATATTCATCACTTTAAGAAATCTTTCTACACAATTATATGAATTTCTTATAGCTTCCATGCCGTGGAAGATAAATGGTAGCTTATATCCATAAACTAGTTTTTAACAACTTCAAGATTATGGTGTAAATAAATAACAGTAAATAGTATTATTTCAAGAGTAAAAATACAAAATCACTCTTCCCGTCATCCATACCAAAACCACAAACCTGAAACCTCTTCCATGTAAGGTTGTGACAATGTTGAAATCTGAAGCTTTTTTTTTTATAACAAACCTGAAGTAATGAACCTTCCGGGAAAAAACAAAGCAATGCTAGGAGTTATTTTTATATTTTATTTTAAATACCTTTTAAACAATTGTAACACCTTTACCTTTTATCTTTTTTATTTTAGGAGTATATGTTTATTTATATTTGGAAGGTTTTATTTTCGTGAAGATTTTAACAATGTTCAATCATTAAATTTTTACAACTTTACTTGAACGTTGCACTGTGTTACGGAATTATATATCATTTTCCTTTTAATAATGGTATAGTTTATTAATTTGTGATCTCTGTTCTTAGTCTAACAGCTGTCGTCTTGCCGTGAGTACACATACGGTATTTTGGATCGATATTTCGAAGCCTTAGTCATATCACGTGGTTTTTCAGCGCGTGAGGTATGAAGTTTTGACCTAGATTCTATGATTCACTTTGTTATTGATAAAAATGTCAGTGTAGAGGTACTTTAAGCGGTTTCACGCATAACCTAATTTCTGATTGGTTTGGAGAAGGATGTTTGTAGAAGGATTAAATGGGTTTTTATTTCGATTCTGCGTATTAATAGACGATATAATAGGAAATAATCATGTGTATACGCATTCTTCATAGTTACATTGAATTGAGAGGTCATACACGAGTTTGGTTCATTTTGTGTGTGGGATATTCTACTTTGGAGACCTATTTATTTAATACATTGCATTCTGGATTTGTACTGTTTCTTCAACCTTAATAATTATACAGCTCCGTGGAATTATCGGAAACATTTCTAGAACTTGTGATATTCCATATTCGCAAGGATTACTTGGATATAACTTATTCTTATTAATACATTAGTACAGTGAAGGTTACTTCATTCGGAACATACTACATTCGGAATATTTGGATTGACTTCCGGATCAGTGAACTTTAAAACAATTTAGGACTTTTAAGGATATTCTATACTGTAAGTTATTTTTAATTCTTTCACTTTGATTGTTTGTTGAAATATTTTAATATTTTAGGAAATTAAAGATTTGTATTTTAAATTTTGAAAGCTTGTTTGAGTCTTTTCTTTTGTTACATTACCCCTAGTCGTAACAACTGTAAATCCAGGATTATGCTGATGTGTCTCTAAACCCTATATATACACACTAAGAAACTAATATACATAACAATTTCTTAGGAATAAGAGTTTTTCTTCTTGAAAACCATATAGGTGATTGACCGAAGACTTACGTATTTGATGAAAATCTTGCAAGCATAGCACAAGAAATGTCGAATTTGTATAGAGCAAAAATTGTTTTTAAAAATGTTATATTACAACAAAAAAATGATGATCCACATGCTCGTGTCCGACTTGTCTAAGCCAAATATATGTAATTAGGGAAAGATACGCATCCTGCTGGGTAACTGAATTGGTCAGCAATTCTCGTCTGTGTCAAATGGAGTCAGCGTAACCGGTTCATAAAGAGCACCAAACTGCGAAGATTGTAGACCCAGATCTACCGGCACATTATAACCACGGCATGTTAGGAGCTACACTGTTCCCTTGAAATCTTAAGTATCACGAACAGCGTGGACCAAAATCTGTTAGTTCATCATGCAACCGATCCGGGCCCTCTGGGAGGCTGAGAGCTGGGACCATGCTTTGAAATAAAATAGTTGATACAGATATTGTGTTTCTTGTGTAACTGTGCAGTGTTTCTAACGATTTATTGGAAGCTTGTGTGTTGCTCTAGAACCTATTGCCTGGCTGCTTAAGCTGTCAAGCATCACAATGCTTGCAGACAATGCATCATAGATGCTTTTTATTTTGCGAAATGTGATAGACATAACGCGCAAACGTTGGATGGTCTTTTTATTGATTTAGGAAATTAATACATTGAAAAATTGTCTCGCTTGCAACTACCGTTAATGTCATCTTTGACCGATTGTTCTTCCAGTTGCTAGAGATCTTGCTCAATTCTTAGTAAATTAGTCGTTTTCCCTCTCTGCTAGAGATCCTACCAAATGTAGGCCAGTATCTGTTCTTTTAGACAATATGGTTCCTTTTACTATGTATCTATTTCTTTTTGGATCAAGTTTCCTTACCATCATGCTGGCATGTCCAACAGAGAAGAGAGATAGGGTTCTAACCTTGAAAGCTAAAGGTTGAGGGATATATACATTATGGGTTGGACATAGTGAACGCCAAACACAAATCCAAGCAGCATTTTGATACGAGTTTTCCAAAACACACTCCAGTTTCTTTCTTTCGGAAGAGAAGGGGGGGGGGGGATAGTTGTGTTTTAGTGCAAGCGAGGAATGTATTTTCTTATTCTGTCACTGTTCAAGCACATTCCCATCCTGCTCCTAAAAGAAGTGTCACATTACTCTACGTGCATTTTCTCTTTCATTTTATACTAAATTCACAACCCGAAGTAGTGCAGAAGCCAGTTATACTGATACATGCACAATGCAAACTCTTCCGTCTGAATAAGAATGATAACGAAGGTAGTTGGTCATTTATTTAACAACGACACACTTTATCTTCTTTTGTATAATTGAAATAAAAATACTTAAGATTAAAGTACTACCCAAGTATCCACTGCAAGTACAGCGTGCTGATATCCTTTCTCTTTGCTTACAGATGTGTCGACTATCAACGTACGTTACAAAGAATTCGCCTCTCGACATTTTGAAAGGAAAGGTGATTAAGTGTATGTAGATATATACCGGTGTGTATGTATGAATGTATGTATGTATGTATGTATGTATGTATGTATGTATGTATCTATGTATGTATGTATCTATGTATGTATCTATGTATATATGTATGTATGATGTATGTATGTATGTATCCATGCATGCATGTATATATGTATGTATGTCCGTATGTGCGTATGTAAGCATTGCAATAACTTAAAGTTTGCAGTAAAAAAAGCCTTTGTCGACAGTGAAAAAAAATATGCGCTATGCCATGTGAGCAAATTTTGGTAATGTGTCACCACAGCAGGTCAGTAATTAACAAATTTGTAAATTGGCATGTGCCAATAGTTGTCATTACTGAGTACTCAGTAGAGTTTATATCAATTTAATGTGCATGATTTTCTCGTCACATTCATTAAACTTTTGTGTTTTCCAGTATTTTGTAATATTTTCAGTTGCTATGCAGGGACTCGGTTACAATAGTTTGTGGCTGCCATATGGATACAAGGTGGAAACTAAGATTTGGTATTTTCATTCCAAGTAAAGCAATGGCGGATGCAAGAATTTTTATTTCTAAAATATGGCCGTATTTCTGTGTATATTATCAAAAATGTAATATTTGCACTGGAAAAGGTAGGATTTGTCCAAACGCTCCGAATTCTCACTAAATCCACCACTTTAACGCTACAATTATTATTGGTAGTAGTAGTAGTTGTTGTTGTTGTTGTTGTAGAAGTAGCAGGAATAGTTGTAGAAGCGGTATAGTAGTAGTAGCAGTAGTTTAAATGCGAGCACAAATGATCCCGGTATCATGTTTCTGGCCTTACGTCTATCAACTATTTGTCATTCATTCACTTATTCCCTAAATCATTCTTTCTTTTTATCTACATGTCTGTGTCTGCATATTAATTAATCTATACATTTACTCATTCATCCAACCATCCACCCATACATACATACATATATACATTCATCCATCCAAAAACCAATCCATCTATATATTTATTTATCTACCGGCACATATAAAAATCAGTACTCCGCAGTAATTCTCGGTTTTCTGATTTTTTTCTAGATAATTGAATGCCTCCTGCGCCTGCAACAATCTTTGAAGTTACTGTCGACAAGTTATATTAAGCATATTGTAAGTTGGTAGAATTCCTATTTAAATGAGTGAGGGACTATAAGGGTTTATCCTGATTGCCCGTCGCCCGCAAGAATGAAACGAAATGAACTATTTCGAAATACCATTACGTTTACATTAGTCATCATGAATTTCTAAAGACTTTTTTAGAATTGTGTTTACCTTTTAATATCTTTTTGATTTCATGCAAGAGATTTTTTTTCTCGCAAAGAGATGTAGTTCCTTTTTCTTGCAGATGTTTGTCTTTTTTTTTTTCTTCTCTTTTCTAAATTGATTTCTTAGGCTAGTTTTATTTTACCATAATGCAAATACTTTATCGTCTCATACGTTTGTGTTAAGTGTTTCTCTTTGTCTAGCTATAAGTGTTGGGCTACAATTCTGACCCGTTCTCTCTCTCTCTCTCTCTCTCTCTCTCTCTCTCTCTCTCTCTCTCTCTCTCTCTCTCTCTCTCTCTCTCTCTCTCTCTCATACATAGCCACTCCGGATTTTCTAACCTGTATGATAATATTCTTTCCCAATATATAATTTCACTCTATATTATCACGCATCCTCATGCAGGACCCAGGGATAGCACTTTCCACTCTGTCTATTGTATATTTGTTCCTATCTATATTAATTTTGATATGCCTTGATTTCTTTCATAGGAATCCAGAGTGACTGTATTAGATGAAAGTTTAATTACTGGGTTGGCATGCAAGTGTGTTTGCCACGCACGAATGATACTATCATCGGATATGTTCCATCCTTTTTGGAGAGATTTAAGCATGGTCGAGGGGGGTATGGAGGTTATTGCGTGCAGGCAAGGCGATTGGTGCCCTAACCCGCGGACCCAGGTTCGAATCTCAGTAGATAGGAATAAAAAATGATCTAACCCGTATGATAATATTCTTTCCCAATATATAATTTCACTCTATATGACCGCGCATCCTCATTTATATAGGATGCAGGGATCGCACTTTCAACTCTGCTCTGTCTGGAATATATATATATATATATATATATATATATATATATATATATATATATATATATATATATATATATATATATATATATATATGGTCGAGACGGTATAGGGGTTGGTGCTTGCTAACCTGTATGAGAATTCTTGCTGTCTCTCTTTATATATATATATATATATATATATATATATATATATATATATATATATATATATATATATATATATATACACACACATACGAATAAATAACATTATCATACAGGTTCGAGAATTTTAATTGGTCGTACTCTACACTACTTTACTCGCCTTGCCTGCAAGCACCAACCCCTATATCATCTCGACCATATATATATATATATATATATATATATATATATATATATATATATATATATATATATATATATATATATATATATATATATATATATATACCTCCCTTGAAAACTGATATCATTTAGTCTTGATAGCAAAGGTGATGGAGTTGAATTTCTTAACTATATAAAACAATTGGGGGTGGGGGGAGCGGAGGATTTTCTTTTGAACCAGATTATTATTATTTTCTTTTACTTCAAGATAATACATCAACTATGATAGCCCTTAACTATATCGAAAATTTCCAGTGTTTGGTTTGAAAAACTTTCGTCAACGGGAAGTTTGTAACAGTTGAGGGAAAATAAACCCCGAATCAAATGAATCTGACTGACCAAGACCTCAACGTTTTCGCAAATACATATTGTATAACCCAGTTTCAAATTTTATATTGGTAATTTTACCTTTTATCACTTATTCGCTCATTTATGTTAGTATTTTCCATTCTTGTTACGGTTGTGGACCGCTAGTCATGCAGTAGTAGTTTTTAGCTACATTGAAGATTCCACGACTACCGTCGTACGTCACTATATACTCAGTCGAATCCCCTCGAGGATTATCTACCGAGAATTCACCTCGAAAATACCAAACTGCTCCCCTAATGCTAGACCAAACTCATTACACTGTGTCTACTGGTGTCAGGTAAATGATATTTATTTTGGTTTCTTTTTTTTACTCAGACGTTTAAAATTTCATTGATGTAATAGTTGTTGCTGTGTACAGTTGGTTTGATTTGCAAAGTCTCCCACGTTCGACTTTCTCCAATCTTTACCGATGTGCCAGACACTCCGTGTCCGTGTGCCGAGGGTACACCTCGCACAGTCTGTGCATTTTTTTTCTTCACAGTTGGTTTATCTTGTACTGAATTGTGTTCTGACGATTATAAGACAAGACAAGACATGACTTTTTACACTCAGGTTTTAAAGTTTACAACATACGAGATATATAGAAAATGAACATGAATATAACCTGTGTATCATAACATACTGCTTAACAGGGATTACACAATTCTGGAACCACAATCTAAACTCTTAAAATATTGTTCAAGAGTCGTATGTTACCTGTATTCAGTAATTGATTATATTTAAAAATGTTAGTCCTGGAAATTTAATAATGAGGTATACATTTTTCTTTCATCGTAAAAATAGGAACACGACAGTAGATAATAAAATTCATCACCTATTTCTTGCTATTCAGAGTGTACAATATCTTTCGTTGAAGGGAACATTAGCCGATTGACCAGTTTCAACAGGAAACATATGAGTTATATTTCTAAGATTAATTAAGTTTTTAGATATATTTTTTAAAAGTGAAAAATATACCTTTCTAAATAAAAACTAGTTTTAAATAACCCGTAATTTAAATCTTTAGATGACGTATTGATGTTAGATGCCCAAATTTGTCAGTATTGATCTTTTATTCGTAGTTCTACTGTCTTTGTTAACCATTTAACTGACATGAAACTTTGGTGTCTCCATACATAACTAAACCCACCATTATCTAATATAGATTTTACTTCAAATATCCATTTATTGCCATAAGAATTGTCAAAAAATGTTTGTATAAGAGACAACACATATGATAACGCAACTTTTCTTCATAACTACTAACTAATCTAACCCAATAGTTTACCATGTGAGTTTTAATGCTAATAACTAATGGGAACCGACCAAGTTCACCATATACCATATACAGAGGGGTGCATTTTTTGATATTCAATGTCTATTGAATTCTAAGGAATGAAATAAGGGCTTTATCAATTGTATCAGATCTTAGAAATCCCCAAATTTCACAAGCATATGTTAAAATCGATCTAATAATCTGATTGAACAATTTTAGATTTTTCAGGTCACTGGAAAATTTTCCATTCTTGTTAAATTTAAGACCTAAATATTTATATTCATCTAAAACATCAACATCGGCATATCTTGTGTTAAATTTGAATGCATGATCTTTATTTAACCAAACACAATATTATTTTTCTCTGTATTGATTTTACATTTCCAATTATCGCAATATCTACTAAAATGTATCAAGGATATATTGCATGTCAGTATGATTATCTGCAACAAGCATAGAGTGGATAGATCACTTTTGTCACCTTTATTGTTATGAATTGGCGCAACAACACCTTTGGTTCAACCATCTGATACGAAGTCAGTATTCAAGATTATATTAAAAAAGTTTACATAAACATTTTACGTTACGGCAATTAAGGTTTTATCTATTTATTCAATATATTATCATTTTTTTAATATTATTTTTTTGCTTTACTGTATATAAATTGTTAACAACTTTTAATATTTCGTCAGCTGTAATTGGGTCATTCAGACAAGAGTTATCGACAACACCCGCCATTTTCACCGTTCGGGGATTATTCGATCGTCACTATTTGTGTTTATTTCTGTGAAATATTTAAAAAATTCTTGCAATGCAATACTTTAATAATGTCTTATTTGTGTTTATTTCTGTAAAATATTTTTAAAAAATTCTTGCAATGCAATACTTTAATAATATCTTCTCTTGCCAACATTATTTATCATACTCCAGTATCGCTTTAGATCTTTTGCTTGCAAAGTATGTATTTTCCTCTGGGGTGATTTTTTATAACTAGAGAAATGCTTTGCAAGACTTTTCTTATACTGTCTGC
This sequence comes from Margaritifera margaritifera, assembly GCA_029931535.1. Classification (NCBI taxonomy): domain Eukaryota; kingdom Metazoa; phylum Mollusca; class Bivalvia; order Unionida; family Margaritiferidae; genus Margaritifera; species Margaritifera margaritifera. Next base: position 57,337 of record JAQPZY010000510.1, read on the forward strand.
TAGCTATTATCACGCAAGCTTTGCTCACCGCAGTTTTTCCACTTTCGTGAACCTTCTTATACTAGTGGTAATGTTTTCTGGCTTTCATGCACTCATTGCCAAACCATAGTTTAAAGTCAGCCCTTTTCTTGTGTGCATTTGTAGAACTTTCATCTTTATGTCCTTTATTAGAAAATGTCAGTCCAGCAGAACTAATAAAATATTACTTATATCGTTTATGATTCTATTTACATCGTCTAGTGTTATATTAACTATGGTTATAAGCTCCTGCATTTCAAAATCAGTATCATTCAAATTCTGAACATACCATACCTATTTCTATTTCTATCTTGTAAATAGCGGAACTGGAGTATACCATATTTGTCTGGACGTTCGGTTCCATTTTTGTAACTCATTGTATCATTATCGAGACTGAATATTTCAGCTTGGTTTGTATCAAGAAAGTTATTACAAATAGCTGATGAATTAGTAGTTCTAGCGTTAAAATTACGAACGAGAAAAATAGTGTGATTTATATCATCAAGTTTGGTCACAATTCAGTTCTGCATCATTTATGCTACTTCGTATTTCAGACTTTTTGAACAATAGCTCCGGTTTGTGTAAGACATGGTGTGGACAGATTATTAGATTAATTATCAATTATCGATCGGTTTGCATAAACTGATGCTCGATCATGACATTTTATCCGATTCTCAACACGAGGTCATCCACTGTTTTCTACATTGTATTCAAATCATGCAGCTTACATTTATATGTACATATATATGTAAAATAACAATATGCACGTGACGTGCAATCGTGCACAAATTTGGCCAAATGTTTTCAAGCAACATCAGGGAAACCAAATGTTTATGGACTAATGGATGGACGGAGGCACACATCATAGTTTTCACGCTATTAATTTTGGAAAATTACTAAAATAATTCATAAAAGATTAGTGTAGCACTTTATTGACGTTTAGCACACATTTGTTAATGTTGCTCAAAATCAATACCAATTATATAAGCCATTTCCTGGAGCCCTTCTTCGCAATATAAATGATCTTTCTCTGGCATTTTGCGTTCATGAAAACGTGGTCCTTTGAATCATTTTCCTTTGTGATTCAAAACTTGGTTACTAAAGTAAACATTTGGCATCGGACACTTTTCAAAGCTTCGAAAATGTACGGTCCCAAAATACATGTTGGGGGTATTCCTTTGCATCTGTCCGCATCTGTTAGCATTGCTGGAAAAAAGTTAAGATTCAAAATGAGTCTAAGATATCGTAAATAAACGTAGCATAAGATATTTGTCAAGCCATTGGAAAGCAACTATGTGAATGATGGAAACATTCTTTATAACGCCTAGCCGTTTACACCATATATGTTTTAATTATTAGAACAAATTTTGCAAGACACCATTGCCCCAACGTTCTTCGCCGCCATTAAAACGATAAAGCAAAAGCTCTAGGTAGACATTCAATCACCCACCTTGTTAATATGGTCTGTGCTCGGTAAATATAGGTCTGTCGAATGGTTCACTCTTGTCTCTATAGCATTCACACTACGTCTGCAGTCCCACATACATCTATGAGAAGCATCTAACCCAATTGCCCGATCAACACGAATGGAATATTTGCAATATATAATCAGAACGTTCCGTTACAATCATGTACAATAATATATATCACGTACAATTTTAATGTAATAGATAATATACTATCTTCATATACTTCTTCGGAAAACCCTTTATTGTGGAATAATCATATTGTTTCAGAAAACGTTCCTGACCTGTCTCTAGTTTTATTTAAAAGAGTGAACCAGTCAATCCTTTCCGGTTGCTCGACTTATGATGTACCGTATATACAACTATGACGTCATATATTACAAAAGATTATTTCTGATACGCGCCATCCGATTTGCTAGGATGAATCTGCTGCATGCCCCACTCAGTTTTTTGGACTTGAGATCAGAGGTTCTACCTAGATCTATGTAGAGACCTCTGATGTGGAAATGGCCATAAGCAACCATTGGTACATTCCATGACAAATTTCCAAGTTCCCATTGATTAACTATATCGATTTATTTTAGGACAGTAAGCATTTCCCTTTGACTCCCTGATACTATATCTGACTAAGGTCATTACACTTGTTCCAGAGGACACTACTGCCACGGCTGACGTTACGTGGTGTCACTATTATTGCCTTATCCGTTAGGAACAGTTTTCTTACAGTGTTGTCCGGTGTGGTATAGTGTCCGAGCTGAATACCACCAGACAACACTATATGAGGACAGTGTCTTTCATATTTGTCCAGTAAATGGATGACTCTAAGATATGATGAAGTATTTTTCCAGAAATATATGTGGAATTCTGAGAAAATCTATATTTAGTAATAGTTTATGTGGCATGTACATGCTTTAAGGAATATCCAAACTTTAAACGGTGACTTTACAGCAACGCGTTATACACAGTAAAGAGTGACTGCATTTTTATCATTTATGAAATGTGATCATTATTCCACTGTGAATAGTTTTTTGGTTCTATTCTAATATTCAAAAATCTTAAATCTGTACGGTAGCTGATTTGGTACTCACACATTGTATAATTTAATACGTTGTAATGAGTCCCTAATAAAAGTACATGCTACGTTATGTTTATACTTTCTCGACATATATTTAAATTTTAAAAACTGAAATAAACAAAATAAATAATTATATGACATTAGCATGTATACGACATGAAAATAAGTTACATTAAATATATATAATGACGCATTTAGATAAATCATTCGACGACTTAAGCCAGAAAAATACAGTTTCATGAACGGAAAGAATTTTAAAATGGAAGGTTAAGGAGTTGTTTAAAAAAGAAAATATCGAATATTTATCTACGTACACAGAAAAAGCAGCCTGTATAATAGAACGTTTTTAATAGTGCAATGAAAAAGAATTTGCAAATACTTTTGACAAAACAAAAACAAGCCAATGGGTGAATGTATTGCCTAACCCGATGAATCGATTTAACAACGCTTATCACGGTCAATATCTACAACTCCAGTTGAAGTTAGCGATCCAAACAACAGGTCAAAACTATTAATCAGCTTATTTGGTTACCTGACAAATCATACCTTTGGAACGACTAGACATAATATCGGTCAGACGGCTAAGATTTTAATATAAATCTATCTTTGCAAATGGCCACCTACCTAACTTTGCAGAATATATGTTTAATATTAGAGAAAATGATACTAGGTGATTCTGATGTTTACAAATTGGAAGACTTAAAGGTGAGAAGTTGGAGTGAATATTGTATAAAGAGGAACTGTCGCTCTACGACAAAGAAGATGACGTGTCGAAAGTTGAAACCATTTTAAAGACTAAATAAACGAACGATAAAAAATATGTGCTAGTTAAATGGAAAAAATATGATGATTATTCTAACAACTGGAAACGCGCTGAAAAATATTGTGTCACTAAATTAAATGGAAACTACCCATGATGAAACAATAAACAAATGATAAAGGACAGATATTTTGCATTATGAATTAATCCGACTTAAAAGGTTTGAAGATGCCCGCTGGAATAGCAACATAATTGTGCATGACAATAAAATGTATATCCTCGCAAATAATGGAAATATCAGATATTTCTGCTCAGACATTTGCAAGTATACTATGATAGGTTTGGTAATGAACGTTAGCAATATTGCCAAAGAAAATAATTTATCAAGATTGGTGTCATCTAAAAAAAAAAAAAAAAAAAAAAACAATTAAAAAAAACTTTTGTTAGAAGTGCATAAATCATTTCAACACCAACTTAGAATTCCATGAACATATACTATTATGTACGCACGTAGAATACTAAATAGACACAATGCTTGAAAGTGGTTCCGTTGTAAACTTTTACCATCATCAAATAAATAGTATGTGTGTTCTTTGGTGCGACTTTGAAAATATCATGAAACCAATACGCACTTGCAAAAAAGACCCTAATAAATCATGGTCAGTACAAACTGTTAAAATATATACCCTCGGATTTTGTTTTCAGATTATCTCAACACACAACAATTATGAACTTATTGTATACAGAGGAAAAGACCACATAAAAAAGTTCTAATAGCGTTTGTACAAATTTGCTGAAACTGTGTGCGAAGTAGCTGGACCAAAAAACGTTGCTAAGATGTTAGTCCTGAAAGCTCATAAGAATCATTTTAATTTCACAAACATATATGTTATATTTTTGAAAAGGAAATTAAAACAGCAAAGTTAAGATCACTGTCATTTAACAAGTATGTCTATTCGTCATGCACTTAATTAGAGTAATCTGAATAACATATATCCAAAATATATGCCCCTATTTATCTATAATTTTTCAGGCTATGATTCTCATCTGTTTATCAAAAAATTTTAGTGAAAAAGACTGATCAAAAAGGGATATCACCACATAATGATCAAATATACATTCCGTTTAGTAAAGATTTTATAGATATATTTGAAAAGGATGGCAAAGACGATGGTATAAAGAGGACAATAAGATCCCAAGATGGTTTATAGTTCATGGTGTAATCGAAAGAAAAGCTTGCAAAGAATCTCAATGATGATAAATTGACTGAAATCATACCATATTTGAAGAAAATGGAATACAAATATTTGAGAAAAGACATTTACACGAGTACATTAATGATTTCAAAAGGACAATCATGGAATATTAATGTTGGTTGTTTTCTACTTTTCAATCTCTATGCTGGCATAATCGTGTATCGTAAAAAAGTATCATGCCCTGATAAACACTAACGAGTAATACTAACCATTTGTCTAATTTGCCATCAGGATCTATCAAATTGTCTTCTTGAAAAAGCAATTTCCTGCCTCGTGCACAGCAATATTGGACAAATGATGGCAGCGTAGTCGAAGAAGTGGATATATTCGGTTTTCATCAAAACCAGTGCAAACCTTTTTTTTCCTAAGTTGTTTTATTCAGGCCGATACTTTCTGATATATATATATATATATATATATATATATATATATATATATATATATATATATATATATTGTGTGTTTGTTTGTTTCAGGTTTACTCTAAAAGTAGTACAACAAGGAATAGTTGTAAAATATTTACGTCTATAGACATATTGTTTAACACTCAAATAATTGTGCTTATAAGATCTTTCTTTTCGCCAACGATTCCAAAACTAATATTAGGATACTTAAATACGACCTCTATAGTATTTTACTCAAGAAAACTATTTATTTGTCCCCAAATTTATTTTATAAATAACATTTCTAAAATAAATGCATTAAAGCTTCTTCAATCATGATGAACATTGCATACAATGAGCAAATTACCTTGTTACATTTAACAAAAGCAAATTATTAGTTGCTAACATTCTCAGTTTGTATCGATGCTTTAAATTCTTTCAGTTTAGTATCTGAGGTACATTTGAAAGAAATACTGTCTATCGTTTTCCAATCTAGTTCTTGATTCTAAAAAAGCTTCCAATTTATTTGTAAATAGCTACGTATACATTATTTTCAAACAATTTTCTTTTATAAAGGAAACTGCTTGTTTTGGTTTTGTTTCAAAGAGTGTCTATCAGACATTCGGCCTCATTTACTTCATTTTGTTCTTCTTTTATCCCAACATCTTGAAACTGGATAGACAAGAACATGAAGTCTTCGTTATTAGTGTCATATTCCAATTTTAATTCTTTAAAAGATAACAAAAGAATTATTTGTAAAATTATAAAATATCTTTTAAATATTTGTGTTCTTTATCTATCGATTATGCATATAGCAATGTACATAAAGAATACATAATTTATTTGATTTCTAAATGAGACAATCTTTCATTAGTTAAAATGGAAGCATGATTCGAGTATTTCTTTATAAAATAAAAGTTCTTAAAGTTTATTTTTTAAATGGTAGGCGATAAAGCTGCACTTAAAATAAAGTTTGCCACCAAGTCTATTTGTTTATTTACTTGTGTTCGTTTCTAAAGTCCATTATTTTACTTATGTAAAAAGCGCTTAATTTAACAAGCTTTTAAGGAATGCATCAACGTTTCAATGTCAGTTATGTTTAATACCTTCCAGATGGAAATCTTTTATTATATGTTTGCGAGATATGTTGTCATTTTTCCATTTTGATGAATATATATTGTTTTACAAATTATGTTTTATTTCTCTTATATTTTCAGTTTTGGGGTTGGGTAAAACAGTTAATAGCAGTATCAATTTTGGCAGAGCGAAACTTTTTAAAATCGTTATTTTTTTCTAATAACAATATATTGTTTAATTTCCATTAAACATAAGAAAAGGTTTATCTTAAATTATGATAAAAAGTTGGATTCAAAAGTTCTGATTTTTAATCAAAAGTGATTCCTTACGTTTTAGTGCTGGAAGATGTTAAATTATTTCTTTTGCTAGGAGCATATGTTAAATTTGTTTTACTCAAAGATCCAATTCTTAAGATAGCGAATTTTTAGAATTTGATGACAGTCCTGAAATCTTTTCAAAATGGTTAAAAAGATTTACTACTTTACTGTAACGTTCTTCTGAGCCATCCAATATAACGGTAGCATCGTCGGCAAATAATGTTATTGTTACTTCATTTCCTAAATATAGATAACCTGTTATTTTTCTTTCTTATGTAATGCATAAAAAGGTTATATTAAAAGCACTCATTAGATATGGGGATAAATGAAATCCTTCTCTAACACCTCTATTTAGTTGAAAAAATTCAGACATATTTATTGTTTGATACACAATGTTGGTATTTTTATATTAATGGGCAATTCATTTTTACAAGACTGTGCAAAAATTGAGACACTTTAGAACTTTTACACATATATGAGTGATCTAAAGCTGTTTCCAAGTATGCAAAAACTAAACAAGCGGCTGAATCTAATTCTTCTTACATTCTCAGTGACATCAATTAATAAGAAACGATATTTGATAGCTAGTGAAAGCACAAAAAAATTATAAAATGCCTTCTGGAGAAGAGATATAAGAGCACAATAGAAAAGATGAAGCTTTCACAAATGTCAATTTTATCATTGAGGAGATTTTGGATAACATGTTTTGGTCTATTTTTTTCTCTTCTTTTGTTTCAATAAAAGACTTTATTAAGTAATAGATAGATAATGACATCCCAGTAATATCAACAGTTGTGACAACTGTCTCTAAAGAAAAAAATGCATCAAGACAAACCATCCAGTGCACATTTATTTGACATTATTTTCTGAGCCTTGTTTTCCTACATTCACATTTTTTTTAAATTTACGTTTTTTAATGGTATCAAGCTAGGATTCAATGCTGACCGAGTTAATCCCGACTTAAATGATATAATGCCAGTAGATTATCTAATACCAGTTAATGTCGTCGAATCTACCTTTAGCTCTTAAATTCTTTAAAATTAGCATTTGACACCAATTGACGCGTCAGGGATGTCACTGCTAGGATGATTACATCATACAAAGACTCGGATATTTTAGCTGATCTTGCACTGACGCATATCTCATACATTTCCTAGTATTGTTTTCGTCCATTTGTTCCAATGCTTTATCAGTTAAAGTTTAATCAGTTTTATCTTTTTATGTCCCATTTGCTATACTTAATTACAACTCTTGTTTGTATTCTTCAGTTTTGGGAGGAAAAAAAAAACAACTGCTATTCGTGTCGTCTGTGAAACAAAATTATTTCTCAAGTAGTATTTTTATCCATTTAAATGGCAAAAGATGCTGCACAATTTTACCATATATTTAATATTCCTGTTCACGATGAAGATAGTTACGAGACACCAATTATAAATGGAATGATTCAAGATGATTTCACTCATAATTTATCTAACAAGGAATTTTAAACTCCTTAACAGACTCGTCTATCTGCAGTTTCAGTGGATGAATACAAACAATTTGCACAAAGAAATTTTAGCACAGATGATACAAAATATCAATTAATTAAGGCTCATTTAGAAATTGACGAAAAATATTATATTTCCAAGAAGCAGGCAAAATATAAGTACAATTTCTGAATAGGGCAGTCCAAATAAATTGTTAGTGCCTAGCTTTATAGCAACTAAAGGTGTAAGTGAGGTCCCTACGAATTTGGGCTGGACAAAAGAAGGAAATAATTCGACACCACCAAATGCAAAACCTATAGGAAGATCATTTCAAAAGCCCTTAGAACATGATGTTCTACAACCACAGCTAAAACAATTTCTGAAGTAATGAAGATGCAAAAAATTAGCAAAAGTTAACCATTTTACTAGCAACAAAGAGAAGCAGAGACTATAATATATGACTACCGCAAAAGTATTCAAAGTGGTGAATTTTCACCTGCAGAGCAAACATTATTCACTCCGCAAGAAGAATGAAAATTAAGAGGTTATGAAGATGGTGTAACAGTTGATGAATCGGTGGAAGAACATATGAAATCAGACTTTAAACAAAATGACAGACAGATACAAAACATAAAGAAATACATTAGCAAAGAATAGATGCAACTAAAAACGTTAAATTGAAAGAACTGTTGCAACGTGTTGAAAGTAAAAGAAAACATGTAGTTGGACATTTAACAGATTTGAAGACAAATTGTAGAGATAATAGTGAAAACGAAAATTCAAACATTAAATAAAAGTTACCATTAGGTGACATCCTAAATATAGCTGCTTAAGGATAAAAGTGACAATTGCCGCGATTATTGCAGCTATATATATTATTTTAGCAAGTCTTGTTCTGTCCGCAACAAATTTGGTAAGAGGTTTAACAGGAAGTGGAGGAGGAACAAGTCTTGGAGGATGTAATGGTGGAAAAGGTAGTACAATGTCATTCGTGGACAAGGCATACAACTATTGCCAACTATTTGTTCGAGCTATCCGAAAAGAAAGTAGCAGCATTGCTGGTATCATCAGCAGTGCAATGTAACGTCTTTTGAAAACAGCTGTAGTGGTTGTTTCATGTCTGGCTGATTGTCCTAATTTCCTTGTTATAGCACTGGTTGGCGTATTGTTTGCATTTTTAATCAGAGGTGCAAATACATATTCATAAAGGATCAAAATTAATTTCAATAAGTAAACTAAAGCGTCTCCTGTAACCGTCATCATAGTAATAAATGAGTGTTTGTTTGTTTCATGATCTTTGGTTTTGTTTTGTTTTTTTTTTGTTTATTTGTTTTATTTTTTTTTTGTAAATTAATTTTCAAACAACTTTTTATCAGCATCTTGAACAACGGACCGTGTAATAGCTGTTTTGTTTAGTCACATAAGACCTGATACTTTGATTCAATCTAGTTATTACTTCTTCTGCCAGATCATTGCTATTATGCAGTAAGAAATAAATTAGTTCTATTTTCATCACGTTTTGTCATTTAGTTAATTTCATCGGCTAACACTTTTTTTTCCAGTATTAAATAGTACCTGCTCCAAAGCTGTAATGAGGTTTTAAAGTCTTTAGCACGTCTGCATGTTGTAGGCTGTCCAAAACCCTGTGGTTTTCTTTTCTTTTTCTTTTTTCTTCAGGTCCATTATCAATCATGTATTTATTTATATTAATGTATCACCAGTCATGACTTTGTGGAATGTTAAAGTTATTACATATTATGTTAACTTGTTTCCGATTTATGTTGTTGTCGGCTGCATTTGAAGATTGTTCATCAGGTAATGGCAATGTACATTCTGCTGACTTATTTTGAAAGTAAACAGGAAACCTGTATACCAATTTTACTAACTCTCGTACACTTTGCTCTGTTAATTGCCAATGAAATATTCGGCTTCCGGTCGTTACCTTCCGTACTGACCTATATAGTTTATAACTGAATTTCATTTTAGATAATGCTATGTATCTATTAACACTACCAAATCTTAAAGTGTTGTTATCAAACATGTTTAATGGCTTGGGTGTGAAATAGTTGTTGCAAGTGTACTAGAGTTTTATCTCTTTAAATATTGATGCCCTGTCTCGAATAACTAGATCATTAAACTGAGTTGAAGGACAGGGATAAGATGCACTTTTTAATTTTAAAAATCTTAAGTCCTTTAATAAATTGTTACAAATAATCATACTTCAACTAAATTATTATAAATTATAAATTTACTCTCTTGTTTTTTGTTCGCTTGCTTTTTACCTCTTCAAATCCTTTGTGTAATTCGTTCTTAGTTCTTTATCTCTCTGTTTCATATATTTATTTTTGCGATTCTCAGTTTCCATTTTCTATGTTTTCTTTGTTGTTCTTTTGCCATTTTTGGGGTATTTTAGTTTTGCAATGTTTGTCAAACGATAAAGATTGTATCGTCATATCAAATTTATACTTAAATCTTTCATCATCAGTGATTTCCGATATGCAATAATAAGCCATCGAATATCAATAATCACTCTTTGATCTGTATGCGCACTGCTGACATCTTTGTTACTTTGTTCCACGTTTGGCTCTTCTTCTATTTTCGGCTCTCATTTTCAACTGTCACATTTTATAGTTTCCATTTATTTGTCAGACTAAATTGTACAATGGCCGAAGTAGCAAAATTAGGTTGTAGTAGGATGGTTAATAATTATCAGTAATTGTCTACTGACATACTTTCATATTTTAGAGGGTAGGGCCATCGCCGTAAAGCAACTCCTAGTAGGTAAAGTGTGTGGGTGTATATCGTCAATAGCTAAAGGTGGCTGGGTGGAGTTCAATAGCTGAAAATGGATTGTTGTAAATTTCAATTTCAAGAACTGAAACGGGAAGGCTCAGCATCAAAAGTGAAATGTGTGTAAATCTCCAAGAGCCAAATTGGTTGCCTGATATCAGAAGTGGGTGGATGTAAATCTTCAAGAGCCAGAGGTTAGTGGCTGAGTTTCATCAGCGATCTTACTACTACTGTTGAAAAACTGTTCAATACATAATTCCATTACTAGTACTAGTCGTTTAACTGGACGGTAGATTAGAATCAAGACATTGACTATCCTTCTGGTGCTTATTAACATATCAACGTCTTTATAATCAAAGCTTAAAAAAAAAAAGAAATAAGAATTGCATACATACTTTATAAGCAACGCTTAGTCTCTTATAACAATTATGTCGGACGTGGGGGAAAGTTTGCCGGGTTATATAAATATGAAGCTGTAAAAAAATGGCTAAGTGACTGAGTTACATCAGCGAGGTCTCACGCAAACTAACAGTAAATAGAAGGTTACGTAATGATTCCTATGTAACTAGCGATATGATTGGTCAGCAGTCCACTTTGATGACCAATAAGTACCTATTTATTGACATGAAAATCATAATATAGAAAGCCTTTATAACAGGATGCTCTCTATCATACATTTTTAAAACTCTTTAAGTACACTTGATTTAGAATTTTTTTCTCCAATTTTTGTCCAATACATTTTGATTTTAAAAGCCTTGAAAATGTAATTATATTTTCCTATGACATTTTTTAATTAAATGATAAACATTTATCACTGGTCACTTGATTATATAACAAACTGACACGCTTTGATGCCATAACACTCCCTGTCTGTTCTGGATCAGTGCAGCCGTTTCTAACTGAAATCTTAAGAAGTTTATTTTTCTTCTATGTTTAGTATCGAACGTCATTTTGGATGAAGGATCCGTGTCATCTGTACCAAAATGACAGGACTCCTTATGCCGCGATGCTCGACATGAAGTAAGTTCAGAATCGCTGCGACTCTCCTGCATATTCAATCATTTTCTTTAACAACATTAATGTTAGATAATTTTTTTTTTTTTTTTTTTTTTTTTTTTTTTTTTTTTTTTTTTTTTGCAAAATCAAACGCGCCTATTACCAGGATACAATATGACATTTTTGATCAAAATTGGTCGAGCATTATTTCAAAACTATGCAGACTTTTGGAAGTTTTTATTTTATTTTTTATTTTTACATTGTTGATGACAAAACTGTCTTGTATGGTGGATTATGATTGTCTGTACAAACGTAAGAAAGCTCGATCCCAGATTGCTTCATTTAGATCAGTCAAAACTGGTCGAGCGACTTTTAATAAGAGCTAACATTTTCTTTATTTTAGTGCAGACGATATTTTATATAAATCTATATCATTTCAAGTTTATTTCTTTCTTTCAGGGCCGTGTTGGATGTAGGATTGATTTATTGGAAACATAAAAAGCACTAATACCATGATGATTCATGGTTATTGTGGTCAACATTACTTCAGCGGTGTTTAATAGTCCTTTTCTTCTATTGCACTTTTTTCTAATGGCAGCACTACCGGATCGCGAATAGGCAGCATTTGAAATTTATTCAAAATACAAACAAAAGACTCACGGCGGAACTCACAACTCACAGGGTTTTTTGCGGGATGAACTAATGAAAATAATAAACATCTATTTACAGTTAAGACGGTCTACAGTCTGCATGTGTAAGTCCCATGCAAATATAAAACCGTATCAACGCAGCAATGTCTGCTAAAAATGTCTCCCCTTCAATCTGTGTGTGTGAGTGTTTATATATATATATATATATATATATATATATATATATATATATATATATATATATATATATATATATATATATATATATATGGCTCATTATACAGTGATCTCTACACTGCATAGTTTTATCTACAAATAAAGAAAAGTAAACAGGTCAAAATAATTTAAATATCAATATTCGGGTAATTTAGAACGGAAATGAAAACAAAAATTATTGATCGAGTAGAATTGCTAATTTGCCATCAGATAAAAAAGACTAATACTTTGATAGAAATAAGAAAACATTGAGAAGAAACTGAGGCCACAATACAAACGTATGGTAATTTTTATTTTTTTATTTTTGTTGCTTTTTTTTTCTTCTCCATAAATATGTTCAAATTATAATAACAAATAGCTACCTCTGAACATCAATCACCACAGCTCCACATTAAACTATTTAACGCTTACCACCAATCTAAACAGTTTAACTGATACAGTTATCCACTGTGAGTCACGTTGCTATGACATATCCCAGTAGCTGACTGATTGCCTATAACGGCGTGAAGATGAAAGACCCTTCAGAGTAGTTAGTAAGGAGTTTTATGAAGATTTACTGACTGGCAAAAGGAGAACCAGTGAAATTGAGTTATTTTCATGCTATGCATCTTTGTTTCAATTCACAACTGACAATGATATGATTTTCCAATTTTTTTTTATCTCTACATTAATCAATGTTGACAAGTGTAAACAAATGTTGTTGTCATGACCTCATGTATACTCGCACACGCACTAATAAAGATTTAAAATGATTAATTTAATTTATATAACTATAGTGGTCAACAGGTATAAATATATATATATATATATATATATATATATATATATATATATATATATATATATATATATATATATATCAAGATATACTGTACACTGGTATACATATTTCTGTATGCCAGAAGTCATACAGACATACATAGAATAACATACACACAGATTATCTCTTGATACAATGATAAACTTCTGTATTTGGAGGCCTAATATATCGTTCCAGCTAGTCAAGAAAGAACTTCTTTAGTGAGGTTTTAAATGAAGCAAGGGAATTTTAATTTTGTATCGACAGAGGTAGGGAATTTCAAAGGTAGGTGCTGATACAGTAAAAGAGCTTTTGAAATGCTTGCTTCTCGACATAGGAATCTGGAGTTCGTTATTAATGGTAGATCTTAGATTAAGCTTTGTATTTGATGATCTTAGTTCAATTAGTTTAGAGATATAATCTGGCAAAAAAATGTTTAGAAACCTATATGTCATGATTCCTCTAAAATAAAGAATACGTGTTTGTATTGACAACTATTGTAGACCCGAAAACAAAATATTCGAGGGAGTAGAAATAGGAAGTTTCAGAATTATTTGCGCGTCCTTTTTCCTGAGTTTATTAGTTCTGGAGAAACTATAATTTGACGTGTTTCCCCATATGGTAAAGACATAGTCTTTAAGTGCTAGTATATATATATATATATATATATATATATATATATATATATATATATATATATATATATATATATATATATATATCCAGAAAAATAAAATTTAAGCGACTTTGGAGGTAGAAATGTGGGGAGTAATTTTCGAAGAGTAATTATTTTGGCGACCATTGCACATAGGTAATCGGTATATGAATTTCAGCTGAGGTGTTAATCAATGTGGATACGTGAATTTTTTTTATTTTTAACACAAGACAAGTTTGAGCCATTTTGAATAAGAAGTAAATCCATGTCAGTTGATATGCGTTGTTTTGTCATACATTTCGTTTGATGCATTGATATAGATTCTGATTTGTTTACACCAAGATGAGAAATTATTGAGGTCGATTTGAAGTTTGTTTTTAATGAAGCTGAGAGATTTACAAGATGTATACAGTGTAGAATAGTCAGCGAAGAGATCAGTGTTATAGTGTACTGGATACAAAGCTAAGTCATTGATAAACAGTAGACAAAGAAGAGGACATAATATAGAGCCTTGAGGAACACCACTTAAAATATGATTCGAGTCAGCAGTATATTTACCCGTACCAAACAAAATGTAATTTGTTAGTTAGACATGATGTGAACCAAGAACTGAGTTTCAAGACAATTTGTTGACTGATATCTTTTAATGAGCACCGAATGGTCAACCAAATTGAATGCTTTTTTTTAAATAAATGAAGGCTTGATTCAATCGCCAGTAGCCACTGGTCTATAAGTTTCGTCAAGGCAGTTTGAAATGATATTTTCGTCGGAAACCTGGTTATGATTTATGGAGGAGTTGGTACTTGTTAAGATATCTGAAACGACGCTTGCTTGCATGTTTTTTTTAATAATAATTCTTGAATGCACAGAATGAACATGTATGGGTCGATAGTTATTTCCTTTATGAATTGCGAACACCTTAGCTAATTTATATGACTCTGGAAATTTACCGCAAGTGATACTACAGTTAATTAATTATTTCAAGGGATCAGACATTGACAAAGCCTACATATTCAAAATTTTGGATTGAATTCCATCTAGACCCGCCATTATTGTATATATATATATATATATATATATATATATATATATATATATATATATATGTGTGTGTGTGTGTGTGTGTGTGTGTGTGTGTGTGTCTTTCTCTGTGTTCCTACCATCCCCAAACCTATCTCCCTGACCGCATCCAGAATTAAAATCAAAATCTGATACTGTTGCCGCCCATCTACAAACAACCAAAGTTATATATAAAGATTTGCAGTCTTTATCTGTAAATGAAGTGCTTAAACTTAAACAAGCACATACGTTCAAACCCATGAAAGGACAGTCAGGTTCACATAGTCCTTTGGTCTCAACATTTTCTATACAAAATTGTTGGGTCATCTCTCTCTCTCTCTCTCTCTCTCTCTCTCTCTCTCTCTCTCTCTCTCTCTCTCTCTCTCTCTCTCTCTTAAAACTCACGTTATTGTACTGATACCCGTCGGTTGAGATGTTTTCTTTCTTACTGGAATCATTGTTTCCATCAACATAATCATATCCCCCTTCTTCCGGTGTGCACTGAAATCAATGTTCAGGTTTCAATCAAATTTAGAATAAATCTACAATAAACACAGTATATATAAATCATCGTTTACAGCACATTGGAGAGAGAGAGAGAGAGAGAGAGAGAGAGAGAGAGAGAGAGAGAGAGCGATTTGTAGAAATTGATATCCTACGCTATATGACAAGCAAAATTCCAATAGAGACATGACCGGATGGCAAAGATAAGTACAAAACTTCAAGCAAATTACTGGAGTTTGAGAGATATAGCATAACCAAAGTCGAGTGGTGCGAACAGTCAATGCCTAACGCAGGCAGGCTATCGACTTCAGTTCAACAGGTGTTCAAAAACCGGCCCAACAATATACAAATTAGCCGCTGAATAGATGTCCGTTGCCTGTTCCCACTTTGATATTTTCGCTGCTGCATCAGAGATTGATTGTTCGCACCATTTTCGTTTTGACTATATTTTACTGCTACTTAATCATGTCCAAATGATACAGTATTATCGACGCATCTCCCTCTCAAGTTATGCTGATGACTCTGCGAAAAATAGTGTCTGAGAAAATGAAGTCGATACAAAACGAAATGATTGACACGTGTAAAATAGGTTACAGTAAACAAGTTTTGAATGAATAGACTCTACTCGTGAAGTATACCTGTCTCAAGTTACATGACCCTGCAAGTAGTTGTGTGTGAGAAACAGATCTTACTGCACGTCGGTCTCACTGGGTCGTGTTTTATAGGTGACTGTGTACAAGTTTTGTCCAAATAGTACACTTCTGTGTCTCAAATTAAATGACTATAGAGAATATAGACCACAGTGTCTGAGAAACTAAACTAAACGCAACTTACACAATCACTGACAGTATATCAGTTTTGTCCAAATGGTGTAATAGTTGTCATGATGCATTTAGATGTCAAGTTACATGACTGCGGGCTATTGTATCTGTGAGAACGAGTAAAAGACAAGGGTTAATCAAGGTTTTCCTGCAGGACAAATGAATGAACCGATAAGAATAATTATATAAACATTCAGAGTTGTATTGCAATCAGACAAAATACGTGCTGCGGAAATTACACCAAAGAGACACTGCCAGCAATGTTCAGCTGTATATTTTCGTCTAGTGTCTGAGCGTTAATTTCTTACATCAAAGAATGAGTTAATGGGAAAATATGTTGATTAATTGCATAAATTAACGTAATAAATTAAACAAAAGGAAGATAAATAGTCATAAGATAATTGCAGACAATTACCAGATATAGTATCACCCTACTAAAGGGAAAACGATATATTTTCATTCTACACACAGTGGCTTCTTACGGTAATGAATTAACATTTAGGTGAAATTATTGAGGGGCATACAGAATTCTTGACTTTAAATACATCTTTCTATAAGTATAATGAAAAAATAATAATTCAAAGCCGTCCATCTCACATGGAAAATTCGAAAGCGCTTTATAAAATTATGATATAAGCATAATTTAAATGAATATCCATTTTTATAATAATATAGCTCCCGAGAGAAATTTATGTTATAGGTCGATTGCAGAAATTATCCAGGAGTTTAAAACACCCTTTCTTAATAATTTTAGCAAGTTGCAGTAGATGGCTGTTACCAAATGAAAACTTTTGAAATTTCGCATCGACTTCGATAGTAAATATGCACTATTCGGATTTTAATAATTTAAATATACATTTTATAAGTGATATTTATAAGAATTCAATGATGTTAATAATTCAGATATACATTTTATAAGTGATATTTATAAGAATTCAAGCTAATATTGAAAAATAATGATTTGCTCGATATCAAGTAATCTGTTTTGAGGAGTCAAGTTTATGTCTAGACCATAGTATTAAACGGTCAAAAAATACCAGAAACCGCCTACATAATTAAAAGAACGGATAAAAATTACAATGCGAGATAAAAACAACGACAACAGCAACAACCCCAAAAAAATTATACAAAAAAAAAAAAAAAAAAAAAAACCCAACAAAAAGAAGAAAAAAGATACTGGTCAACCACCTATGAAAGCAGAAAACCCTTAATCAAAAAGGTTTGTCAGCTATTTCAAATGAATGAATTGCTATTTAAAAGCAGTTGAACGCTACAAAGTACGGAATAACCGCTGAAAACAACCAGAAACGCATAGGTAACTTAGCAACAGATCTCTGCTTGGAGACTTCTTTTCTTAACATTCGTTTTACTCACCGTTGTCGTTGTTGTGTCAGAAGTCGTTGTGGTGGAAACTGTGGTATAAAAAAAAAAAATACAGTTGACAATGATACATTATCAACAACAAAATAAATACAGTTTTTAGTAATACATGTATCTATCAACAACAACAAATATACAGTGGTACATGTATCTATCAACAACAACAAATATACAGTGGTACATGTATCTATCAACAACAACAAATATACAGTGGTACATGTATCTATCAACAACAACAAATATACAGTGGTACATGTATCTATCAACAACAACAAATATACAGTGGTACATGTATCTATCAACAACAAAATAAACACAGTTTACAGTGAAACATGTATCTATCAACAACAAAATAAATACAGTTTAGAGTGATACATGAATCTATCAACAACAAAATAAATACAGTTTACAGTGATACATGTATCTATCAACAACAAAATAAATACAGTTTACAGTGATACATGTATCTATCAACAACAAAATAAATACAGTTTAGAGTGATACGTGAATCTATCAACAACAAAATAAATACAGTTTACAGTGATACATGTATCTATCAACAACAATATAAATACAGTTTAGAGTGATACATGAATCTATCAACAACAAAATAAATACAGTTTACAGTGATACATGAATTTATCAACAACAAAATAAATACAGTTTACAGTAATACATGTATCTATTAACAACAAAATAAATACATTTTAGAGTGAAATTTCTAACCTATATCCATGTTCATAGCACACCGTGTCTCATGCGGTGGATACTCCATAATTCACAGACTTTAAAATTGACGATGTGGGCTTGACAAAGTTGCATCAGCCAATAGGCAAGGTTTATTGACAGGGCATGCCTATTTAAAGTTTGCGTATTGTGGGGAAATGTATGTACTACGAAATGTCTAACATCGAATCTATCCTTAATGGAATGTTCGATCTTTTATTTTCATGGGTTTAACCAGAATTCTTCGTCAAAATCTACATATCGGATAGAGTGAGGACTTTAAGGCATTATTTACCAAAATGCATTTATTCTTTTTCATTCAATAGCAGCATTGAAATCCCAAGTTGGGGGTACTACGTGATACTGCTCGTCTAGATATGCGTGCGTTCGTGCATGCGTGCGTAATGTCGCGCAACTCCTCGTATGCCGTTTGAGATAAGACTTTAAACTCTGGAATATGATTGGGATTATCTGTGGATGTGCAGTTTAAGAATGTGTATATATGTTCTGTGGAGTTGAGGGGTCGGGGTACTCGCATCACTGTATAATGAGGGGCAAGAATAACCGAAAAAAAGTTCCGGGAATATATTGCTTTGCTGCAGATTTCTAATGTGCTATGGCTTCATTGTCTTTAGATACATATATACATACACACATACATACATACATACATACATACATACATACATACATACATACATACATACATACATACATACATACATACATACATACATACATACATAGATACATACATACATAAAGTAGTGTGAGTCAATGATATTTTTGTGGATGGAATTCCTATGTAAGAGATCCTAAGTCTCGAAGAACTGGATTAGTTCCAGATTCTCTTCATTATCTTTAAATCTCAGCCGGCTGAAACAATTAGTCGAATTGTTTGCAAAAATTAGAACCGCTCAGACAAGAAAATTAGCTGAGATAAATAGCTACTAACTGGGAGTTTTTGGTTCTCTACATAGATTTTGGTGTTTTTGGTTCGCTACATAGGTTTTGGCGTTTATTGGTTCGCTATATAGGTTTTCGCGTTTATTAGTTCGCTACATAGGTTTTGGTGTTTTTGGTGCGCTACATAGTTGTTTTAGTGTGCGCTAGATGGGTTTTACAAAACTTTGGTGTTTCTGGCGTGTTACATAAAGTTTGGTGTTTTTAGTGCGCTACATAGGTTTTGGTGTTTCTGGTGAACTACATAGGTATTGCAAAACTTTGCTTATAGCAAAATTAGTCGTAACATCTTTTCTCCAATTGGACCCGTTTTTTCAAGATGGCTGCGTCCGATTCAAACCAATTTTTTTCCCCTGTCATTTTACTATAAGCAATGTTTCCTGAAAATGATGTAGCGCACAAAGAAACTGAAGTAATAGCTACTTACATTGGCCAGTTTTCTTTTCTCAGCGGCTTTGATTTATTCAAAACACTTCGACCAGTTGTTGCGATTAACTGACGCATAAAGCCCTGCCTTAAAGACCGAAGTATACCGCATGCTCGTGATGCAAGATGATTGAGAGATTGGAGAAGAATGGTCCTGGTGTAGGCGAAACCAAGTATAAATGGATTTCTTTTCCACAATAAGAAATGTTATGAATAATACAATGCTCGAAATAAAAGTACATCTTACATTCTTCCATCTAACTTTTGTTTTGGTTCGTTTTTGCTCTAACACGGTAAATATATCTCTTTATCTGTATTGGTCATTGAACACAAATTATCAAGCTGAAGAACATGGTTTAAGCTCTTGACAGCAGAAGGATCGGAGTCACTATCCTCCTAGGCTTGGAAACCTTCGTCTTGTGGTATCACTGGAATATTGGTGTACAAATGGCAGACGTCCATAATAGAAACCAGAATAGTGCTTTCTGAATATTATTATGGGGTATTTTATAATAATAATAATAATAATAATAATAATAATAATAATAATAATAATAATTATTATTATTATTATTATTATTATTATTATTATTACTACTACTATCATTATTTGTATTATTATTATTTTTTTATTTTTTTAACGATGATAACACATTTGGTAATAATAGACCCATCTGCCCAGTGGTCCTCAACGTATTAACAGGTTATGTTATACAAAAGTCACTTAAACTCAGGCATGCTCTCACACACACTCACACAGATTCAAAATGTATTAATTTATATAACTTTAGAAGTTAACAGGTACATATATGAACATATTTTATTTGGGTCATGGGTAATATGATGAATGTAAAAAGGAATATATCTAAAACAGAGAGAAGTAATAATGAAATAATCATTAAGAATGTACAATGGATTTTGTGATCATATTTGTTTTCCCTTTGTCAGTGTTGATTTTATTCTACGTAATAGGAAAAGTGCATACTTACCACTGCAGAGTGGTAAGTGTTTGCAAATATCTTCGTCCTCAGCCTCACTTAGCGTGTCATCACCTAGAAAGATGTAAGTTGTTGGTCATTAAGGAGCTGAGCTCAAAACACACTGTAGTAACGACTTTATGTTTTCAGAAAGTGAATTTGGCACCGACGATTATTTTACATTTTATATTGGAAACTTATGGATGTGTTACAGAATCTAAACTATTTGGTGTGTTATTCCTTTATATCCAGTTTCCAGAGTGATATAAATAGCGGCTGTATGGTTATTTGTACGACAAGGTATTGGATTTACGATTCATTTGGGATCCGGCATAGCACTAAGACAGATTCGCTTAAAAATTACAATTTCCAAAAAGAAAAGAAAACAAGCATAAACAACAACGCACACACGCACAGACACACAGCACTTAGGGATACTACACTGTGAAAAGAATTATACACAGATAATAAATAAAGTGTACAAGGTAACGAAAATCAATAATCTGACACATAATACACTAACAAATATACAAATAAATAAATTACTGACTCTCTCTTGGTCTGTCTGTCTCTGTCTCTGTCTGTCTGTCTCTGCCTCTGTCTGTCTGTCTGTCTCTGTCTCTGTCTCTGTCTCTCTCTCTCTCTCTCTCTCTCTATATATATATATATATATATATATATATATATAATTTATAATGTGTGTTTAAATCTTGTACATGAAGGTAAGTTGTTCTTTCGATTCTGGTCATTTGTAAACAGAATGATTACAACCATTGTAGTTCAAGGCCAATCTTGTTTACAGTTCGAAGTGTTGTTTTTTTTTTAATTGGATTGCTTCACATCCTGTTATGATATAGGTCAAGTGAAATGTGTATAAACAGGAATTTGGTAAACAAATAATTCATTCCTGTTTTATATCAGTCTGTGGGGATCCATTTGAGATCAGATTTTAAATTTTGTACCGTTGAAATAAGATATAATTCAAAAGGAATTATTTACTTAAAAATAAAAAGTGCTCATAGACTTTTGAATTAACACATTACTTTGGACCTTTGTGAACTCATTCAAAGACATTCTGGATCGTATCATTGTGTTATATCAGGACATTCAAGGCTATTGGAACTCATTCGGAACATTCTATATTTTTGGACTTGTCATTAGAACATTTAGCATTATTTGGAATTTGATTCACTATATTGTAAATATCTCTTGAATTTCACTTTGCATTGTATGAAGAAAAAAAATTGCTTGTTGATATTACTTACATTGTTGGTTTCATTTTCTTTCTATTACATATTTTTTAAGACCTAGAGTCGTAACAATATAGATAATGTATTGTAACATTCAACGTTTGAGCTATTTCAAGACCGTTGTATTATACATAAATTTTGTCAATCAATATTCATTCGCATTCAAACAAGACGAGAATTGCCTATGTAATGTAAATAAATGTTGTCGGCCACTTATTTGTTGCTATAGATAAACAATAAAAATGGGCCGAAGGGACTTGGTATCAACCATGAATCTAAAACTGTATCATGAGTTCTTGAAATGTGATGAAAAAGGAGATTTCAATATTAATGCTGAAAGGAATTATCCTTTTGTGGAAATGTAAGTGTTTCTCTGTTTCTGCTTAATATTGAGAGACCATCTTTGTGTACCAAATGTATGTGTATATGG
This sequence comes from Margaritifera margaritifera, assembly GCA_029931535.1. NCBI lineage: Eukaryota > Metazoa > Mollusca > Bivalvia > Unionida > Margaritiferidae > Margaritifera > Margaritifera margaritifera. Next base: position 79,797 of record JAQPZY010000510.1, read on the forward strand.
GACACATAACTGTACATATTGACATAGGTATGAAGGCCGAAATAAACAGAATGAAAATCAATGTAATGTTATGCTTACTTCATTTCTGGATGCTTCCCATAAAAGTGGTCAAGCAATGTAAGGTATAAAGCCTGAGTTTTCCTACTGGAAAGAGCAGCAGCCATTTTGAATTGCGCGTCAGAAAATATGTTTGGCACTTAGTCGCTATAAAGCCATTCTGACGACAATTTTAGCAGAACCTGCCCTAAGAAAAATTCCTACGATGTCTGATCTAAATTGGTTCAGCACATCTGGAGAAAAAATCAAACATAGATTTAACGCCTAGTTGATATGGAAGCCACATCGTAGTTAGTGAGGCTACCCCGGAAACAATCTTTGTAGATTACGTACTCAGGATATATGTCTAAAAAAATTCTGGAGAAATCGAAAATAGGTTCTACACTTAGCTGTTTCGAAAACCACACCGTAGCTAGAGAAGCTATCATGGACACAATCATGGTGGCACATTTCCTGCCAAAGACTCACACCAAGTACGATAGCCGTTCAGGAGAAGCTGAAATTAGGTTGTATGTTACACCGTTGTTAGGGAGGTCGCTGCAGACACAATTTTGGAAGACCAGATCCGAATGAGCATTCCTAGCAAGTTTGTCTGCCTGGCTGAGGCATGAATAAAAAGAAACTGGAGAGACTAAAAATCGATTTCATCTAGTCGAAGTTGAAGCTACACCATTGTTTGAGAAAGCACATTCGTACTACTTTAGATTTAAATAGCCCACCAATGTTTGAGAAAAAATCGAAAATTGTAAATCTTTACGCAAGCATGAACGATAGATCGGAACGTAACGAAGGTAGTGCAATACCAAAAGTTATTCAGCTAGGTTAACTGAAACAGTTTGTAAGGAAAAAGTAACAATATTTGCGTTGTACCAATAAAACTGACTATATCAGCTATGATTATTCCCAGCCCTCGCCGTCTTTAAGTAAAAGAAATATTAAACAACGAACCAAACAGAAAAATACACACGACAAATGACTCCTACCCTTTTAACAACGTCCAAGAAAAAAAGATGAATGAAATAAAAATACACATTTTGACTCACCACAACAGTTTTCCCTTTCATGAATTGGTGGCGGATTCGTACAAGTTCGTATTCTATAGCCTTGGATTGGGTCATCCTCGCTACTTCGGCAAGTTTTAACACATGTCGTATTTCCCCATTCACTCCAGCCTGGAATGAAATGTAAGTCACCGCCAATATCACTATCATCATCGCCACCATCATAATCATTATCGGTGGCAATAGCAACAACATCAATATCAAAGCCACCACTAGCAGATTTGCCGTCTTGAATATATGATAGAGCCTATCGACAAGTAGTTTATCATTTTGTCTTTTTTAACTCGCACTGGCGGTAATATATGATGTGCATTTTTGGATCCGACGTGGTTGCACATCATATGAAGTCATGTTTCTTATTTCAAAACGCCATTTAACTTATATTAAATGATTCCGATTGTTTTTTTTGTTGCTAATTCGAAATATCTCGGCCCTTGGTCATAACAGGCGTTATTAGTTCTGACGTTATACACAGGGAGGAATTTTTTGTGAGGGTATACACCATTTGCGGTGTTGCTTAAATTTGTTATGTGTTTAAAGTAAATCAAACGGAATGGATATGTCCATTTACAGTACTCTCAAGTCTTGACTATTAGGGACAGACGATTTAATTTTTCGAGAAGGGGGGGGGGGGCTAGCTGGGATTTTTTGGGAATTATAACTTGTAAAAAATATTCTTGCTCGATATTTAGAAAAAAAGGAAGTTATTATATCCATTATATTAGTTGAAAACAATAATAAAAGTAAATTCCACTCCCCCCTCCACGCCACCAACTCCTCCTCCTCCTCGAAATTTAAATGGTCGGTCCCTTAAGGCTGTAACCGACACTACATATCTTTCCGCAGGCTAACGACTGGGCCACCGCAGGTCATACGAATTGTAGGAATAAACTCACTTATTTTTTATGGGTAGAAGCCAATCCATATAATGTTCTTATTTTGTTGTTTTAACTGGTTACATTAGTCTCTTTACAAAGGTTTCATCCTTACGACTTTTCGCTTTCATCAGAGAGTTTTAAGTATACTCCTGATAAGTTTCCATAAAGTAATGCACAGAAGTAAGAGTGAGAAGAGATTGAAGTAAATAAACAGATGTACAAGTGACATTGTTTCATTAAGAAAAAAAAAAAAACAAACACGCGTAGACATTCATATGAGAAAATGCATTTTGTATGAACCAAAGAGCAGAGATTAGAATTTCAATTTTATTTGGCATATATTGGCTTTAATTGGCGAGATTTGCACCATCGATGCCTTTAAAATGCTGAGTGCATTTTTCTTCCCTTTTCTTTAACTTTTTTCTTCTTTCTTTCTTCTTTTCTTTCTATCTTCCGCCGATACTAGACCTTCATTGCTAGGCTAATTACTCAGAAGTATATATGACCTACACTGTATGTAATAAGGGTACCCGGAAAGGAATTCAATAAGGTAGCATCCCACCCTCCCTTCAACTTTCAACACAGAGAAATAACAGTGATGGAATAGAATAAAAGGAAGTGAACTGTAATACAAAATGATATATTTTCATTTATCAAAAGGGAAAAACTTTAGTGGATATTCATATGAGAAAACTATTTTCTGTAAACAAAAGAGCGGCCCTTACCATCTTGGTTTTAGTTTGTCCGGTCAAACCTGCTATAGTTCATTTACCTGTTTATAAAGGTCAAGTCCAGAAAGTGCCTTTTGAACATAAATTAGGGTCAATTTACCTGTATATAGGTCATCATCTCATAAATGACAGTTTTTGCCAGTTCCAGTGGTGACCTCTCCCTTGCACACAACAGTAATCACTTTTGAAAAAAAAGCATTTAAAGTTTGTGATTTGTTCTCCCTTTTTCTTAATTTTGTTTTTTTTCTTTTCTTTTTTTCTAAAATGTCATGTTCAAACTAACTTTCCCTATGCCATTCCTAATGATGTAAATGCTACTTGTTTGATAAATGTGACAATCAGACCAAGACTGCTTTATCCTCTACTCTACAATTTATTTCTGCCTGCATATTCATTCCTTTTCTCAGGAAACGTTATCAATTGTGTCTCTCTAGTTCTTTCAAATCATTCAAAATAAATGAGCTGACAAGTACTGCGGTAACGAATGGCTTCAAAGGGCACATACAAAGTGTAGGTTTATGTTTTTAAGTAACTTTATTAGTTGGAATTGGTTATATAGTTGTATCCGATTGATGATACGTTGTTACGTTGTTTTTTTTTTTTTTTTTTTTTTTTTTTGGGGGGGGGGGTGTTGTTCTAATACTAGGGAATAAAAAACAACATAAAAATATTTAATCTAAAAGCCCATAAAACAAGAATAACATTCCGAAAATTACCAAAGAGTACACGAGTGAAATTGCATGTAATAGACTTGTTACTGTGTTTCCTACTCATGAAATCAATATAAATGTTAGATATTTCAGCAGATAGACAGCCAAGTAGATCAGTTCAGCAATCTGTACTATTCCTAGCACCTATCGATGGGATTCATTTGCCTAAGGCCAAAGGCCAAAAAACGCTCTAAACCAAAGGCCACATGCTATAAATATTCTAACGGATTGATCAACTGACATAACTGCTATATATCTATCCCATACTATCTGTATTATTTAAAGACTATATGACTTCAAGACAACAAGGCACTTTCCGTTTCTTTAGCAAAAGAATGGCAGATAAAAACAAGTGTAAAATGAAATTTATTTGCAAATTAATGAAAATCATCTTACAAACTACCTATCATCATCTTAAAAGTTAGCGAACCTCATCGTCCAAGTAGACTTTGTATCAACTTGAATTTACGTTGATACAACTTCACACAACTTCACAGAAACTAATTAGCTTCAATTAAAAGGAGTCTACAAGGAGATGTTCAAAATATCGAATCGAAAAAGATATTAATGAATTCAGTCGAATGTGAGAGGTCACTGCAAACTTTGTTACAAAAGAGTATAAACAAACTAGACGTGAAGAGAACAGAGACCCCCATAATGAATACCCAAATATATATATATATATATATATATATATATATATATATGTATATATATATATATATATATATATATATATATATATATATATATATATATATATGTGTGTGTGTGTGTGTGTGTGTGTATTGGCGTGAAGAGACTAGAATACTGCAATGATTACCGAAGATATTGGTGCGAAGTGAATAGAGTAATAGAGAGCACATACACGAATACCGAAGAAACTGGCTAAAAGAGAATGGAGAACACTACAATGAATAGCATAAATAGTACAAAAACAAAGTATCACAACGGGATAAACTTTAGAATCAGAAATAGAATTGTCAAGGTATTAAATTACGATCCCAAATCTGACAAAACATTGAAATTACTTAGTGTTTCATTAATTGACTTTTCCCGTCGATGGTTAAATTTTATTAGAGATGTAAATACATGTGCCTCCGTTAATCTCTCTGATCCTGAACAGCCAAGGTAAATGCTTTCATTGGTTCAATACACGATATATGAGGGCAAGCGAAAACAGATGAAAGGATGCCAAGAAACCACCTGAACAAGAGATAGAAGAGCATAATATAATGATAAAGGAATTTAAGACAGTCAGCTTTTTATAGGGAAGGTTTTGAATCAGGTTTTCAATGGTCTTCATTAACATGTATTGTTTCAAACATCACAACTATCTGGCAAGTATCACACATCAACACGACGATGATCACTATTCTTGTTACCGGTATAGATACATCAAATACATATCCAGTGTACATTTATTTGCCATTAATTTTAACTGTTTTTTCTTGTTACCTTTCTGGTAACTCGTTTTTTGGTATCTGTCTTTGAATCTTCTACTCCTTCTTTCAGAATGTGTCTTCTTATGAGTTCTTCTTGACATTTATTCAGGCGAATTAGTTTTCTCATTTGTTTTGAAGTTGATATGCTTAAATGTGATCAAACTATTACTTAAAGAAGACATTGGTAGATCTATGATAAAAATCTTGTGAAACACCTAATACCATTAGATGTCATGTAAACGTCATTTAATTCTGTCTGTAAAGAGTCTAGATTATTAACTGGTCGAAAATGTATACGCTACAGTTGTTCCAGCCATGATTATAACATCAGATAACGATTTAGATATTTTGACTGTTCTAGCAATTACAAATATGTCATGTGTTCTCTGTAGGTACTTGCCATCCATTTTATCCAACTCTTTCTCAGTTAATTTCTTATCAGTTATCTCTTTGTAAGTCCATTGGTTATGTTAATTTTCAATTTTTGTTTGCACTCATCAGTCTCAGGAGAAAACATTGTGTGAGTGTTTGTGTCTTCTGCAAACCCTAATTCCCTGTCCAACTCTTTATTGTCCATTTAAATAGAATAAAATGTCAAAAGGAGATATACCACTTGATTAATTTGATAATAATGGAAAACCTGAAGAAATAGGAGTTAATGATGATTACCAAGAGACAAGTATAATAAATGTTAACATTTTTAAATCTGTCCAATGATGGATTTGAAACTCCAGAACAATATATTATTAAAGAGGTGATCTCAGAACAATCATAACTCAAGATAAAATTGCTAGAGAGTTTGCTAGAGTTACCAACTTTAGATTAAGCGAATAATTTATCAAAACATTGGCAGAAAGTATTAAAAGGAGAGTAATGAACTTTATGTTATATACAAAGATTATAAGATTAGTCTTTCAAGCGGTAAAACAAAGGAAGCACATTTTAATTCAGAAGTATAGAAACCCAAAGTGTTGGTGACGCATTTCTAGATATTATCCCAAGAAAATTTAAGATATGAAAGCACAATGTCAAAACAGTCATTATTCACAACGTCAAGGATAAAAGAAACATTTACGTCAAAGTGGACAAATATATGATAAGCCAGCACATGAAGGTGACACTGAAGAAGAAATACATCCTAAATATCCATTTGAACCTACTGTCACACAAAGATAACATATTGATAACACTAAACCTAAAAGCTACTCTGATGAATTTAATATATAGTAAATTAATGTTTGTTATTAACCGATTAAATATACAGTGCAATAAAACAGTGACAATGAAATTTAAATGATTTTTTGTGTTGCAATGGGTAAACGTTTACACGATATATTTCATACAAACCATATTCTAGGTAAAGGTTTATTTGATTCAAAAACAACCGGAGAAATGATAGGATTATAAAACAGCAGAAGAACTAGATGTATCAAAGACAAATATAAATCAATTAATGACTAATATATCATATGCACTTCAAATAGTCATTGACACATTAAATTACAATTAAAAAGGAGAAAAGAAAATAACTTAATGGAGTAAAATATCTTAACACCAAAAAGAAAACAAAGGAATTAATAAATGAATTAGCATCACTTAAAATTCAAAGAGCACAGGTAGTCGGTCATGTATCAGATCTTTAGACTAAGACCTTAGCAAATGATTGAAAGACTTAGAGAAAATTTACCAAAGCTTCCATATAATAAAAGACATAGGAAACTGTTCAAAGAGGAAGGAGTTACCATTGAGTCATTCCAATGGCATAGCTGCAACAACTCGTGAAATAATGATTGCAAACTTAGTTAAGAATGTAGCATTAGGACCAACTACTCTATCCTAATCCTTCACCTTTTCCTAATAAATTCATTGATGAGATTAAACAAAGATTGAAAAATATTGCAGATTATTTGTAAATGTTATCTGGAAAGCAATAGCAGTAATACGTGATTATTATTGATCGCACAATAAATTGGTTACTCTCAACTACATGAAAAATTGATTCTTTCCTTGATGATTATGTCATTTAACTCATGTTAGCATTAGTTGGTTTATTATTTGCCATTGTCATTACAGGTATTCATACAGCCACTGAAAGCGTTAAGGAAAAGTAAACTAACTTTAAACACCAAAGCAATCCAGTCTTTGCTACAACAATAATTTTTATGAACGATTGTTAATGTATCTTGTGATCTGTATTCTGGTTTAAATTCGAAGTTGTTACCATTACAAGATTATCACCATTCTTGTCTTGGTTTAAATTCGAAGTTGTTGCCATTACAAGATTATCACCATTCTTGTCTTGGTTTAAATTCGAAGTTGTTACCATTACAAGATTATCACCATTCTTGTCTTGGTTTAAATGTGAAGTTGTTGCCATTACAAGATTATCACCATTCTTGTCTTCCTTGTCTACCTAATTCTTATTCAAGTATTATTTTTCAATTCTGACGAATTGTTTAAGCTTTGCTTATTAGCTGCTTGAATACATTGTCTATCTACATCGGTATTTATGTTATTCAATCCTAAAGTGAACTTATTTGATGACTCTTTCAGATTGTTATTGTAGCTCATAAAACTGCAATTTTCATAATTATATCACTAGGTAAGAGAAAGATAACATCACCACCAATAGCATATTCTAGTTTGACTTTTGAATCTGAAATATGTTGCTGAACTTTATTCGTAACCTTGCTGACGTAGTATTAAAGACTCTGTTACCTTTTTAGCTGTGTCTTGTATAGCAGCTTTGGACTAAATTATACTTCTCGCGTTAAAAACAAGAGCACCCGGTATTGAACCACATATAATATAATGCTCTGGTTTAGTCTTATATTCCTTTTGTGTTAGTCCGTTGATATTTTGTAAAGAGAAGTGCGTCTAACCATATTCTTCTTTAGTTGTTTTGTCCACTACATAAATTCCATCCAATTGCATCTTTCTCCAATATTCAACCATACCAGCTTCATAAGTATATTTTTGTTTGTATGCTACTAAGACATATAGTTTTACTATTTCAGTTAAATGATTGATCATCTGGTAAAGGTATTGAATGTTCAGATAGAAGTTTTCTAATTTGAAGGTTGACTTGAAAAGCAAATATGGACGTTACCAAGTTATGAATGTTTTGCATCTGATAAATATAAATAACTCATTTCACATCCAGCTGTTGAACACCATATAGCTCAATTATGTTGATTATAGTCTAAATTAGCATAGAATTGTTGCCTTGTTGTACTGTAGTGATATAGTCTTTAAATAGCATAGATAGTATGGAGTAGATAGATAGCAGGAATATCAGTTGAGCAATCCATGAGGGTGTTTTTGCAACACGTGACCTTAGGTATAGGGCATGCTTTGGCCTTTGCCTTTGGCAAATGGAACACATCTAACACAATTGTAGGTGGTATGAATAATACAAATGCTGAATTGTTATACCTGTCATCTATCTACTTTTTTCGCGTCTTTTACTCCTATAATTGATAAATATTTGGAGATCCGTCCTAAGAAATAACAAACAGGAAATTCTATAGAATGCTACTTTTCGCCTGCTTCGGTAGTACATAATTCAAGATCTTAGCATAGCCACATTAGCAAGAAAAGTCGTCATTACAACCACAATTAACTGTTTATTCACGCTAGCATAAGTGATAAAGGTGAATGCATATATCAAGTTTCATGAAATACATGCAACAATGTCTTTGAAATTGATTTACATTTAAATGCGAATACAAGAGAAAATATTCAGGGAGCATGCAAAGTACACGTGTATCGCTTCTACCTATATCCACTTTCTGCATGTGGCAATTTCCAATATAAACACACCTGAGCTTGAAAAGTGGGTCTGGTGATAATTGTACAAGCAGTTCGATATTGTCACTGTCCAAAAATATAACAGTCATACTCAGAAAGGTACAGCATATGTTTTTAGAGATGGTGAATCATGCCCTTGAGTAAGAAGATTTACTCTTAATAAATTTAGTCTTAACAGTAAGTCTTGTGGTGCGATTAAAACTTTAAAAGGTGTGATGGAGTAAGATAGTTGGAGTGGAAACACCAATTAATATGTAGTGGGACAAAGAATATAAAGGGGGAAAATAGAGCGAACAGGGAGAACGTATAGTAGTAGTAGTAGTAGTATTACATCATTGTACTTATCATCTTACAGCTTTAAATTAAAATTAAGCTGCACTCACCTGGTTTGATGTCGTTGTAACAATCAACTTCTTGAAGAACCTGACCGTGACACCACTGGCCACCATTTTTGGGGGATGGGTTGTTGCAAAAGCGTATTTGCTCCAACTTACCCTTGACACAAGGTTCGCTATTTATCTCGCAGCTGTTGTTGCAGGATTTGGCGTAACAAAGAGAAATATCCATCCAGCCACTCCATCCCCCATCTATAAAAAAGAAGAATTAATATAAAAATAAAAATAGTTGATTGTAAAACGAGCTGCTCAACAGGCATTACAAGTGTTGGTCAGGTAGGTACAATTCAACCTTTCCTGCGTTTTCTAACAAATGTATCAACTAATTGAAGAATAATCATTACTGACATATATAATGTTAATGTCGAATGTAATTGTCGGATAAATTCTGATTTATTAGCGATTTATGTATACAATGGAAGATAACGAAAACCAAAAGCAAGATGAAATCACGGTTATCAAAGAACCAGAGAGAGAGAGAGAGAGAGAGAGAGAGTAAAGAAGAAAAGATCCGAGTAGAATAGAACTTGGAAGGCAAACTGGGAAGCATTCACGGGCATGTAAACGAGGCTAAGACAAACGTTTAAAGCAAGAGTTACAAGATGCCGGAACTGTACCGGAAGAACACAACACTAAAAACATAAAACAAGATCAAACAACACAATATTTTTTTTGATAGGTGGAATAGTAGATATTTTGGGAATCTTGTTTATATGGTCAAAATTAAAGTTGCTTCTTCATAGAGTTTTCAATATACAGTGATGAAAGATGTTGAAATACAATAACACCATCACTTTGTGCAACCCAATGCCAGACATGCTTTATGTCTGTCTCCAGTTGGCTAACTGTTTCTTTAGATAAATAACAAAATATTTAGCAAAACAAAATATAATAAATACAATTTACAACGCGGCACTTAAATCTGTTCTCACAGTTGCATACAACATGTTTTAAATAATCTGTTTAAGTTTACAACTGGTCCACCATCAACAATTCACATATAAAAAAGTCCAAAGCTGATCAATCGATTTTCACTTTGTCACTTCACATTTGACAACCAGATAGCACAATGACTTTTACAAGACAAAATTGTTAACACCGTACAATCGAGTTTAAAATCAAAGATACATTGCTGAAAGACTTTGGGGAACTGCGCAACTTTTTCTTACTTTTTCGCTAGATATATAACAACATGTGGAGCGGAACAAAACAACATCATCAGCACAATTTACAACGCGACAGTAATCTCCGCCTTACCGCTGCATACTGCATGCTTTTGAAAAAGCTATTGCAATTTATAATTGGTTCTCCATTAACAATCGATATTAGAGAAATTTTCAAGCTGATCATTCCAGTTTATTTTTCCCTATTCACAATAGACTAGCTGATAGTCAATGGACTTTTAGCTGGAAATATGTTGCACACTAGAGTAGATTTTGTTGTTCGACAAATAGTGTATGAGTTGAGTGAGACGGCAACACAACAGCATATTTGAGAAGTTACAGAGATCACAAACAACATTGTCAAGGAGATCAAACACTACAAAGTCATGAGAAAAATTCAAATCAATATAAAAAGCTGTAAAATGGCTAGAGGCAGGTATGAAAACAGTTTGCAGTCGTTGAGTCATTTCAGCAGCAGGTCTGTGTTTATGTGGAATAGCCCAGCAGTCAGAAAAGTTGTGTGAAAAGCTTTAAATGAAAAGATCAATTGCAGTTTTGAAACACGATGAAATGGTAACATCATGAACAGCGTTAATGAATTAATAAAGCAAAGCGATGTAGCAATACAAGCAATGATGGGTTCATTTTCATGGTTAGCGAGTACGAGTACAGAGACATGAAAAACAAAATTAAGAAACATTAAGCGAAGAAAATGTTAAGAGATATCGCTAGATAAATTGACAGCTCAAATAAAGAGAGCTAGAATGAGTCATTTACTGAAAACTAAATATATATTTTCCAGTCTAATTGATAGCAGAAATATCAGACAATCCCTTTTGCTGCAGAGAGAGGATTTTTGTCGGGTGTTACATCATTTCGGATTCATTCAAAAACAATTTATTTCACTACATCAACGACAAGAATAAAAATAGCACTGTTTTGAATTCACGATGGTTATTCCAATCTCGAAATGGAAAAGGTCATAGTGGGAATGCCTGCAAATAGTGACAATGAAGAAAACATTGACGTTGAATGTTTGAAACACAACTGAACTCAAACGTTATAATCACTCTGAGTAACAAATACACAGTGTGCATAATTAACTGCAATGCTAAATGTTTAGGCCTAATTAACTAGATTAAAATATGTTTCATGGAGGCCTTGTTTCCTATAATGTTTATGGTAATTACAAATGGGATACAATTAACGATTGAGTATCATGATAAGAGATGAAGATGGAAAAGTAACATATTTTCACATTATGCCTGTAATGAGTATTTTCCGTGTAAAGTAAATGGAGTAGATACGGAGTGTTTATAAGTATATCACTTCGAGGTAACAGCTGTAAAATCAAAAACGGATACAAAAGAGTATGTTGATCAAGAAGTGGTAAATAATACATGTGTTCTACAGGGTAGCATTGACAAACGGATGAAGAGGCTGAGAAAATATTTACTTGTTTTGGAGAAAACGTTTACAATTGCTGCATACACATTCAGAACTGACATAAAAGCCGTGAAAACTAAATAAACAAAAAGACACTCGCAATGGGTGCATTGAAGAAGGAAATCAATCGATGACAACAAAACGGAGTTTGGTGGGGAAAAAATTAAAAAACTAATGCTTGGATGTCATTGGTTTACGATTCTCGCATTGTACCGAGTCAGGAGAAACCGGATGGCATTAATTCAAGTATTAAATTAGCAGATGTAGTTTCAATCGCTGAAGAGATACAAACACCACGCGGAACTGGTCTTAGATTCACGTGCAAGAAAGGGTTGTTGGATGTTTTAAAACTGAAATTCACCCCTAGAAATTAGTTGACATTGACGATTTTAACTATGTTGCATCACGTTTTGCTGAAATCAAGTTACACATGACAAATGCACAATGCCATATCAACATATCATATTATTCGCAAATGGTATCCGCTTGCATACTGAGCTCCAATCATAATATTGTTGCATTTAACATTAAATTAAAGGTAAACACCGATTTTGCTTACGCATTAGACGCCAAGCAAGAATTTGAGTCTGATATTTACAGCGTAAAAAAAAACAGATACATACTATCTGGAAGAGAAAAATATTTTAATCATTTGGATGAAAAAGAGAAGAGAATCTCTACTTTCAAAATGTAATAGGAAAGCGGGCAGCAGTATTAAAATTTGTTACTCTTAAATACAGAACAACAAATGACGTGTGCTATTCCTGTAGCAGAATATAGACTTTATTGTGTTGTTCTTTGGCTTGTCAGATCAATAAAATGACAACAGCAGCAGTTATCATTGGAGTAGCAATAGCTAACGTTTCAGCATTTACAGGAAACAACTCTCTCTTCTTTTGATCTTATTGGATCTGATAAGGTGAGAATTTGACACGAACGAGTACTTAAATATTCTTTTTATAAAAAGAATGAACACTTCAGTGAAATAAAATGAAAACAGGGTCAATACGCTTGATTTCTTGAATGAAAGATTGAGAGAACAAGGTTTGGTCACTCAGTACTTGAACAACTTCGGTGATGCTTTTCCTCTATGTGCGTCTACTCATAGTGATACAAATGATCCAAAAATTGAAAACAGAGGCAACCTAAAATGAACTATTTTTACCAACCCTAAAAAAACCCAAGTAAAATACAAATACATATTCATTGCAATTGTGGTGTATGTTAGCGTGTACGTTGCTTGCAAATTGCTTTTCTCGTTCCAAGAACAACTTCACATTTGATGCCGAAAGGCTAAGACGCGAAGATGTCGACGTACCATAAATACATAACAACAAGCAAACAGGAGTAGAGATCTTATCGAGATGAATAACTCAGTCACATCATTGTATCGCTCCTACAACCAGTAGCAATAAATCTGAGCAAACATTGCAAGTTTGTATAGCAAAACTGAGTCCAAATGTCATGATTATACCTGGTAGTTTTATCGTGTCGTGTGATATAAAGGTTAAATGACATGCTAAAACTACGGCGATAAACAATTTGAGTATAATGCTCGCGAAAGATATAACCATATTATACAGAAGCAATCCTCTTTTCAAGCTAAATGATTACAATATTGTTACGACATACAAAAATGTATTATAACCTGTATCAGTTAGGACCAACAAAACTGAGCAAGGTATCGTAAATGAAAAACATCAGATCAAGAACAGCCAATGTGTAAAACACTAGCACTGAAACTATACAGTTAATAGTCTTTGGAAAGAAGTTTAGGATAACCACCTGACTTTCAAATACTAACAGATATTTGTCCACTATATCCATGTACTCTTCCTCAAGATTTCAGATTTAACATTGCACTCGCCCAAGCTGCTGAAGTGATGAAAGGTGGTAACCAGTGCTGCGAAACGGAAAACATTACCTCGGAATCCAGTACTCAATCACCGAATTACAAGTACAGATTAGGCATTGCTTTCTCCTACGACTACATAATAAGAGAAAGAAATGTACATACTGCAGTCAACGCACCTTTAACTAAGATCACTCTTGATTCTTCAACAGTGTGATTGAAGGGGAAGTTTTGATACTATGCAGACGACTAGAAAAAGTGATCCTGAAAAGTTTAAAAACTTGGCAATAGAAAAGATCTCGGTGATCATAGAAGGTCTGCCAAAATTATGTATTCTCAAGGTTTTGAACTGAGGATGCAATCAACACAAGCAACTAAATCTTTCTTCACTGAGGAACAAAAGCGCAACGTATGTGTCAACAATTATAACACTGAAATTCATTGCATATGACTGAGTTTGAGAAGAAGTTCTCACGACAACAGACTACATGATGATGCTCTTAAATTAGCCAATGTACAACAATGTATTCATTTGCAAATCAGCAGAAAATAAAATATTGATGTTCACAAAATGTATATCTGTTTCATTCGGATGGTCAGATTAGCGTTAAAAACTATAAGTTCAGATAAATTCTTTTTGAGGCATTAATAAATGTACTTGAATGAGCCCCTGAACATGATCATTTGTTGAGTGACTATCTGTGATAAAAACATTGTTTGCACTAAAAGTGTTCGAGATTAAATACAAATACTTTGTCCATCACATCGCTTTCATCTGTCCAACGTTTCTGTGTAATAAAACATACAATAAAACTGGAAATTCAAAGACAAAAAGGTGATCGTGATAGTTTCAGGGGATAAATTGGATACGTGGTTAGAGTTACTGGTTGATATGTACCAAGGAACCAATACTTTGTTTCTCATAGATGACTGTAAGAATCTTGATAACGTAAAAGGAAAGCAACTAATTTTACCAATCTAGCTTTCAATGGAAGACATTTTCAATCATTTGCATGGGTGATCTCTGTAATCAAAACATTCAGAGAAAATACTTGTGTTTTGGTTGTATTTTACAGTAAGGACTAAAAGGCAATGGAAACGGTGTTCGAAGAGAGTCACTTAGTTCAAGATGAAATGATATCAGAGATTCAAAATATTGGAAACAAAACAAAACAAACAAAATGGTGATGAGACTAGAGTTTCAATTTCAATGCAACAATCTTTGCACATCTCAAAATGTATATTCCTTTTGAAGACATTATTTTATTCCGTAGCAAAGTTGTTTTCATCTTTGTCAGTCCAATATTGACAGGGTTTTTCCCTTAACCCACAGAACGTTCTAATTGATACAGAGAGTAGGTCATCTTTGAAAGCTCCCAGAACTTTGGTATTCATTTGTGGCATGTTAATTGTCATTTCAATAGTTACTTGTGTCATAGAAATGTATACTTTCTTTCGTGTCATAATAGAATATATCTGTTTCATCATATACACAAAGATTCACACAGAGAATCTGTATTTGTTGCAATATAGTCTTCTTTGATCACTAAATTTGCTTTACAATTTTTATTGTAGAATTCAATCATTTGGATAGCTTCAACAGAGTAAAACCACCCTAGATAGTGTTGGTTAGTTTAGTCTTATTGGTTTTCATACTGACTAGTATCAAGTCATTATCTATTATTGTCTTCCTGGCAAATAATATATTTTTGCCGCATTTTACAAATTTATTTTTATCTGCACATATTTTATCTGTTGTCTGTGACCCGAGATTTTTCATTTGCTTACCAAAAACCAAATTGTTAATGAGTTTCAAGAAGCATTTTTGGCATTTATTTCTAGCATTTTGTCTCAAACTTGTATTGAGCTCTATGTATGATTTCAGACAAGGATGCTGAATCTCAAAATTGTATTGAGCTCTATGCATGATTTCAGACAAGGATGCTGAATCTCAAACTTGTATTGAGCTCTATGTATGATTTCAGACAAGGATGCTGAATCTAAAATTTGTATTGAGCTCTATGTATGATTTCAGACAAGGATGCTGAATCTCAAACTTGTATTGAGCTCTATGTATGATTTCAGACAAGGATGCTAATCAAACTTGTATTGAGCTCTATGTATGATTCCAGACAAGGATGCTGATCAAACTTGTATTGAGCTCTATGTATGATTCCAGACAAGGATGCTGATCAAACTTGTATTGAGCTCTATGTATGATTTCAGACAAGGATGCTGATCAAACTTGTATTGAGCTCTATGTATGATTTCAGTCAAGGATGCTGAGTCTCACACTTGTATTGAGCTCTATGTATGATTTCAGAAAAGGATGCTGATCAAACAGTTTCGTCAGTTCTCTGGCCAGAGGTCTTAAAACTCGCATATGAAATTACTAAAGACAGATTTGCAACATTTCATTTGCTGAAATTCATTCACATGATTATATCGTGGAGGTAGAGATGTTGTCCCAAGATAAAATCTTGAAAAATGAGATCTCCACCCCAAACCACATTTCAGACAAGGATGCTAATCAAACTTGTCTTGAGCTCTATGTATGATTCCAGACAAGGATGCTGATCAAACTTGTATTGAGCTCTATGTATAATTTCAGACAAAGATGCTGATCAAACTTGTATTGAGCTCTATGTATGATTTCAGACAAGGATGCTGATCAAACTTGTATTGAGCTCTATGTATGATTTCAGACAAGGATGCTGAATCTAAAATTGTATTGAGCTCTATGTATAATTTCAGACAAGGATGCTGATCAAACAAGACAACTATATGCATCTTTTCCACTTGCAAAACCAGGTAAAGATTTAAGTTCCTGTAATGTATTACATATTAGTGTCTGTTTTTCAATGTACACAGTAGTTTTGGTACAGTTGGTCAGTACCCTTGCAATTATTTAGCAATTTCTTTTGCAACTCTAATAAGTCATTTTTTCATCTGGAATTAATTTTCCTGGAGCAAGGGGTTAGTCCTTGAAGTGGTCATTAGATGTGGTGTTGGTATCTCCAAGTCAGCTTCTAAAATCCACCATGTGTCTCTAATATCGAAGATGTTTAACTAGATTTTCTCTACCCACATAATTTTTTTATCATTTCCCCATCTAAAGTTTTTAACCGGCCTGTATTGGCTCAGTGCTCAATCATATAAATTGTTGTTGTCAAGATACATGATATATGGCCTTGATCTTGACCTTTCATACTCCCTATCATTTTTTTTCCATCATCATCAAAAAATATGAATGGAATATATTTTATCTAAGGATATACTACTGTCCACATATCCAGCCCAATCATTATTTCCGTGCTTTTCGAAGAAAGGACAGGAATAATGTAATACTACTCGTTCCCGCGCGAGTATATGTGTAAGTAATGTCGCACAACTCTTTCTATATCGTTCAAGATAATGACTCTAAACCCGGGGATATGATTGGTGATGGTCTATAAATGTGCATAGCAGTTTTGAAAATTGTATTTATCCCCTCGTGACGGACTTGGTACTTGGGGAGGGAGGGGGGTATTTTTACAGAAATTTAGAAAAGTCCAAAAAGTGTTGCAATTTCGTCAGTTCTATGGCTAGAAGTTTTAAAACTCGCATATGAAATTACTAAAGACAGATTTGCAACATTTCATTTGCTAAAATTCATTCACATGATTATATCGTGGAGGCAGAGATGTTGTCCCAAGATAAAATCTTGAAAAATGAGATCCCCACCCCAAACTACATATATAATTATTCAACATAAACTATTGCATACGTGCATGTCTATACTTTCAAGATTGGCCTTTGGAGCATGATATAGGTGTAGAGTTTTAGGGAGGGGAGTTTAGTATAACCGAGAAAAGCGCAAGGAGATGGGGTTATATAATCGGAATACCAAACCTCTACCTTAGAAATAATTCGATGGAGCGATACAGCGTGTAAAAGGGTAATCGTCGGTAAATGACGCAGAACTCAGTCAAATGATGAAGTACGCAAGGTAAAATAGTATCGTACTAATAGCATTACTATAACATTTTGGAATTAAGTAAAAGAAAGTTTTATAAATAGCTCAAACTTGAAAAAAGTCATATATTCTTCGACCAAGAGGAAATCACTTCAGTCCAAAAGAAGTCTCGTTCAACTGGACTCTTGCGTAGCTCCGAAGATCTAACGGAATCACTCGAAAGGTCTGGTTGAACGAGACTACATCAAAATGTGGCCTCGATGGTTCGCTGATACTCGGTCAAACTCGGCAAGCAAATATCATAGCCGGTAACTGGTAATTCCCATAACGGCTAGTAGGAGTACATTTTGGAAGCTCACCCACCGTGAAGGAAATGTAGTGATTGTTTGGTAGCTTCACATCTGGAGTGGTGCACGATGGGTAAAAAATAAGAAATTTCCTTACTTTCTTCAAAGATGGCATATTATAGTTACTTGCGGTCAATCGAAACGCCCTCGTCTATTTTTTATGAGGCGAAAATAGATGTATGTCGGCGCAGTAATTTACAGAAAAATCATAAATTTTGTTCGCTGGAAATTTCTCCGCAAAAAAGAAATCGCAATCTATTAGGACAACATGTGCTATTTCTACTATTGGATTGATTGTAGGATTGACCGAGAAGTTACGAATGAAAAAATAGTCTGATGCATTCGCAACTTCTCGGCCAGCCCTTGTTTCATAAATAGCCGAGATGGTGCGAATGCAGCTATCCGCATACACTCAACGCATGATCCGTAGGATTGACCTCAAAGTTGCGAACGAAATGCGGTCTCACGACCACCGGAATTGTACTCAGTAATCAGAGAATCTAGATGAACGCTGTGATGACGTTGCATAACGTACACGGACGGTAAAGTCCTTGGCCTTTTCCGTCGCAAACTAGAAAAGACGTCGGATGTAAATAATGGCCATTTTGAACTGCTCTCATGTCCGTGGTTGCTGTTACGTCATATTAACTTTATTAACGTCACAACGATTAGTGTGTAGAGATTTTTATGAATAATAAGAGACTGGCAGGGAAGGACAAACGACCAAGCATCCGATTATGATTTTCAATAATAGATGATAAATTATCATATACCAAACATGTTTGTATGATCGATGATAGACCATTTCAGACACCTATTCTTATTTGTTGTCGATCACAAATATCAGTCAGTCAAATCTGTTTTTGACAGTCAGGTGACATTGATAATTCCGTGACTTTAAGAATGCACAGCAAAGTTTCCCCGAGTGCAAAAATGATATTTTCCATGAAACATATAGAAAATATCTCCGACTGATTAGATTTGATGGCGTGTCATTACTAACAGAAACGTAAGCAGCAGTATGGGGCTATTGATACTGAATGATTTAGCATTTCTTTTGATTCAAAACTTGAAGAAATAATAAGAAATATTAAAAGTGCAGCCGTTTAATTGATAGTTGAAACGTCGAAATTTATTTTCAACGCCTATCTTTAGATATGAAGATCTATTCTTCACATATCTAGCCGGATATTTGTCTGCCGAAAAGCATACCAATTTAAAAGTATCACTACATTTAAGCCCTTGTGTAAATAAGAGAGCCATAGTTACTCGACACGCAACGGAAAGAGACGGTGATGTTCGAAACGCAGTATACGTGTGCATGCAATCGGGTTTGCTGTAATATTTCAGAGGTGTCTTTCCAATCACTGACGGAAAGACCCGAGAGTGTTCCGATTGAGAATTATGATGTAGAATTCTTGTTGCTGACATATAACACAGAACAGCTTACTATTAACTTTCTGATAGGTAAGAGGCAACCTGGAAAAAAGGGCTTCTAACTTTTGAGTTTCATGCACCCATGAGTCACCCGGCAACAACATACCTCATTCGAAATCTTGTTTTCTCTATTTTAGATGGGCTATATTGTACCAGAAGTGACCAGGTTTTAATTAAAAAAAATAGTTTGTTACAGAGGTGAACAAATATAGACTTTGTGGGCTACACATCCTGAAATTATTATTTAATGTAAGCTATGTTTATTTAGAATCGATTGGTAATACTTGACTTTTTTAATTTTTTCCAGGAAAATCACATATTTTAATAATAATGCTGTAATATTGACTCTTGACAGTATAATGATCCATTCCGTTGATAATCGTACATGTCATTCCAGAAAAAGAATTAATTTGTCTACTATACAATTCTCTTGTTACTATTACCGGCATCACTCCTTTACTACTGTACAGGAACCTGGATAAGTGGAATATTCATTAATCATCATGATGCACCAAACCACAACAAATGTATAACAGGAGTTGACACAAAAACACATTTATGCAATAGAGCATAACCGAGGACACTATTCTTTCAACCTCATCCCAAATCCCTCGCAAACAATGAATTTGTAAGTGTTTACACCGCTCAACAGGTGAAATAGGAAACATTAGACTAGTTCCAGACTAATCTCTTATTTTCTTCTTTCTTGGAGGATTTCATGTTATCTACTGTCATGTGACAGCAATTGGAACTCTGTAACAAGATGGTAGTCTGAGCGACCGTTTGCTGCATTGTTGTTTAGGCAGGATGTACAGTGGACCGATGCTTACCGGGAAACAATTTAATCGATTGGTTTGTGTACCTACTATGGCTTGTGAGACTTTATCAAAGCTGTGGCTCTGAGCACTCATGAAACTGGGAAACAACAGGAAACATGGAAAGTATCAGGCTACCAGTCTGCCTAAATTTTGCTGACTTTCAATGTGCCATAGCAAAACCTGATATTTTAACTGAGATTGGAGTATTCCATGATGCAATATTACAGTACATTGCACACCAACTTTTACACTCCTAGTTTCTTCAACGCAGGTTTTGGCACAGATTCATACTCCTTGATCAGACTAATTTAATCATGTAAGGATAGTTGCATCCTACGACGCTTTGCTGGTTGTTATGACATCTTGGCATGAAAGCGAAGACAAATGACAGTCACGGCTACGTAAATAAGTGTATGTATTGTGTTTTGTTTTCCTTTGAAAATCAGTTGAGTGAGTGTGACTTTTCGAATACGGTTTTATCAGTCTCCGTCGGCACGGCATCAAAATCTAGACCGCATACCTGATTAATGAAACCCGGGTATTTTAATTAAAGAAAAAGCCTTGTGTATCATTGATACAAACGAATAGCATCACTCACAACTGGATAATAAGCAGATTAACATAATCTTTCCTAAATGGATTACCTACAAGCATTTAGTTGTTAATAATTTACCTTAAAAGCTGGCTTTTATTTATGGTGCAAAGATTTCGGATTAGCATATTGTCAGCCTTAATCTGTGTCGGTGCGAGTGTCAAGTATTGTTTTAACCTCGCGTGACCTTAGGACGTTTTCCCATCGATAAGCCTACTACAGTGGTTGCTAACCGTAAATAATCTGGTCCAGCGTTTGACAGGAATTTAGCAGCTAAAATACATTTTTAAGTTTGAAGTGAGTTTCGGTTTAATGAGGGGGGTGAGTGTGTTGGTTTTTTTTTGGGTGTTTGTTTGTTTGTTTGTTTGCAGATTTTTGTGTAAAATTGAAATTTGAGATCGAAATTGTTTTCGATTTTCGGAGTAGAGCGGTTTCAGCTTACTGGAAAAATAATAATATTAAAGAATGAAAAGTTCGGGAACCCCACAAAAATATGATCTTTGGGGGGGATTCCTCTATACTGAAGTTTCGGTTTTGAGGACTCTCACTGTATAGGGAACAAGTCGTTCAGATATTTTTTCAAAACACTAGAGTGGAACGTGAGGGCAATTAGTAGCTGCATAAGATGTTGCCATTTACATGTCCACAAATCGCTTAAACTATTTAATCAACACAGGTCATCTATGTACTTACTACACATGATAAACTTGTCACAGAAACCAGGAAGGTTAATTGGTGTCGGTCAAATATTGGAATGAAGAAGACTATATTCAAGTATGTTGATGGACATGGGTGCGTCGAAGGTCTCACCAACGTGGAGGTATCGTAGGTATCACAAGAAAGAAAGTATGTCTCTAACCAGACATGTAATGGCAGAATTTGGATCTACTATGAAAGAGCTCGCTAGCTAAACAAAGGAAGAAAACGAAAACTCGTATGAAAAACCTCTTCAGACAGTCATGGGATGTGATAGATAGCACGTGACAGCTTTGATTTCACATATTAAAGAGAAGATGACGGAATCAGAAATATTAATCAACAGATATCAAAGAACGCTCACCATCTCTGAAGTACGCAGTAAACCATGCTTTACGTAAGATACACTGGCCAGAGAAAGATGAAACACTGTTTTGACATAACTCTGTCTCTATGACAAACTACAGTTTCTATTCTGGTATACTCAGATTAGGTCAAATATATTAACAGACATGACAGAGGAAACATAAATCAAAACTGAAGAAGAAAGCAAAACAATTGTAAATTTAACATCATATCCGAGTCAGTGATAGTTGTGCCATAATTACTGACAGAAGCAGGAATTTTGTCGCCAGGAAAATTGTACTAAGTCATCCGATAGCACCTGGTTCAACTGTCTGCTTTCATGATCACGGCGCAATATAAAACACAATTAATGTAGAATTATATTATAAACTGGAGGAGTTAGGAGACAGACATCCTGACCTCCCAGACTTTGACAAGGTTGATTGTATTTATATGAGATGCAGTTGCTACAACACAAAGTGTGCTTGCTGGAGACTGCATTAAGAACAAGACAAAGGGGTTTGACTCTGCTAACGCTGTACTCGAAGTTTTGGACCGGTATGATCATCTAGATTCTATAACGGGAGGAGCAAGAAAGCGCGAGCAAACATTACAAGGTTTGGATGGGTGGAATATAAAGTCATAACTGCTCGTGTGGTTTCACACTGGATCAGTTTTATAAATGTTCCTGCAAAATAAGGCAACGAAATGTCCTTTGAAATGACAAGTGCAACTCATAAGCTATCCGAGGTCCCGTTTTGAGGGTACTGGTATGTCCTGTTTACATGCATATTTTACTGTTTACGAACCTCATTTTATCCATGTCGGCTTATATCCTCCGCACGCGCTGTGACAGGTTGTGATTTTACTCATGCTTTGTTTGGCATCGGAAACAATCCCGATTTGGCTCGAGTAGACATGAGTAAAAATTCCTTTTCATCTGGTAGTAATGATGAACAAACAGCTATTGCGGCAGCCAAAAAGTCATAACAGTCCTCCATGGCCCTAAGGATAAGTTCAAAGGAGTGCCCAAAGACCTGAATGAATGAAGATTGAGGATGACTACGCAAAGGATCTAAGTCTGATAGAGCTTCCACCTTGTGAAGAAAAGCTGTGTGCAGATACAAAAAGAACCGCGTGGCTGAAGAAGATATATATTAATTGTCATATTGCAAAGCAAGATTTTTGCTTTCTGTTGGATCACGGAGGAGGTGAGAAGGTTTCTACGTACTGCCTATCTATACTAAAGAGCTGATTTTGGCATAAGTTCTCAAGGGTGTAAACTTGCATCTGCAAAGACCTTTCCTGAGTTTTCTATAAACGGATTGACAGATAATAATTACCAACCTACAACAAATATCCTATAGATTATATTCGCGGAAGATAATTTCAAGTTTATTAAGGATTTGATAATATAGCAGACGAAAAATTAGAACGTACGAGATGTGACTATTGTAATTTCTGCTTTGTCATTGTCAGGTGGCTCTTCTGTTTTTAAATCTTGTCTCTACGGTACGGTCCAGGAACCAACTGATTGAAACTAGTTACCAGTCAACTAACAGAGATAACAAGTATAAAAGTGGTACTTTAGAAAAGTAACAAAGAGGACGCGAGTGAACTATTGAATGAAACATGATCACTGTATTATATTCAACTACAATATGAGAGAGAGAGTGATGGGGGGGGGGAGAACGCTATAGCGCTAACTTTCATTGGGTACCACGTTGAATGAATCCCACGATCCCATTACACAACAAACGAGTTGCTTTATCTATTACCCTGGAAACACATAAAATTGCAGAAGCTTTTTGAGGCTTCGCACCGTGAGTCCCCACCGGAAGTTCCGTCCCGCAGGCCCGTCGCGTACTTGTTTGCGTTACCACCCCCACCCCCTTCAAACGATATTTCTGGATCCGCCACTGAAAACAACGGATCAAAACTACTTTACTCGTAGAGAATACCTTACTGTGCATTTAACCGATTTCATCCCATCGGCGACAGAAGTAAATAGTCTTTTATTAGCACAGAAATTAACGTGAAAGCATCTCGAAGTCGCCCAAATTATTGTTAGTTTCTTTCAAGAGCATGCATTTTGCTTTAAAACTGCTGCTTTCTACGTTTCCGCTCATCCCCACCTCTCCTCACTATGCATGCACATGAAACATATGGGTACCTTTAACCGATGACCTAGGGTACCAGGATGGCATAGGAAGAGGAAAGGGGACATGCTATCATCAATAAAAATAGATTATTGTAGTGTTCACTGCAGATTTACTTCGTGAGAGACGGGTACACTATACTGCTATAAAAAGCAACTCAATTTTGTCTTGCATCAAAGAGGAAAAGACAGTACAATATTGTCGGCCACACCATTCATTTACGTCATGCCTGCCAGGTACATTATTATGCTATTATGGTTAAACTTTCTTTATCAAGTTAAGAAAGACAGTACAGCAAGGAAGTATTTTTATACTTCAGGAAATAAAAGCAGCCCCCAAATTCCCGTATGTAAAAACAAAAACAAAAACAAAAAAATCAATCTAACAATGGCGACATCACGTATACTGAATTTTCGTTTGCTAAAACAACGAGTCCGTAACAAATCAGAAATGTTCTCTGGCGAATATAATCAGCCTACCTTTTATATAAGGAGCTATTTATTATTTTTAATCACTTGATAAATATTCAAGAAAACGTTGGAAATTCTCAATCAAATTCGAGTGACCAAAACTTTAATAAAAACTGTACATGTGATCTGCAACATTTGACTACACTGAATTGTGTTTTCGTGAAGGAAATTAAACTTACTGATCACAGAGAAACCAACTAATCTGATTGAACTAACGTCTTTCCTACTTGGCTAGTTATACATGTATCTCTTTCTTTCAAGTGAAAGTTGAAAAGCTGATAAAGTACAAGTAGACGATTGTAACCTTTATAAGGCAATGTATTCTTAAAGAACGTGGAAAGTTATAGTTATCTACAAGTAACAAAAATAACAATCATAAGAATGGCTTATCCCCCCCCCACTCCGACAGACCTTAGCTATTCCTAAAATATGTTGCAAGTATGAACTTGATAAAAATGTGGTGCAGACAACTTGAGGAAAGTGGATTTATCATGTGCAACCCAAAATGACAATTTTACCTAGGAGACATTGACCTTTGATTTTTGGGCCCGAAAACCAATAGAGAGGTGCACGTTAGCACGTGTAGATCATCTATAAAGTTTCATTAAAACTGGATTTAGGAAATTTGACTTATTGATCAGAAACAAACCAAAACAACAACAGCATCAACAACAAAATTACAATGTTGGCTCCAGTGACCTTAACATTTCATGTCTCGGCCTCAGAGTCAATAGACAGCTACCACTGCTCACGTGTAGTCAAACTATGAAGTTTCACGAAAATTAGGCCAAGGAAACCTCATTTATCATAAAGAGAGCAAAATCACATTTTCAGCTCCAGTGACCTTGACCCTGGACCTTGCTGCAACCTCTTCCCGTGAGTAAGGCACATATGAAGCTTGATAAAGAAAAAAAACACACAGCAAACTAAAGGTTATGTTGGTGAGCTTGTTACAAATGAATGATAGAAAGAAAAACAGGTGAACAGACGAGGAACGGTGATGAAAACGGTGATTAATATATGTTTTTTGCATTTGCGTTATATCATACATCTACCATCTTAATGGAGAGTTACTGACAATAGTAACATATAGTAATACCATTGATATCAAAGTATACAAAGTTTCTGCTTACTTATTTGGCCCTCTAACACTGGTACAGTCAGTACCACTCCAGTGGTCAGGAAAGTGGTCAGTAACACCAAGATATAAGGCCTGAATACCATTATGCCACCTTGCAGGCCGCCGAATTATACTAGTGAATTCTGACCTGTATTTTACAGACTGAGTTTTGATCCTTTATATCTTCCTGTACTAACCGGCACAAACACTACCATATATAACCTTGCGACGTAAAATAAAAAATTAAAAAAAGATTAAAAAAAACTACATATTCCCACCGCCTGTATTTTTCGCGCATTCTAATGGGAACATTAATCTTGATAACAATTTCTAAAATCATTCATCCATATATGCTGTATACAGTCAGGATGAATCCACATACCGCCTTTATCAGAGAGGGGCCTTTTTCTTGTCACGCATTCAACTCACAACTCAGATGAACCTTTACTAAAAGCCAGGCTTTTTTAAACAAATTCTTCATCTTTTTCTAGACGTGTCTGCGCAATAGAGGTTTTAACCCCAATTGCGTATAGTTCGAAAAGGGTTTCATTTTGCTTCTAATGTTCAAGCTTTGAGACTAGTATGTACGCATATATGGTATGTGTACCAACGCGGTATTCAGCAATACTTTTCTTCTAAGAAGTGACAGGAAACTCGCTGTTTACCGCCTGTTGCTTTTCTGCCAAAACTCATAAGCCACTTGTGTTAATTAAGCACTTAATGCCACCCTATCTATGTCTATCGGTCTTTCTCTATCTCTCTGTAGCTCTCTGTCTGTCTCTCGCTCTGTCTCTCTTTCTCTCTCTCTCTCCGCATACATACCTGATTCATATGCATGTATCATTGTACACACTGTATATAAACACCATGGACCTTGTTTTGCATTTTGTTTGTCCACTGACAAATTTTGCTACTGTTGTTAATGTTGCTACAACTACTACTACGTCATCATTCTCCACACTATTACTCTTTCCCCTTTTTCTGCTTTTCTTCTCCTATACTACAACAACCACAGAAACAACAACATCATCAACAACAACAACAACAACAACAACAACAACAACAACTACTACTACTACTACTACTTATACTACTACTACACGATCATTCTCCACACTATTACCTCTTTCCCCTTTCCCTATGTTCCGCCTCCTATACTACTACTACAACTTCAACTACTGCTGCTGCTACTACTACCACTTCTACTGCTGCTGCTACTATGATTACTGCTGCTACTACTACAACTACTACTACAAGTACTGATGTTGCTTCTGCTGCTACTTCTTCTGCAACTACTACTACTACGACTACGGCTCTTGCTGCTGCTACTACTACCACTATCATCTTTTGAAGGTTAAAGTTGGATAATGTTATTGTTGATTGTACTAAAATCCAAGGGGGAAATATGTTCAAGAGGTTGAATAGCGCATCTACAGTGTTTTAAGTACTGTTGGAAGGTTATTGTTTTTGTTTTGTTTTGTTTTTTGTTTGTTTGTTTTTTTCAAACATTGCTAACATGATTATTATTTTTTTTTATTCTTTTTTAAACATAATGAAAAATTAAATGCATTTTAATCCAGTATAGTTGCATTTTGAATGAATAGGTGACACCAGATTATTCATATTTGATAATTGTACATTGGTTGCATGAAAATAGAGCAAAACCAATCTAATAGAAGTAATTGAAAGGAAAAATAGTGAATGACAGACCAATCGAATAGAAGTAATTGAAAGGAAAAATAGTGAACGACAGACGAATCGAATAGAAGTAATTGAAAGGAAACATAATGAATGACAGACGAATCGAATAGAAGTAATTGAAAGGAAACATAATGAATGACAGACGAATCGAATAGAAGTAATTGAAAGGAAAAATAGTGAATAGAAGTAATTGAAAGGAAAAATAATGAATGACAGACGAATCGAATAGAAGTAATTGAAAGAAAAAATAGTGAATGACAAACCAATCGAATAGAAGTAATTGAAAGGAAAAATAGTGAATGACAAACCAATCGAATAGAAGTAATTGAAAGGAAAAATAATGAATGACAGACCAATCGAATAGAAGTAATTGAAAGGAAAAATAATGAATGACAGACCAATCGAATAGAAGTAATTGAAAGGAAAAATAGTGAATGACAGACGAGAGATAACGATTCAGCTGCAATATTTGAGAAAGTTATAAAAAAAAGTGAAATCAAAATGAGAAACATTGTGTCTTTAAAAATATATGACATTTTTAATTGCAGTAGATTGTAGTAACATACAGAAATTGTTTTGTTGTAGAATAACCCATGTGTAATATTCGATAAATGCAAGCATTCAATGAAAATCAAAGACAATATCATGTCATTAATACAAAAATATAATAATCAGCTTAGAGTTGTTAGTGAGCATGGGCTAACAAGATACTGCAATTCTGTGCATGAGTCGTTATTATTCAAGAAAACTATAAGCCGTTGAAAGTAGGTCACAGTAATTCAGTTTTGGCGTGTTAATCCCAAGTTGCATACACGCAATATGTGTTTGATTGCAATAGGTTAAAAGATGTAGATATTCGAGAGAGACAATATCTTTAAGGTCCGAATTCTTTTTAATAAAGGCACAATAACCTAGTTTTCAATGTATGAAATATCTTTTTGCTAAGTTAAGCCCCCGGTGTAAGTTGGCAATAAGTGAGAAGGTGAAGTAATTACAGTCCGTACACAATTGCAACTAAATTTTAAAATAACATCCTGGACAGTCGAACACAGAGACACGGTTCTGGTGCACAACATAGGCTAATTCCAGCATGTACCAAAGTGTAATTTTTTTATGTCTACAATAGGTTTAATAAAAGGGAATTTACAGCCTGGATAGACACAATTTAAAAACAAAATCGTTTTCTTTTGGAGCTTTTAACCCATTACTGAGTTGAACCTTTGTTAACAGTCAAACATCTAAAGCAAATTCCTCATATTTCCCTAGATATCAAGACATCTAAAACAAATATCTCATATTTCCCTAGATATCTCAAACAAATATCTCATATTTCACTAGATATCTCAAACAAATATCTCATATTTCCCTAGATATCTCAAACAAATACCTCATATTTTCCTAGATATCAAGACATCTAAAACAAATACCTCATATTTCCCTAGATATCGAGACATCTAAAACAAATACCTCATATTTCCCTAGATATCAAGAGCGCTCTTGATAGAGGTTGAGCTCCTGTCATGTAGCATCCGGAAACTGATGACATATGCAAATTTTTAATTGCCCAGTGGAATATTCAACAATATTTCTCTTCTTAGAAACGAGGGAACAAGTTGTTTATCCCTTGTTGCTTTCCTGCTAGAAGATTATGGGCAACTTATGATAATTAAGCACTTAATGCTTAATAAAGAATATCTTTTTCTCTCTCTCTCTCTCTCTCTCTCTCTCTCTCTCTCTCATAGATCTTACTTATATGCATACATTATGGTATGTTATGTCGTAAATTGATTCCCATCGTCGTTAAACATTTGCATTAGAACGTTTTACGGTACCCGTTTCCGTAAAAAGCTCCAGTCTGGAGCTGTTAAAGGTGACGGTTACTTATGGAGCATTTTGCTGTGCAAGTATACCTTCAGTTTTAATAAAAGCGATACATCCACCGGAATTAGCGTCTCACTATTTTCACATAAATATATGTGGTTTCGAACAAATCTGGTTTCGGTAATGTGATCGGGTACAGGATATGTTGATAATTCGATAGCCAATTCTACCATGGTCTCTATAGTTTGGTGGTAGATAACCAGCCTTGTAAGCAATGGTCCTGGGTTAGAGACTCACTGTACCACCTGTTACAGTAATATCACATCACTCACATCACTGTACCATGCTTTTATAATAATCCGATATTAAGTCTGTTCAATATACAAGATGTGATTAAGAGGTTCAAGGTTGAAAAGATTTAAATCATATCATATTCAAGATATGTAATGTTGAAAGTGTAGCTCATGCACTTGAAAAGACGACAGCCGGGTGACATTGTTTGATTTTTGTTGTTGTTGTTCTTTTTTTTTTTTCTTTTCTTTTTTTTTTACTGACAGATTCAAAGAATTTTGAACGCATGCCGACACACGATTTGTATCATGATGATCACGTGATGGTGTGAAAGGCAGCTGTGCGAGGTTTAAAAGCTACTACTTCTACTATTGCTACTACTAGTACTGCTGCTGCTGCTACTACTACTACTGCTACTATTAATTATAATAATATTAAAGCGGCATCAGCGATTTAAATCTTGCTTTCAAATCTTCTCATGTACTGGTTTGGTGATAGGCTAAGATAATGATATTGTTAATTTCTCTCAATCTAAATCTGTGTTGATATTTATTAAAATGTATGTCAATTGTTATGTATGATGTTTATATAATATTATAAATATTTTAGGAAATTATAAATGTTTCTTCACTTTAATATTTGCTTAAATCTTTATGTTTATCAGGAAAAACATGTTTAACTAGTGTCCTTGAATTAGGTTGTTTTGATCAATATGTTTTCTCAATTTGAAAGTCAAGGTTGAATTTTTGTTTACAAGTAAAAATTCCATTAAGATGACTCATGTTCTAGAACATTCTGTCATGTGACCAATCTTTACATATGCCATGTTTGGTGGACATTTATTCAGTTTTGACATTACCATCAGTCTTGTAAAGAGCTATTACAGTTGTGAAAATTCATTCCAAATTCTAAGAGAGGAATTATTTTAAATATTCATTGGATTATAACAGTGCTCACAAACTTTTGGATTTTGGATTTTTAATTGATGATTTTGGAATTTAAGTGAATTTAAGTGAACTTCATTTTGACATCAGCACATCAAGATTTTCTAGTACATCAGGACTTTGGAGACCATTAGCACATCATAACATTCAAGGACACAGCCGTGAATTCGGAACATTCTATATTTAGGACTTGTGATTAGAACAATCATTCTTATTGGATTATTAGGATTTCAAAACACATTACTGTAAGTGATTTTGTTTGATTTTTCATTTTAATTATAAAGTAATAAATTGCTTGTTGATTTTTACTTGATTTGTTGGTTTCACTTTCTTTCTGTTACATTTTTCTTAGACCATAGAGTCGTAACAGAAATTGGGGGCTCGTCGTTCCGGGATTGAATTTCTTTAAAGCATATTAGAGATATTAAATTTATCTTTGAAATTCATATTGATTTTGTCTCGTAGAATTTTTTTTTTTTCTTTGGCAAAGATTTTATATAGAGAAATTTTTTTGTCTGAAACCAACAAGCATTTACAATGGAATCTAATGTTCAGAATTTCATTTCAAAACCTACCCAGGAGGGGTTAGAGTGCATGAGAAAGGATGAGTTGCTCGAGCTTGCCAGAAAATACAGTCTATCTGAGGCAAAATTATCATTGACAAAACAGGAGATAAAGATTATTTTGATTCAGTATTTAGTAGGTAAGGGAATTTTTGAAAATAGTGCTTTAAGTTTGAAGAGAAAGCCTGTATCTGGTTATGACAGGAAATTAAGGGAATTAGAGTTAAAGAAACAGATGGATTTAGAATTGGCAAAGCTTCAGATTCAGAGAGAGAGAGAGAGAAAGAAGAGAGGCAGATCAAAATGCAGAAAGAATAGAGGCAGATCCAAATGCAGAAGGAAGAGAGGCAGATACAAATGCAGAAAGAAGAGAGGCAGATGGAGAGAGAGAAAGAAGAGAGGCAGTTGGAGAGAGAGAAAGAAGAGAGACAAATGCGGATACAGATGGAGAGAGACAAAGAAGAGAGGCGGATACAGATGGAGAGAGAGAAAGAAGAGAGGCAGATACAAATGCAAAGAGAAGAAAGGGAAATGCAATTTAAGTTAAGAGAATTAGAACTGGCAAACAGAGCACACTCCACTCCTTTAAACACAAGTTCAGGTTTTGATGTTACTAGATATATTAGGTTAGTACCCCCTTTTCAGGAAAAAGAAGTAGATAAATACTTTCTTCATTTCGAGAAAATAGCTGAAAACTTGAAATGGCCCAGAGAGCATTGGACTTTGTTATTACAAAGTGTACTTATTGGCAAAGCTCGTGAAGTCTACACTTCACTGTCAGTACAACAAAGCACTGATTATGATGTGGTTAAGGAGTACATCTTGAAAGCTTATGAGTTGGTACCAGAGGCATATCGACAAAGGTTTAGGAATTGTAGAAAAGAAACTGGACAAACTCATGTCGAATTTGCAAGGGATAAAGAACAACTATTTGATAGGTGGTGCTCAGCCAAGAAAGTTGATCAAGGTTATGATAACCTCAGACAGCTCGTATTAATTGAAGAGTTCAAGAGGTGCATCCATAGTGATATTAAAACCTATCTTGACGAGCAGAATGTGGAAACTTTGGAAAATGCTGCTCGTATGGCTGATGATTATTCCTTGACTCACAAAATTTCGTTTGGCAATAAGTCGTCCTCTCAGCAGTTTTCTGGTAAAAAACCATTTCAATCTCATTCGAGTACTTCCAAATTTCACAACAGCACAACTGTTAGGAATCAAACATCTGATAAGACTGATCAGAAATCCTTATCTCTTCCTACGTGCACTTATTGTAAAACGAAAGGGCACGTTATTTCTGATTGCTTCAAGTTGAAAAATAAGCAACAGAGAAAAGACAGAGCTTTTCCAAATGCTCTTATTTCTACGAGGTCAAGGTCACGGTCTTGTATTGAAAGCAATAAATTTGTTGGGTCAAACAAACCCCAGTCTGATTCTATTTTGGAGGCTTATGAACCATTCATGTCAGAAGGTTCTTTATCACTTATTGGTGATTCTGCCAAACCTATCCCAATTAAAATATTAAGGGACACTGGAGCTTCTCAGAGTCTTTTATTATCAGGTACTTTGCCTTTGTCTGAGGAGTCTTCTTCAAGTGAAAGTGTTCTTGTTCAGGGAGTAGAGTGCGGCTTTGTAAATGTTCCTCTCCATTGTGTAAATTTGGCATCAGACTTAGTTTCTGGACCTGTGACTGTTGGGGCAGTGACTTCTTTACCCATAGAGGGTATTCATTTATTACTAGGCAATGACCTAGCTGGAGATAAGGTTGTGGTTAATCCACTTGTAACTGACAAGCCTTGTTTGGATCAGAAAGTTGATCCTGTCGAAACTGAAATCCCTGATTTGTACCCTGCTTGTGCAGTTACTAGAGCTATGGCAAAAAGAGCTCTTGAGAGTGATGTTGATCAGGATATTATTCCTTTAGCTGACACATGTATTGGTCAGTCTTTTGATGAGGTCACTTTTTCCTCAGGTATTGATCAATCAAATGGTATTGATCACAGTTATCCTCTTTTGGCAACTCATTCTCTTTGTTCTACTCAGGGTGACAAACGACAATCCCTTGTCGTTGAACAGGAGCAAGATCCCGAGATATCTTGTTTGTTTCAGAGGGCTATTAGTGAAACTGAAGCCACACAAGTTCCAGTGTGTTACTTTGTGAAAAATGGGGTCCTTATGAGGAAATGGAGACCACCTGATGTACCCGCTGGTGACGAGTGGTCAGTGAGCTATCAAATTGTTGTTCCTAAGTCATATAGACAGGAAATTCTTAATTTAGCCCATGAAACTCCTTTGGCTGGTCATTTAGGAGTCCGTAAGACTTATCTCAAGATCTTGAATCATTTTTATTGGCCGAAACTCAAAAGTGATGTTTCTAAATACTGCAGATCTTGTCACACTTGTCAAATGGTAGGAAAACCCAATCAGAAGATACCTAAGGCTCATCTGCAACCTATTCCTGCATTTGATGAACCATTTAGTAGAATAATAGTAGACTGTGTTGGTCCTTTACCTAAAACCAAGTTAGGCAACCAATACTTGTTGACCATCATGTGTGCATCTACAAGATTTCCAGAGGCAATTCCTCTGAGAAATATAAAAACTATAACTATTGTGAAAGCTTTGGTGAAGTTTTTTTACACTTGTTGGCCTTCCCAAATCTGTCCAGTCAGATCAAGGGTCAAATTTTATGTCTAGAATTTTCCAACAAGTTATGCATGAATTAGGCATCCAACAGTTTAAATCTTCTGCCTATCACCCTGAAAGTCAAGGTGCTTTGGAAAGATTTCATCAAACTTTGAAGAATATGATTCGATCATATTGCTTTGATACATAAAAGGATTGGGATGAGGGTGTTCACTTGTTGTTGTTTGCTGTTAGGGAATCAGTTCAAGAGTCGTTGGGTTTTAGTCCCTTTGACCTAGTTTTTGGTCATACTGTCCGTGGACCATTGAAATTATTGAAAGAGAAACTTCTTTCAAATGAAGATTCAAAGATTAATCTTCTTGATTATGTCTCTGATTTCAAATACAAGTTGTCAAAGGCCTGTGAAGTAGCAAGAACTAATCTTCACACTACCCAGTCAAAAATGAAATTAAGGTATGACAGAAATTCACAGGAAAGGAGTTTTAAACCTGGTGACAAAGTTCTGGCTCTCTTTTCCATACCTCAGAATCCTCTTCAGGCTAAATTTTATGGTCCTTATACCGTTGAAAAGAAAGTAAATGACTTAAATTATATCATTAACACTCCTGGGAGACGGAAACAAAAACAACTTTGTCATATAAATATGTTAAAGGAATATTTTGACAGAGATAGCCCAGCTAATTATTCAGTTAATTTAGTTGTACCTGTCCCACACAGTGAAGATATCAGCGATGGAGTACGATCAGACTATAGTGACTCTGGTATAACCAATCTTCGGAATTCAGAAATATTGAACAACCTAGACCAGAAACTTTCACATCTACAACAACAGGAAAGAAATGAACTAAAACAGCTATTACATGACTATGAGCACTTGTTTCCTGATGTTCCAACACGAACAAGTAAAATTTATCATGACGTTGACATTGTAGATTCTGTGCCTGTGAAACAGCATCCTTATAGGATGAATCCTCTCAAACAGAACTATCTGAAGAAAGAAATTCAGTATTTACTGGAGAATGATTTCATAGAACCAAGTAAAAGTAACTGGAGTTCACCATGTATTCTTGTTCCCAAGCCAGATAATACATTCCGTATGTGTACTGACTATAGAAAAGTCAACAGTGTCACCAAAACTGATTCATTTCCAATCCCAAGAATGGACGATTGCATTGATAAAATTGGAAATGCGGAATATGTCACCAAGTTTGACCTTTTAAAAGGATTCTCGCAAATTCCACTGACGGAAAGGGCAAAAGAAATTTCAGCATTTGTAACTCCAGATGGACTTTATCAATATAAAGTCATGCCGTTTGGAATGACAAATTCGCCTGCAACGTTTCAACGTCAGATGAACATGATAACATTTGGTCTTGATAATTGTGACGCTTATATCGATGACGTCATTATCTACAACAACACCTGGGAAGATCATTTGGAAACCATTCGAAAATTCTTCGATCGACTCAGTGATGCGAATCTGACAATTAATTTGAGCAAAAGTGAGTTTTGCCATGCTTGTGTCACATTTTTAGGACATATTGTGGGACAAGGTCAACTTAAACCTATAGAAGCTAAGGTCAAAGCTATCTCTGAATTTCAAGTTCCAATTTGTAAAAAGCAACTGATGCGATTTCTAGGTATGGCTGAATATTATCGGAAATTTTGTTCCAATTTTTCCAAAATTGCTGAACCTTTGACAAGTTTATTGAGTAAGAAAACCAAATTTCATTGGTCTGACAAGTGTCAGGAATCTTTTGACAAGTTAAAGGCCATGCTTAAGAATGCACCAGTTCTTTCTGCACCAAATTTTAGCCAATCATTTCAATTATCTGTTGATGCAAGTGATGTAGGGGTTGGTGGAGTATTGATTCAGGAAGACAAAAGTGGTGTGGATCACCCTGTGTGTTATTTTTCTAAAAAACTAAACAAGCACCAGAAAAATTATTCCACAATTGAGAAGGAATGTTTGGCTTTGATACTGGCTTTACAGCATTTTGAAGTGTATGTTACCTCAGCTCTTTCTCCAATTATTGTGTACAGTGATCACAATCCCCTTACTTTCATCAACAAAATGAAAGATAAAAATCGGAGATTGTTGAGATGGAGTTTGATATTGCAGGAATATAACATCAAACACATCAGGGGAAAAGACAATGTGATTGCAGATGCACTCTCACGTGCATAGAAATCTAATATTGCTTGATGTAATTAAGTCCAGTATCATAAAACATGTTCTTATGTTATTTTGGTTATTATAGTATTAGATGTATATTCAAAAGAAAGCTTTATTATATAAATCTTTCTTTTTCTTTATGAAGGGAGGTGTTATGTATGATGTTTATATAATATTATAAATATTTTAGGAAATTATAAATGTTTCTTCACTTTAATATTTGCTTAAATCTTTATGTTTATCAGGAAAAACATGTTTAACTAGTGTCCTTGAATTAGGTTGTTTTGATCAATATGTTTTCTCAATTTGAAGGTCAAGGTTGAATTTTTGTTTACAAGTAAAAATTCCATTAAGATGACTCATGTTCTAGAACATTCTGTCATGTGACCAATCTTTATATATGCCATGTTTGGTGGACATTTATTCAGTTTTGACATTACCATCAGTCTTGTAAAGAGCTATTACAGTTGTGAAAATTCATTCCAAATTCTAAGAGAGGAATTATTTTAAATATTCATTGGATTATAACAGTGCTCATAAACTTTTGGATTTTGGATTTTTAATTGATGATTTTGGAATTTAAGTGAACTTATTCAGAGATTTTGGAATACTTCATTTTGACATCAGCACATCAAGATTTCTAGTACATCAGGACTTTGGAGACCATTAGCACATCATAACATTCAAGGACACAGCCGTGAATTCGGAACATTCTATATTTAGGACTTGTGATTAGAACAATCATTCTTATTGGATTATTAGGATTTCAAAACACATTACTGCAAGTGATTTTTTTTTATTTTTCATTTTAATTATCTAGTAATAAATTGCTTGTTGATTTTTACTTGATTTGTTGGTTTCACTTTCTTTCTGTTACATTTTTCTTAGACCATAGAGTCGTAACACAATGTAATAATAATTTAATTTCAATTTTATCCAGTGTTGCAGGCTCATCAAATTATAGTTCGGATTATCATGATGGCAAATTAGTCTTTTGTTTGGAACCAAAATTATTTGTCATACCGATGAAATTAAGTTTGTGTGCAAAACCATATATAATGTTTTATCTGGATGTTAGAGGTCTCATATCAACCGGTAACCATATCTGAAAGTTTTATTCGTTTACCACAGCATACATTTCACATGAGTGTTGAAAATGCGTATCGTTTTTTTTTTTTTTTTTTTTTGTTTGTTTGTTGGTTGGTTGATATTTTGCGTTTGCATTAGAGCCATCAAAATAGTGTTCATTGAAATTTTTTTAGAGATATCAATTTTGTTACCATAGAGACAGGAATTAAGGCTGCATACAAACTTTTCCAAATTATTTCGACGGAGCATCATGAGGGATGACATACATTTCGTTTAGGTGATGGAACGGAAACAGCGTCCGTCCATTCATCCACAAGTTTGTGAATACTCCAGCTTTAACATTGATTTATTAGTTGATTTAAAAGTAGGCTTCCTGTGAATCTTCATCCCGACAAGAGCTCGGATTTTTTTTTTCTTTTAAACGATAAGGGTAATTTTAACATCTATGACCCTTGAGAGACTTGAAATTGTGATACAAAATGGCTTTTATTTATTCTATCATCATTGGGTTTTTAAAATTTCAAACGGTTTTATTGCAAAGCGTCATATCAAGATGGTTTAAATGAGTTCGATAATGAACAGATTTCCGCAACGTTTTACAGATCTTCCACCATATATGGGTCTTGATCGACCTAAAATAGGCATTCCATTTTTACTTAGGAACATTGTAGTATCTACAGCTTTAACTTGATTTTGTAAACCGACATCTTAACAATTTTCATGATTTGCAGAATCTGATCTTTTTATACACATTTATGAATTTTAATAAAAAAAATGTATTTCTTTTTACAGGTCTGACTTTCAGAATAGATTTCAACAAACTATGGCTAGAGCAGATTATATTTCTAACAATGGCAAGTCTGCGCCTTTTTTAGAACATACGACATAAACACACACACACACACAGAATACACACTGAAGTCACGCATATTGACCCAAGGGGCATAACCCAACGTCTGTTAGTGGGGAGGAAGCTAAGAAAATAGTCTCCCTTCTGCACATTGTTATTATATGGACAAGGTAACTATCAAGCTTCCTGAATTTCCACT
Source organism: Margaritifera margaritifera (assembly GCA_029931535.1). Lineage (NCBI taxonomy): Eukaryota > Metazoa > Mollusca > Bivalvia > Unionida > Margaritiferidae > Margaritifera > Margaritifera margaritifera. The sequence goes on from JAQPZY010000510.1 coordinate 117,564, forward strand.
CTTTGGTTTAGGACATATGGTAAAGGACAGACGCACAGACGGGCCGACGAATAATAAATGGAAATCTATTGACTCCTCCTAGGACCAGGCACTTACTAATGATTACATTTGAATATCATCAGCAATTTAATTTTCAACTGATTCAAGAGTAATAAATTCCCTAAAAACAGCAGTTTTATTATTACATAATGAGCAATCCATGTTTATGCATAATTATGTAATCGATACTATTCATCTAGATTTATATTCAGGTATCACATTACAGATAGCAGTGATCACTATTACAGTAAAAGCGATAAACAAGATGATGGGGAGTCTAGCAAAATAAATTTCTGCATTAGATATCATGCATGCACCGCTTTTATCCGTGTTTAGCGCACACAAAACTTCTAATAGTATAGATCCCGATCTTCTTGCGTATTATGCGACTGCAGATCTGGTGAACTCAGTTCGCAGTTATGCGCGCTTTATACACGAGCACATCATGTGATGCTTTTTACTATGAAGAATTGTTTTAATTTTTGAACCAACATTTCTCCGGTTATTAAATGGTTTTATTATCTGCTGTCAAGTCGACGTGAGTAGTATATAAATAGTATAAACCAGGAGAATCTTACACAGACATCTTTACAAAATGTATACCTAAATAAGAGCAATAACTCAGAAAATCAAAGTGTAAAGTATTTTATGAAAATCAATATTAATTCTCTGATTTTATAAAATATTTGATTAAAAAAATACGTATAACAATGTGATATAATACAAGAGCTGCAGTTGCTACTAAATCTGGTATTTACGTAGAAATAACTGGCAAACTGATGCCTGAAAAAGAATCAAATAATCCAGATAATGAGAAATAAAAAGGTATGTGATGTTGATATACCTGCTACATGAGTTAAAATATAACAATCTATGGCAGATGTAATAATATGTGGATTTACTTTAATAACTAATACAGTAATACTTATAGATAATCAAGAAAGCATACTAAATGATCTAATGAATGACATTATGGTAACTAGTGTATTAGATACCTAATTGTGTTTTTATCTTTAAGGTTAGGATTGCATTTATCTGCTTTATAATATTTAAAATAAATGAAACAAAACAAATGGAAGTAATTTAGGAAAAAAAATATTACCTGAAAAAGTTGATAATAAAACTAAATATGCATGGAATGACATTATAGAGAATTTATATTGATATATTTCATTACATTCCAATGCAAACATATATCAATATTTTCAGGATCATTTTTTAAATAATGCTGAAAAGATATGAAATGATCGTCATAAAGATCCTCATCATACACAAATTCACATCCGAGCAATATAGAAAACTCCATCATCTCCTCATCCAATCATCAAATTCACATCCGAGAGATATAGAAAACTCCATCCTCTCCTCATCCAATCATCAAATTCACATCCGAGAGATATAGAAAAAAAACTCCATCCACTCCTCATCCAATCATTAAATTCACATCCGAGTGATATTGTAAACTCCATCCACTCCTCATCCAATCATCAAATTCACGTCCGAGTGATATAGAAAACTCCATCCATTCCACATCCAATCATCAAATTAACATCCGAGTAATATAGTAAACTCCATCCACTCCTCATCCAATCATCAAATTCACATCCGAGTGATATAGTAAACTCCATCCACTCCTCATCCAATCATCAAATTCACATCCGGGTAATATATAAAACTCCATCCTCTCCTCATCCAATCATCAAATTCACATCCGGGTAATATAGTAAACTCCATCCACTCCTCATCCAGTCATCAAATTCACATCCGGGTAATAAAGTAAATTCCATCCATTCCTCATCCAATCATCAAATTCACATCCGGGTAATAAAGTAAATTCCATCCATTCCACATCCAATCATCAAATTCACATCGGGGTAATATAGTAAACTCCATCCACTTCTCATCCAATCATCAAATTTTAGAGTTTTATATGTTTTTATTATTTCTTTTTAGCAGTTCTAGGTCTAGATCTAGTAAATAGTCTGGAATACTGGTTAATTTTTCCTTCTTTGCTTAGTATATTATGTAGCACAGTCTTTACATATTTCTAGTTTTATTTGATAAATAGATTGAATTTGCTTACTAAAGCAATATTTACCCTCACGTGATGTATTTTAAAAAAAATGTATTTCTTCTTCCGTTTCTGTATTAATTATAACATTTCTTACAATCAGAACTTCTTTGGTCCTTTCTACTTTGGCAAAATTTAGTAAATTATTTTATATATTTTTAACAGTGAATACATACTTTTTGTCTCATCCATTATTGTAATACCACATCATGACTTTAATATAATTTGAACATAATTTGTAGCAGCGTCAAGACCATCTTGAAAGATATGTTAAAAGTCATATAGGTGACTTAACTGATAATTTAAAAAACAACAAATATTTGAATTTAATTTAGTGCAGAAAATAGATTTCATGTTTTCTCTCAACATGATACAGATACAAGTCAAATAACAAAGGAAAAGATCCAACGAGAGTTGTTTTTGGTAGGCAGTTAAGTTTAAATTCACAGTTATAAAAGAAGATGTAAGCTGAAAAGGTTATACTGTAATACAAAAATTCATAAACTAAAATGTAATATTAAGCATTATATGTTTGAATCTTTAATATTATCATATGTTATAGTGATTTTATACTTTAATAGCAAGAAAGAACAACTATTTCTATAAGTCAAAATAAAACAATAAGTTAAAAAACAAATACCTAAAGTTGAAAATGTAGTTTTTAAAATTTCAGGACCTGAACTGGCATAAATTAAATGACCACTCCATCTGCACCTATGAATCCAGCTACGAATATGTTCGAAGGACTTTGTAAAGAATTAGTTAAAAATAATTGGAGAGTTTTTCAAAAGTAAAATATAATTAACAAACAAATACATTATTAATTATATTATTAACTTTAGTGTCTGTTTGATGTACTGCTATAGAATTTATAACACAAATTATTAAGGAGAGAACGATTGTACGTAAATTATCAAACATAAAAAAGTTATATCAACTGCTTCATCTAAATTAATTGATATAGAGGAATTGGTATCTAAAGCTTTAACTGAAAATTATATCCTATGAAAAAATTTCTATGATTATCGAGGTAAATAAGAAGTACAAATAAAAGAATGGAAAAAATAGATGTCAATATAGTAATTATATAAAAGAAATAGTTATTGATACTAAAAATATAACCAACAAAGAAGATATGGATTATTCAATAATTTTACAAAGAATTGACGTATATCAGCTTATCATAATATTAGTAAAGGAAAATAAATTATTATATTTTTTATTACGCTAATGAATAAATTAGAGAAATACAATTAGTATATCAGATATATATTATAATTTTAATTGTAGATATGAAATTTATCTGACTGATTCAAAAGCTACTATGATGGTGATACTTTTGAATTAACAGTTGAAACTTAATTTACATAAATAAATAATTTAATATCATCAAATATTATTATGTTAAAACAACTTTAAGCTGAACGTTTTGATTCTCAAAATCTACAAAACTATAATGATCAAGTAAAAGATATTGCAACTCTAGCAATTACTGATGTAAATAATAAGAAACAAAACTTAAAACTGAATTTAAGAATCATTATAGGTTTAAATTATCATGGATAGGTATTTATCGAAGTGTAAATTTTACCTAATTACTCACAAAGTAACGTGAGTGAGTAATTAGGTAAAAATGTACACTTCGATAAATACCCAGCCAAGATTATGTAATAGTTATTAATTAAAATTGTTTCTGTGGTCGAATCAGCTGATATAAGCATTCAGTTTTAGGAATCTCGTAATTTTCTTTTATTAACCTCTTCACACTGCGCCAGAACACATAGCCCATTCTTCCCTAGCCAATGGTCGTCGATCTACATCGTTTATCACCGATGTGGAAATAAGTGTATCAACTACCTTTGGCAAGCGATGATGACCTAACACGTACAAAATCACACCACAAGAGTTAATGAGGGTCACCATGATATTTTTATTTAACAAATATACTGTATGTGTTTAGCATTCATTAATCTTGCTTTCTTCGCAGTCAAATCCAATTTTAGTGGGATCCGTTACTCGTACGTCATGTGAACATGACCTTAAATAACAGTTGATTGAAAACACGATATCAAACAAAAATGCAGTACTTGATAAAGGTACATTTGATGTTAAATCCTGAGATTGCAATGTATTACGGAATTATGTATCATTTCTTTTAAATAATGGTATAGTTTTATTAGTTTATGACCTCTGTATAATAGTCTAATAGGTGTCGTTTTGCAGAGAGCACATATACGGTAATTTCAATGTGACCCAGTACATTGGTCCTGAGAAAATCAATATTGTAGTTTGAAGCATTAGTCATGTCACGTGATTCAGCTAGTGAGTTTTGCATTTGACCTGACATAGATTTCGCAATACAGGGAATGATTCATTTTGTTTACCAGAAGTTATAATAAGATCGTAGTAACTAGATGTTGATTTGAGACGGAATAAGAAATGGGTTTTGTTTGTTTGTAAGACGCAGATTAAGAAAACTATATAATAAGATGTATCGCAGCGTTCGTCATTCTTCTTGATAGTACGTTCAGCCTGAGAGGACATGAACGAGATTGGTTCATTTTATGTGTGATTATTCTGCTTCAGATATATTATTATACAGTACATTTTGGATTTAGTACTGCTACTTAAACTTTAAGAATTATTCAGCTCCGTTGGAATTATCGGAAACATTTCTAGAACTTGTGATATTCCATATTCACAAGGATTACTTGGAATTAATAATATTTGGATATAACTGATTCTTGTTAGTACATCAGCACAGTAGTGTTTTCATTCGGAATATTCTTCATTTGGATTAACTTCCGGATCAGTGAACAATAGAATAATTTAGGACTTTTAAGGATATTCTATACTGTAAGTTAATTTTAATTCTTTGACTTTGATTATTTGTTGAAATATTATTATATTTTAGGAAATTAAATATTTGTGTTTTAAATCTTGAATGCTTGTCTGAGTCTTTTGTTTTTTTACATTACCCCTAGTCGTAACACAATGCTTCAACTTCTTACCGGAGATTTTGACTGCGTTGCCAAATTTGATCCGAAGTCGCAGCGGTGTGTGTGTGTGTTATGTATGATGTTTATATAATATTATAAATATTTTAGGAAATTATAAATGTTTCTTCACTTTAATATTTGCTTAAATCTTTATGTTTATCAGGAAAAACATGTTTAACTAGTGTCCTTGAATTAGGTTGTTTTGATCAATATGTTTTCTCAATGTGAAGGTCAAGGTTGAATTTTTGTTTACAAGTAAAATTCCATTAAGATGACACACATTCTAGAACATTCTGTCATGTGACCAATCTTTATATATACCATGTTTGGTGGACATTTATTCAGTTTTGACATTACCATCAGTCTTGTAAAGAGCTATTACAGTTGTGAAAATTCATTCCAAATTCTAAGAGAGGAATTATTTTAAATATTCATTGGATTATAACAGTGCTCATAAACTTTTGGATTTTGGATTTTTAATTGATGATTTTGGAATTTATGTGAACTTATTCAGAGATTTTGGAATACTTCATTTTGACATCAGCACATCAAAGATTACTAGTACATCAGGACTTTGGAGACCATTAGCACATCATAACATTCAAGGACACAGCCGTGAATTCGGAACATTCTATATTTAGGACTTGTGATTAGAACAATCATTCTTATTGGATTATTAGGATTTCAAAACACATTACTGTAAGTGACTTTTTGATATTTCATTTTAATTATCTAGTAATAAATTGCTTGTTGATTTTTACTTGATTTGTTGGTTTCACTTTCTTTCTGTTACATTTTTCTTAGACCATAGAGTCGTAACAGAAATTGAGGGCTCGTCTTCTGGGATCTGAATTTCTTTAAAGCATATTTGAGATATTAAATTTATCTTTGAAATTCATATTGATTTTGTCTTGGAATTTTTTTTTTTTTCTTTGGCAAAGATTTTATATAGAGAAATGTTTGTGTGTGAAACAAACAAGCATTTACTATGGCATCTAATGTTCAGAATTTCATTTCAAAACCTACCCAGGAGGGGTTAGAGTGGATGAGAAAGGATGAGTTGCTCGAGCTTGCCAGAAAATACAGTCTATCTGAGGCAAAAGTATCATTGACAAAACAGGAAATAAAGATTATTTTGATTCAGTATTTAGTAGGTAAGGGAATTTTTGAAAATAGTGCTTTAAGTTTGAAGAGAAAGCCTGTATCTGGTTCTGACAGGAAATTAGGGAATTAGAGTTAAAGAACCAGATGGATTTACAGTTAGCAAAGCTTCAGATTCAGAGAGAGAGAGAGAGAAAGAAGAGAGGCAGCTACAAATGCAGAAGGAAGAGAGACAAATACAAATGCAGATGCAGATGCAAAGAGAAGAAAGGGAAATGCAATTTAAGTTAAGAGAATTAGAACTGGCAAACAGAGCACACTCCACTCCTTTAAACACAAGTTGAGGTTTTGATGTTACTATATATATTAGGTTAGTACCCCCTTTTCAGGAAAAAGAAGTAGATAAATACTTTCTTCATTTCGAGAAAATTGCTGAAAACTTGAAATGGCCCAGAGAGCATTGGACTTTGTTATTACAAAGTGAACTAATTGGCAAAGCTCGTGAAGTCTACATTTCACTGTCAGTACAACAAAGCACTGATTATGATGTGGTTAAGGAGTACATCTTGAAAGCTTATGAGTTGGTACCAGAGGCATATCGACAAAGGTTTAGGAATTGTAGAAAAGAAACTGGACAAACTCATGTCGAATTTGCAAGGGATAAAGAACAACTATTTGATAGGTGGTGCTCAGCCAAGAAAGTTGATCAAGGTTATGATAACCTCAAACAGCTCGTATTAATTGAAGAGTTCAAGAGGTGCATCCATAGTGATATTAAAACCTATCTTGACGAGCAGAATGTGGAAACTTTGGAAAATGCTGCTCGTATGGCTGATGATTATTCCTTGACTCACAAAATTTCGTTTGGCAATAAGTCGTCCTCTCAGCAGTTTTCTGGTAAAAAACCATTTCAATCTCATTCGAGTACTTCCAAATTTCACAACAGCACAACTGTTAGGAATCAAACATCTGATAAGACTGATCAGAAATCCTTATCTCTTCCTACGTGCACTTATTGTAAAACGAAAGGGCACGTTATTTCTGATTGCTTCAAGTTGAAAAATAAGCAACAGGGTAAAGACAGAGCTTTTCCAAATGCTCTTACTTCTACGAGGTCAAGGTCACGGTCTTGTATTGAAAGCAATACATTTGTTGGGTCAAACAAACCCCAGTCTGATTCTATTTTGGAGGCTTATGAACCATTCATGTCAGAAGGTTCTATATCACTTATTGGTGATTCTGCCAAACCTATCCCAATTAAAATATTAAGGGACACTGGAGCTTCTCAGAGTCTTTTATTGTCAGGTACTTTGCCTTTGTCTGAGGAGTCTTCTTCAAGTGAAAGTGTTCTTGTTCAGGGAGTAGAGTGCAGCTTTGTAAATGTTCCTCTTCATTGTGTAAATTTGGCATCAGACTTAGTTTCTGGACCTGTGACTGTTGGGGCAGTGACTTCTTTACCCATAGAGGGTATTCATTTATTACTAGGCAATGACCTAGCTGGAGATAAGGTTGTGGTTAATCCACTTGTAACTGACAAGCCTTGTTTGGATCAGAAAGTTGATCCTGTCGAAACTGAAATCCCTGATTTGTACCCTGCTTGTGCAGTTGCTAGAGCTATGGCAAAAAGAGCTCTTGAGATTGATGTTGATCAGGATATTATTCCTTTAGCTGACACATGTATTGGTCAGTCTTTTGATGAGGTCACTTTTTCCTCAGGTATTGATCAATCAAATGGTATTGATCACAGTTATCCTCTTTTGGCAACTCATTCTCTTTGTTCTAATCAGGATGACAAACGACAATCCCTTGTCGTTGAACATGAGCCAGATCCCGAGATATCTTGTTTATTTCAGAGGGCTATTAGTGAAACTGAAGCCACACAAGTTCCAGTGTGTTACTTTGTGAAAAATGGGGTCCTTATGAGGAAATGGAGACCACCTGATGTACCCGCTGGTGACGAGTGGTCAGTGAGCTATCAAATTGTTGTTCCTAAGTCATATCGACAGGAAATTCTTAATTTAGCCCATGAAACTCCTTTGGCTGGTCATTTAGGAGTCCGTAAGACTTATCACAAGATCTTGAATCATTTTTATTGGCCGAAACTCAAAAGTGATGTTTTTAAATACTGCAGATCTTGTAACACTTGTCAAATGGTAGGAAAACCGAATCAGAAGATACCTAAGGCTCATATGCAACCTATTCCTGCATTTGATGAACCATTTAGTAGAATAATAGTAGACTGTGTTGGTCCTTTACCTAAAACCAAGTTAGGCAACCAATACTTGTTGACCATCATGTGTGCATCTACAAGATTTCCAGAGGCAATTCCTCTGAGAAATATAAAAACTAAAACTATTGTGAAAGCTTTGGTGAAGTTTTTTACACTTGTTGGCCTTCCCAAATCTGTCCAGTCGGATCAAGGGTCAAATTTTATGTCTGGAATTTTCCAACAAGTTATGCATGAATTAGGCATCCAACAGTTTAAATCTTCTGCCTATCACCCTGAAAGTCAAGGTGCTTTGGAAAGATTTCATCAAACTTTGAAGAATATGATTCGATCATATTGCTTTGATACAGAAAAGGATTGGGATGAGGGTGTTCATTTGTTGTTGTTTGCTGTTAGGGAATCAGTTCAAGAGTCGTTGGGTTTTAGTCCCTTTGACCTAGTTTTTGGTCATACTGTCCGTGGACCATTGAAATTATTGAAAGAGAAACTTCTTTCAAATGAAGATTTAAAGATTAATCTTCTTGATTATGTCTCTGATTTCAAATACAAGTTGTCAAAGGCCTGTGAAGTAGCAAGAACTAATCTTCACACTACCCAGTCAAAAATGAAATTAAGGTATGACAGAAATACACAGGAAAGGAGTTTTAAACCTGGTGACAAAGTTCTGGCTCTCTTTCCCATACCTCAGAATCCTCTTCAGGCTAAATTTTTTGGTCCTTATACCGTTGAAAAGAAAGTAAATGACTTAAATTATATCATTAACACTCCTGGGAGACGGAAACAAAAACAACTTTGTCATATAAATATGTTAAAGGAATATTTTGACAGAGATAGCCCAGCTAATTATTCAGTTATTTTAGTTGTTCCTGTCCCACACAGTGAAGATATCAACGATGGAGTACGATCAGACTATAGTGACTCTGGTATAACCAATCTTCGGAATTCAGAAATATTGAACAACCTAGACCAGAAACTTTCACATCTACAACAACAGGAAAGAAATGAACTAAAACAGCTATTACATGACTATGAGCACTTGTTTCCTGATGTTAATACACGAACAAGTAAAATTTATCATGACGTTGACATTTTAGATTCTGCGCCTGTGAAACAGCATCCTTAAGGATGAATCCTCTCAAACAGAACTATCTGAAGAAAGAAATTCAGTATTTACTGGAGAATGATTTCATAGAACCAAGTAAAAGTAACTGGAGTTCACCATGTATTCTTGTTCCCAAGCCAGATAATACATTCCGTATGTGTACTGACTATAGAAAAGTCAACAGTGTCACCAAAACTGATTCATTTCCAATCCCAAGAATGGACGATTGCATTGATAAAATTGGAAATGCGGAATATGTCACCAAGTTTGACCTTTTAAAAGGATTCTGGCAAATTCCACTGACGGAAAGGGCAAAAGAAATTTCAGCATTTGTAACTCCAGATGGACTTTATCAATATAAAGTCATGCCGTTTGGAATGACAAATTCGCCTGCAACGTTTCAACGTCTGATGAACATGATAACATTTGGTCTTGATAATTGTGACGCTTATATCGATGACGTCATTATCTACAACAACACCTGGGAAGATCATTTGGAAACCATTCGAAAATTCTTCGATCGACTCAGTGATGCGAATCTGACAATTAATTTGAGCAAAAGTGAGTTTTGCCATGCTTGTGTCACATTTTTAGGACATATTGTGGGACAAGGTCAAGTTAAACCTATAGAAGCTAAGGTCAAAGCTATCTCTGAATTTCAAGTTCCAATTTGTAAAAAGCAACTGATGCGATTTCTAGGTATGGCTGGATATTATCGGAAATTTTGTTCCAATTTTTCCAAAATTGCTGAACCTTTGACAAGTTTATTGAGTAAGAAAACCAAATTTCATTGGTCTGACAAGTGTCAGGAATCTTTTGACAAGTTAAAGGCCATGCTTAAGAATGCACCAGTTCTTTCTGCACCAAATTTTAGCCAATCATTTCAATTATCTGTTGATGCAAGTGATGTAGGGGTTGGTGGAGTATTGATTCAGGAAGACAAAAGTGGTGTGGATCACCCTGTGTGTTATTTTTCTAAAAAACTAAACAAACATCAGAAAAATTATTCCACAATTGAGAAGGAATGTTTGGCTTTGATATTGGCTTTACAGCATTTTGAAGTGTATGTTACCTCAGCTCTTTCTCCAGTTATTGTGTACAGTGATCACAATCCCCTTACTTTCATCAACAAAATGAAAGATAAAAATCGGAGATTGTTGAGATGGAGTTTGATATTGCAGGAATATAACATTGACATCAAACACATCAGAGGAAAAGACAATGTGATTGCAGATGCACTCTCACGTGCCTAGAAATGTAATATTGCTTGATGTAATTAAGTCCAGTATCATAAAACATGTTCTTATGTAATTTTGGTTATTATAGTATTAGATGTATATTCAAAAGAAAGCTTTATTATATAAATCTTTCTTTTTTTTTATGAAGGGAGGTGTTATGTATGATGTTTATATAATATTATAAATATTTTAGGAAATTATAAATGTTTCTTCACTTTAATATTTGCTTAAATCTTTATGTTTATCAGGAAAAACATGTTTAACTAGTGTCCTTGAATTAGGTTGTTTTGATCAATATGTTTTCTCAATGTGAAGGTCAAGGTTGAATTTTTGTTTACAAGTAAAATTCCATTAAGATGACACACATTCTAGAACATTCTGTCATGTGACCAATCTTTATATATACCATGTTTGGTGGACATTTATTCAGTTTTGACATTACCATCAGTCTTGTAAAGAGCTATTACAGTTGTGAAAATTCATTCCAAATTCTAAGAGAGGAATTATTTTAAATATTCATTGGATTATAACAGTGCTCATAAACTTTTGGATTTTGGATTTTTAATTGATGATTTTGGAATTTATGTGAACTTATTCAGAGATTTTGGAATACTTCATTTTGACATCAGCACATCAAAGATTACTAGTACATCAGGACTTTGGAGACCATTAGCACATCATAACATTCAAGGACACAGCCGTGAATTCGGAACATTCTATATTTAGGACTTGTGATTAGAACAATCATTCTTATTGGATTATTAGGATTTCAAAACACATTACTGTAAGTGACTTTTTGATTTTTCATTTTAATTATCTAGTAATAAATTGCTTGTTGATTTTTACTTGATTTGTTGGTTTCACTTTCTTTCTGTTACATTTTTCTTAGACCATAGAGTCGTAACAGTGTGTGTGTGTGTTTGGGTATTGTGTTATTGTGATGTTGTAAGGAGTTGACAGAGGCAAAGCTTGACAGAAAAGCACTGGAAACCGATTGGGAACTGAAAGTAGGCCAAAACATTTACAGATCTGTAAATAAATCCAGGTCAGTGTCATCTGATTGTTTACAGTCAATCACATGGCAGTAAATACAGTCAATTCATATCAATTGAAATTATGAAAGCAAATTAATAGATATACACACAAGATTGAAATTAGTTGAAGAAGATTTTACACCTCTTACAATTTCATTAATTATTTTTAAATGAAACATCTGGTGAAGTTAGAAACATAGAAAATATAAAAAGGGAATTAGAAAATAGAATAAATAATTAAAATTAATAACAGATTTATAAACAGGTAATGATAAAAAATTAAAGTGATATTGATGACAAATGTTTAAAAATCTAATAACAATTGAATATTTGTTTGAAAACGAAATCTATTACAACCATAATTTAAATACAGCATTAATGAAAATCGTTATATTATTGAAAATGTCCAAGAATTATTAACTACTGATATGATATACTTTTCACAAGATGAACAGTTACCAAAAATTAAAACTAACAGATACGAAATTTATATCGGATAGAATTAATTTTAATAATAATTATTTTTTTTAAAAAATAATATGAATGTTGTCATATTTTTAAAGATTAGAAATTTTGATCAAATGTAAATATTAAATTAAATATTATTTTCACATTTCAAATTGAACACACTCGGTGACCTTCGCGATTATGACGTCCAGAAAGATACTTTGATAGTGTGAGATATTTCGAGGAGTTTAGAAATGTATGTACAGCAAACTACAAATTTGACCCAGTCACTACTAAAGTTCACACGGTTTAGTTCATGATACAATTTGAAATATATCAGGTGAAGAATGATTATGACATGTTCTTGATGGTTAAGACTGGAATAAGAGATTTTACTAGCATAATCGCACAGAGATACAGCAAGTCAAAAAGATTTTTAAAAATTATGCACAGTATGTAATGTCATGGTCGAGGTCATATATCATGTATCTTTCTGTTTCAAAACATCTACAATCTCAGATTTGATGTCATTGAAATTAAGTGATTTTCATCAAACACGGTTTCCGTTGTCTTCTTATGATTAATGTAAAATACAACCAAAAACGCATATTCTCTCTGAAACCTTTGATCAAATATTATACACATACCATTTGCTTCTCCAAAATGGCACCCACTAAAAGATGGCCTGAATAAATGAATCGCTTTTTTCACGCCATTTAGATTCCCACCTCCATCAATCATAACTAAAGTATTGATTCCAAGAAACATATCGGCTAGTAACTTTACCCACTTATCCAATTTATCCTCTGGGTCTATCAAGATCACCATTTTATCTTTGAATCTCCATTTCTGTCGTATATCCTGTTCCACTGAAAAATTGGGCAAATGATAACGATGCAATCGAAACAGTCTTTATATTCAGTGTCTGTCAAATTTAGTGCAAACAATGTTTTGTGGCAATTAATCGCTCCACAAATAATCATGTTATGGGATTCATTCAAATCAATGTATACACATCCAACAGAGAATTGATTAGAGTTGATTGTTTTTAATCTTAACCTGACCATCAGAAAGAAAAGAGAGATACATTTTGTGAGCATCGATAATTTTTTTCTGTTGATTTTCAATTGGACACATTAATGTATATTGGCTAATTTAAGACCTCTACCATGTGGTCTGTTATCGTTAGTACTTTTCAAATCAAGCCAGATGCAATGAATGTCAGTATGATAATTTTAACACTTACGTTGCTCATTTTTGTGTGATTTTGTTCCTCATCAAAGCAATACTTACTGACTTCTGTAAACTGTTATCCTTATTGACAGCACTGGGAATAAACCATGTTTTTCAGACCTTATATACGCACCGAGATCTTTTTATTGCCGACCTGTAAAATGTGTCTGAATCCCTCTCTCCTGTTTTTTTGCACAGTATCACAGCACCATTTAAATTTATTCTGGGAGAATCAAGAGTGATGTTAGTTAAAGGTTGTTAAAGGTTTATTAACTGCTATGTCTATGACTATATATCTCTCTCTCTCTCTCTCTCTCTCTCTCTCTCTCTCTCTCTCTCTCTCTATCTCTTGAAAGCAATTAACTTCTGAACTTGTCATTCTTGAACGGAGAAATTGTTTTCCATTTCTTAGACCTGGTTACCTCCTATCACTTCAGCCAATTTTATGAGTGTAATGTAAAATCTGTAGCTCGGGGGAAGAGAAGATACAGTGGACAATGATGTATCAAGTGATATCCTAAACTTCTTTCCAAACACTATCAACTGTGTAACTTCAATACCAGTGGTTTGAGCGTTACCAGCTCCAGATCGCAGCTGCCTGAGTTTTCATTCATGATACCTTGTTCAATATTGTTTCTCATAACCGATATAACCAACCACATATCTTTGTATTACGTGTAAACGTTGTAGTCATTTAACTTGAAAAGATCGTCACTTCCGTATGATATGGAGATGTCTTTCACAAGCATTCTGTACATGTTATATGTTTGTACCACACAATTTTTAGAATCTCATTTCTCATTCATATTAAATAACACAAGCAAATTAGCAGATACAATTATATTTGAGCTGAGCTTTGGTATACAAAGTTGTAATGTTTGCTCGGGTTTAATGTTGCTAGGTGTATAAGTGATACAATGATGTGTGTGACGGAGGTATTTTGTTTTGTGTTTTGGGAGTTACGTATTGCATTTACGTCGACATCATTGCCCTCATAAAAGCCTACAAAAATGTGAAAGTCTACCAAAACCTGTAAGCAACATACACGTTAATACGTTAATGTATTCATATTTTACACGTTCATTTCAAGGTTGGTAACAATCATTCACTTTAGGTTAACAATTTTAGACTTATCGTTTAACTATGTCTACCATCATCACTTTCTATGAGTTGACGAAATCAGAGAAAAGCATCGTCCAGGTTGTTCAAGTATTGTGTGATCGAACCTTAGTCTTGCATTCAAGTAGCAAAACATTTTGGCCCTGTTTTCCTCGAAGTCTTCAAGTTGTCTCTGGTGCTGCTTAAATATTTTTCGTATCGAATTCGTTCCTATTAAACTCCGTTGGGGTCAAATAACTTGAGCAAACAGTTGATTCCTGGAAATGCTAAACCATTCGCTGCTTTTGCTCCACCAATTATAACTGCATGATGGCATGATACTGCTGTCAGTTAATATATTGCTGTGACAACCCCAGAATCACGTAGAGTATGAAATGTCATTTTTGGACTATGTTGAAATTGAAACGATACTATATTGTTCTCTTCAAGATAAAATATCTGCGATTCTTTTACACTGTACAGATCTGAGTCCATTATATGATTGGTTGTGTATACAAAACGATGACTGTTTACCTCTAATACAGTACACAAGTCAAAATAAGTTAGATTAGATTTAGACTCGATATATATGTTGACAAATATTGTATATGGAGCAAAATTAAATTTAATTAAGATTCAACCAATTTTTGAGGTGTAGTTTCAGAGTTAACTTTTTTTAGCAACTCTTTCTTTGTTTGATATTTATAGCAAGTAAGAGAACTATATACGTTTACTTCCGTGACAAGATATATGTTAGTTCCATCATTTATGTTAATGCCATCCGAATTATCTAGACTCATTACAATACGAAAAGCGTAAAGCAATATACATCAAGGCATACGTTTTGTTATTTCATCAAACTAATTTTGTTGTTATCGATTTCCTTGTTCATTTAATCCAATGTAACATGCAATGCAATCCTCTTTACGCCCATTTCCGTGTTAAATTCAGTTTTGAATGCCTCTACATTTTAGTTTATTTCGGTGTTAACTCCATTAGTGATACCACTTACCGCGAGTGTGTTTTTTCTTTAGCTACTTCAGTTTTAGATGCATCTACAGCTATTGTTAAAACTTTTGCTTCAAATCACTTAAATCTTTTCTCAATCGTTTAATTTGTTTACCTAGTTCGTCAATGATACCTTTTACCACATCTGTATTATTGACCACTTCTCTATCAACATACTCTGTAGTGTCTATTTAATATTGTTCAACCTCAGGGTGTAATGTGTTGTACAATGTATTGAATGTAAGATCTTTCATTGACTTGATTTCTTTCATTGACTTTGATTTTATCACCCTAATCTACAATGGCTATATCGTAGATTGTTTCCATTGATATGATCGTGCTTTCATTCACATTCAGATTGTTTTGTGTTGGTTTTTTTTTACCTTATTTATCTTTTTGGTTATCTTTGTTAAATCATTATTGTTATGCAACTCTGACAATGTATGAGAGTTTGTTATTTAGGACAGTAATGAGTGTATCACTTTTTTCATTAGCATTCTAATCTCGTAAACTTTCTGTTTGATTTGCTATTCAGATAGCTCTGAAACTGCACCAATTAAGGTTGTAAAGTGACTTAGTCTTCCACAGAATTTTTTATTTCTCCACAAAGCTCTCCAAGTCATCTATATCAGTATTTATTCTCTGCTCGATTTGCTTTAAATATTGCCGAGCGTTAGGTAATCATCTGCTCTTTCCTATACTGATTGTATGATTTGGATAGGAGTAGTTAAAGTATAAAATGTCTGTTTAAGCAAGTCTTGAGCTTCTAAAATTTTTCGTTCTTTCCTAATCAATTTTTTTTGCAGCTCTGATATTTTACTAGCTCTCTCATTACCATTACGTTCAATAAAAGTTAATTTATTATGAACATTGTTCCCTCCTTGTCTTGATATCTTCAAATTGTTATTACTGAATGTGCTTAGTATCTGGTTTACAACTCTTCTCAGCACAACTATTTTATTTGCTACATGAGTTAATTTGTCAGGGTCACGTAAATTGGTGATACTGTTATTGTTCACATCTAAGTTACTGTTAATCGTTAACCTAGTGTTGCATTTACTCAGTCTGTTTTTGTACCAACGTTGAAAGGTTTACTAGGACATTGAAGTGATATTTTTTCCAATCATCCTGTACCTATTTGATTTACTTTATGTGGAAAACATACGTTACTGGCATACGGTCAAATTCAATTACTTTGCTATCTTCATCTCAATTGCTGATGTCCGATCTGTAACTTCTTGAATACGTTGTGTTGCTGTTTTACTCATTTCATGCGACATTAACCCTAAAGCTACTCTATTTATTGTGTAAAAGTTTTGTCAGGTAAACGTCCATTGGCTATCAAGTAGCATATTGTGAATTAGGCAAAAGAAACTGGAATGAACTGTTTGAAAACATTTTCAAAATCCATTGCTGAAAATTAACCATTTGTAAACTTCAATAGGTTTTTAAAAGGAACACTTTTCTGCTGATTTCCAATAGAGAACGACCATCATTTTTTTATAATGCAGACTGTTTAATAACGCAAGAAATGTTTTTTCACAGATTATTAGTACAGAACAGAACAAAACAATTTGATACAAAAGAAAATGCATACATTTGTAATTAACACAAAACGATTCACAAACAGTTGATTACATTCTGTTTCCCTAAGTCTACTGTTAAAATTGTACCTACAAGACCACACAAACAATATATCTCTTATTTATTCCTTCATCCTTCTCATTTCATTATATGTATGTACGTCATCTATCTTGACATGTTACACAACTCTTGTCTGCATGCCCATTAACTAATTAATTATGTTTATAATCGAGAGGAACTTGTAAGTTGAGATTATTGTCTCTACTGTCTCTCGTTGTAAATTGGGTTGATGTTGTGTTTTTGTTTGTTTTTTTCCTCTTTCGTGCTTTTGTTGTTTTTTTTTTGGGGGGGGGGTGTCATTTGACATGTTGCTATTTATGCAGCGAAAATGTTGGTCAACGAGAAAACAGACGGAAAGTATGTTTGCTTTGAAACTCGATTACTCGATTATACCGTGTTAACAATTTTGTCAGGTAAAAGTTATATCAGATAGTCAAGTGTCAACTGGGTTAGAGAAAATGAATGCAACTCTGAGAATTGATGTAAGTGCCGTGTGATAAACAAGTTGATAATGTTCTTTGGTTCGCTAAATATGTTGGTTTTTTTATTGCCTGTAAATGTTAGCCAGCTAGATAACAGATTTGAACCTCTGTTAAAACATTTCAAGTATTGGGTTGAACTAGGTCATGACTTTGCCGTTGTAAGATACTGTCATGTTTAGAATATGCTATTCCAGTGGTTTGACGGATTTTTCATTGCTCATTGCAAAATCCAACTAATTGTTTAAGGGTTGAAGCAACTTACTTGTTGACTAAATGAACACGATACCAAAAATAACTACTTCGCCATCTATAAAATAGTAGATTCTGTTGTTTCAGAGTGTTTCATTTCCTTTATGTTGTGTGGCTTAGGTACTGTTCCAGCATCTTGTTGCTTCTTCAAACGCTGAGCGTTGGCTAGTTTATATGCCTGTGAACGTTTTCTAAGTTGCCCACCAAGATATTTTTTGTCCATTGCGTATGTGCTTTGCTCAGTTATTTGCTTACCTTGTTTGAATGTGGATTGTTTTCTTTATTTTTTTCATTTATTTTATAATAAAATTCGGAGGTTGACTTACAATGTATTTACGATTAGTCAAATTATTTTGAAATGTAATTGGGTAAATACAAAGATGGGTTCGAAAACATGACACAGATGTGTAGAAATTACATACGTGACGGAGTTTACAGAACAAACCGTTCTTATAAGCATTGTCATAAAGATTATTAGCAAAAGAAAAAAAAATTAAAAGTGATGAGATGAAAATAGAGGTCACTAAAATGAGTACCACAAAATAATACATCAAACAAAGATATCGCAATGATGAAAACTTCAGATTAATCTGAATGACAAGATATATAATTTTGAAATCTCTAAAACAACACATCAAGTCAGACACGATATGTAAGATACTGGATGCTCGATCAATTGACTTCTACCGTCGACGGCTGAACTTCACAAAGAATGAAGGTGTTAAGTGAAGATGAACTAGACATAGATCGTGCCATTCCGTGTGGTTCGTTTGACCTTTCTGATCCTGAACAGCACATAAAATGTTTCCACTGGACGAATACTAGTTAGCAAGCCACTGAAAACAGATTTTGACAAATGCGCAAATGCCATCCAGTGAATAGATTGACGATTACAAGGAAAGAGTGGTCAATCAAGATGGCGAACTACCTCACTGATCGGATTATTGGCACTATTGTCTAATCTATTTTTCATGTATAACTTCCTTGTAAACAGCTGCTCTTGGAACGGCAACTATTGTAACGAGTATGGATAAAGCCACAAATGCACCAACAAAACAACCAGCACACATTTTAATTGTCAATTAGTTTTCAAAATTGCTTTACCCATTGCCTTATGTTATCTTGTTGAAATCTTCATGCTTAAAAGTAACCAAAAAGAAGCACTCAATGCTGACGTAAACCAAGAAGACTAGAAAAAGGACAACCACACGCAAATAGTATCATCATCTGTTTACAGCCACCACTTTTTCAATTAACTAATCATTCATTTTGCTGATTACTCACTTACTCACCAATAATTACTACTGGGTCTTTTTTGTTGTTTTTTTGTGTAGTTCTTCCGTGTGTTATTATTGCTATGGTCATTCCTCGCAGTACATAAACAATGCAATATCTGGGATATAATTTGCGGTTACGCCACTTTACATTCAAAATCGGATGGCGCTATAACTGCTCCCTTTGTAGGTCAATACCAACTAGTTTACAGCATCATCAGCCAAGTTGAAGCCAACTGGGCGAGACATCAAACATGTTCAAGCTTTTGTTCCATTAGAAATAGTCATGTATACGTTTGTAGTTTCAACGCTTTTTTGTGTTTATTGTTTGTCTTGTCTGTTGTTTTTTTCCATTGACAAAGACTCAAAGAGAGTCAAAAGCGCTTAGGCTTGCTAAAAACTAGTTTTGCACTTATGATTGTCTGCTTGTTGCATTTATCTTAATAAATCCGTGACACACGCGATGCCGAGAGAGTGAGAGATACACACCGATTTGTATGTTTTAACTCACTATGTAATTTTTTCTTTGTATAATCTATTATTATCTATTCTATTTGTATATAGTATATTTTCGCAATGAAATTTACCATATTTTACCTTTCTATAGTTGTTTCTTTGCATTCCATTATATGCTTTTTAGTATAAAGGTGTCTCTTGTACAGTGACACACTGGAATACTTGGAATCATAATGTTGGCTGAATGCCGTATCTCCTGTTACCCATGTGTCATACAGGTATTTGTGCATATAACTCTGTGTTGTGCTGTGCCTTATCTTCGACCATTTATTTCATATATGTGTCCATTGCAGTTCTGGGTTGTTGAATTCTACTCTAAGTCTTGTTTTTTGTGTGTTTGTTTTTGTTTTTCTTTTGGAGGGGGGAAGTAGTTTGTTTCCTGGTTAATAATCGTGTGTATTGTTATATTCCTTCTCTTCCCAGATTGCTTTTGTGTTTCTGTATTTAAAAATATTTCTCATCTGCCCCATTTGTCTTGGATGTTCTATTAATTTAGTGAATTTAGTATTCTTATATATTTCCGGGTTGTTGCTCAGCGTATATCCAAAAACATATATATAGATAGATGTCCATAACTTTTTTCTTTAATAAGTTTATTATTCTATTAAGTATATTTACTGTCTTTATATTCTTTAGCTGCGGGGGTCCTAATCCTCCCTCTACGCATAGTTTTAGTCTATTTGCTAGTATTTTCCTTAATATGTTATAGTCCGTGTTGAAGACTGAGATTGGTCTCCAAATTTTTTAATCTGATACTTCCTCTTTCCCTTTATATAGCAATATGATCACACCTTTCTTCGTTACTTTAGTCATTTCAATATTTTAGAATATCGTGTTATATACGAACTCTAGTATCGGGATTAGTTGATTCCGGAATTTAATGTAGAAATCTATAAATAAGCCATCTGATTCGGGAGACTTCCCTTTGTTGAGATTAGTTATAACATGCTTAGTTTCTCTTGCTGTTATGAACTTATCAGAACTTTTTGGGGGATTCTTCTGATATTCTTTCAAAATCCACATTCGCACAATATTGGTCTATATTCTCTTTGTGATATTTTGACTAATATATAGGTTTATATAGTATTCATGTATCTCTCTCGTTATATCTTCACGCTTTCTATATACAATGTTATTTTTCTTCAAAGCTTTCACATTTTTCTATTTTCCCTTCTAATTTCCTCTCTTCTGTATATTCCCCTTCCCTTGGTATATAGACTACTAAATTTCCCCGCCCTTACTATGGTTCCCATACGTTTAAACTCTTGTAATTGATTGTATTGTTCTCTTGCTGCATTTTTATCCTCTTCACTGGTCTCATTTCTATTTGTTAATTTAATACATGTTTTGTTTCTCTTCCCTCCTCTCTATTTCGTTTTATAGTACGGTACTTTTTAGATTTGTTCTGATTTTCCCTTTCAGTTTCTCCCATTCTAGCGATTGTGAAAAAATCCTGCAATATTTGTTGCATTATTTTTACATATTCATCATCTTCCAATATTGAGTTATTTAACTTCCAGTACCATTGTTGCCATTTCCTCCTATTGACCAATTTTATCTTTAGCTTATAGCACTATGATCTGATGCATTCGTTTATATGATTTCTCATGATTCTATCTGTTGTGTTCCTTCTTCCGATACATTATACTTATCTAAGCGACTTCCTTGGTTGGTTTTATATCTATATGTATACTCTTTCTTTTCTCGATAGAATGGTCTGTATAGCGAAATCCAAGAGTAGTTCTACCGCGTATTATTCTATTCCTATCAGTATTGTATTCTTAAACATTCAACAAATCTGGACTTTGAAACAATCGTATTCATATCTTTCTTTCATTCTTTATTCTGTGAAATTTTAAGCTACATTTGCACGAATAGCTCAATTGTTTGGAGGGGTGCCACCGGGAATTGCGATAAAAGAAATGAAACATATATTAAGGACCGTTTTGATTTTCGTTGTGCCTGAACATTGCCAATTTATCACAGAAAAGATGTTATTTCTAATAGAAAGATAATTATATGTATTCCTGTTTAGAAAGCAAAAAGATTACAAAAGGATTTGGTGCTTAATAATCAAATTTATTACGAGGCAACTAGACAATGTGGTTGAAAATCACAACATATTGTTCACTCGTAGTGCATTTCTTCACACATGTGCACACGTCCATGCTGAAATAATACTAGATGTTTATCTAAGGAGTAAGAACAAGTCCAAGGTACAATAATGAACATTGTACTCAGTCGCGGTTCCGTCCAATTGTAACTATATTAACATTATTATATCAGACAGGGTCTGTACGGAGTAATGTGGAGTATACAACAAAATCATCATCTGCAAATATACAATAAAATAAACGCTGTGTCTGCCGCATACGAAATTGGCATACTTCAAGTTTGAAAGGAAAGTATAAAAAAGAAAACATAGGTAAAATAATACAATAAACAGTAACGAAAAGTAAAACGTCAAGCAACAAGACGAAGGAATCCAATATATAGACTGACCGTATCAACTACGAGCGTCCAACAACCACGGCAAACAATGTGGTTCGAATCCCCAAAGGGAACTTTTTAAAAATATATTCATCTAAATATTTTAAGTGGGACAACTGCCCCAAATAATAGTTAGGTTTAATTTATAGGTTAGAAACTATCTTTAACTAATTGATGGCTTTTCATAAGCAACTCAGATCATATGAAATATTTGGGAAAAATGTAGAGAATCCCCTGCTATAAAATGCAAATTGGTTAATGGAATGCAAAGCCTAAATTGGTTTGCAAATAGTAGTATTTTCATAGATGATGAGTAGTAAATATTTAGAGATATTCTTCTAACGGAAAGTACTGAGTTGGGTCTGGGTCCTATTCAGCCTTCAAAATTGCTGCCTGTCTAGCAACTTGATATCTGCTACTCACAGAGTGCATTACATTTTTCTTGTTTTCCAGGAGGTTGTAAATGTTAATAGTCTGTTTTGTTCCATATTAATGCATATAATCTAATCAGAAGTGATTCCATTATTATGGAATAGGTAATATGTATATTGTGAACAAGATTTTGTTGTACGTGATGTATCACTGACTGCAATTGCTCACAACCGCAACTGGAGTTCCGAACCCAGGAAAGAAAAGGAATCTTACTGGATACGCCGCCTTAGAACACTGAAACCAAGCGAAGTAAACCAAGAAGACTAAAAAAAGGACAACCACACGCAAATAATATCATCATCTGTTTACAGCCATCACTTTTTGAATTCAATCATTCATTCATGTTGCTGATTATTCACTCACTCACCTATAATTACTACTATTTTTTTTTTTTGTTTTTTTTTTGTAGTTCTTCCGTGTGTTATAATTGCTATGGTCATTCCTCGCAGTACAGAAACAATGAAATATCTGGGATATAATTTGCGGTTACGCTACTTTACATTCAAATTCGGATGGCGCTATTGCTCCTTCCTTTGTAGGTCAATACCAACTAGTTTACAACATCATCAGCCAAGTTGAAGCCAACTGGGTGAAACGTCAAACATGTTCAAGCTTTTGTTCCATTAGAAATAGTCATGTATACGTTTGTAGTTTCAACGCTTTTTTGTGTTTATTGTTTGTCTTGTCTGTGTTTTGTTTTTTCCATTGACAAAGACTCAAAGAGAGTCGAAAGCGCTTAGGCTTGCTAAAAACTAGTTTTGCACTCATGATTGTCTGTTTGTTGCATTATTTTAATCAATCCGTGACACACGCGATGCCTTGCTGGATCAAGTGCACTTGAAAGAACTGTTATTCACCATATGATCTGTATTCTTTATATATATATATATATAATATATATATATATATATATATATATATATATATATATGTATATATATATATATGTATATATATGTAGTGAGAGGGTGAGAGATACACACCGATTTATATGTTTTAACTCACTATGTTGTTATTTCTTTGTATAATCTATTATTATCTATTATATTTGTATATAGTATATTTTCACAATGATATTTACCATATTTGCCCTATATTTTATTTATAATAGCATTTCTTTCTATAGTTGTTTCTTTGCATTCCATTATATACTTTTGAGTATAAAGGTGTCTCTTGTACAGTGGACACACTGGAATAATTGGAATCATATGTTGGCTGAATGCCGTATCTCTTGTTAGCCATGTGTCATGCAGGTATGTGTGCATATAACTCTGTGTTGTGCTGTGCCTTATCTTAGACCATTTATTCCATATAGGTGTCCATTGCAGTTCTGGGTTGTTGAAAACTACCCTATGTCTTTTTTTTTTTTTTGGGGGGGGAGTAGGTTGTTTCCTGGTTAATAATCGTGCATGTATTGTTATCTTCCTTCTCTTCCCAGATTGCTTCTGTGTTTCTGTATTTAAAAATATTTCTTATCTGTCCTATTTGTTTTAGGGGTTATATTAATTTAGTGAATTTAGTATTCTTATATATTTCCGGGTTGTTGCTCAACGTATATCCAAGATCATATATTAAACGTGTATGAAATGTATCAAATGTCTTGTGTCTTTCATGTTCCTCTCAAAATTCTCCATACATCAGTCATGGCTGCATCCTCCTCTTCTGTTGTCAAAGTGATTGACGAAAAGTTAGATCGTCAAAGTTGGGAACTTTGCATCTGCGCCATCCTTTTAACATGTTGATTGGTGGACACAGTTGTTCAGGCAAAACCGAATTTGTCAAACGTTTGATCGACCACAAATCCCGTTTGTTTGATCGACCCCCTAAACGTATCGTATGGTGTTACAAAGAGTGGCAATCGTCTAATCGTGTTACACGTTACTCCAAGAAAGTCAAGGAGAAGCCATTTCGTTTGTAGACGGCATTCCTCGCGAAGACGATGCGATCGTGTCTGACTTGAGTCAAACACATCTGGTCATCTTCGATGACATATTAGGAGAAGACGAAGAAGAAATTAAACTTTTGTTTACACGAAAAGGTCATCATCGTAATGCCAGTATCATTTACATTAATCAAAATTTATTTCAACAAAATAAAGCCCATCGTACCACCAGTCTCAGTGCTCATTATGTGGTGTTGTTTAAAAGCCCCAGAGACAAATCTCAAGTGCAAGTGTTAGCCAAACAGTTAGGAACTCCTTGGCTAAATTATGCGCACGACGATGCCACTCAAACACCTCATGCGTATTTACTCATCGATTTAAAACCCACCACTCCCGATTATTTTAGATTTCGTACGAATTTGTTTCACCATTGGAGTCAAGAAGGAGATCCTGTCATTTACATGTCCCCTTCGGTAACTCTCTGAAAACAATACTATAAAAACATCCACCACGTCATTTCTTTCCTACAGTCTACAAGATGACTTCCTTTCAATCTCATCCTCCTGCCAAATTGATTCGTGGCCTGTATGGCATCAGTCGCGAAAAATATGCACAAGTCCGTTGTTAGAAGATAGTCTCAAAGAAGTTTTACGATGGTTTACTTTGACAGCACTTCAATTACTTCAAGGCATCATTCACATACCCCATCAAACCCAACGCTTTTTTGAAAAACATAAAAGTGCGTTGTCACAACTGGCAGATCTAAGAATTGATCCACGCACTAAAAACAAATCATTTTGACACCTGGTTGCAGTGGTTCTTTAGGAGGTGTCATTATTCATTCTCTTTTGAAATGGGATCCTAATGCCCAAGTCAAAACCAAGAATAAAAAGAAGAAGAAAAAAAAACAAATCTCCTCAAAGTCGGCCACAACAACACACCACACACAAGAACAAAAAAAGCCCTAAGAAGAAAACCCCCTCCAAGAAAAAACCAAAAACAGCTCCTGCTGCCAGAAAGAGAGGTGCTACTGCTAGGACGCGCACGTACTCCCGAAAGACACGAGAGGCAGTGACGGTGTATCCCTCTCCTACCACTTCTTCTTCGCCCTTCGAGATAATGCCTGCCAAACCTGATTTAAGACCCGTGTTTTTTAATTTGATGCAGAAATGGAAACCTATTTCGAAAGTCACTTCTTCTCCGGGGGCATCTACTTCGGTTGCTCTTGCCACTGCGGCTGCCGCTAAAAAAGTGGCTTCACCTAAAACCAAAGTCCAAGACAGAACAGGTGTGTCACAAAGTTTACTGGATTTATCCAAACAAGAATTGACACGACTGAGTCCATTTAAAACACCTCATCGTCGAGTGACGCCTGTCATAAAGTTGGTACGCCGTGCCGACCATCAGTGGAGACGAGTTCCAGTATAAAAAAGAAGTGTGGCATTCGAGGGACCTCGGTTCTATTTTGCTCCTGACACCAAAGATGGCCCCAAAAAGTGCACACCACCCTAGTCGTCCCAAGAAAGACAAAACCAAAAAAGGACTTCCACCTCGTCTCGCAAAACATTGGGATGTGTTGTCCGTCCTAACTAAATCCAATCTACCCATGCCAAAACAACTCATTCAAACAGCCCCGAAAGAAATCATCGATACTGTGTGTGAATGTTGTTTGAATGTGTTGAAAGGAACGGTACCTTTGTCCAAGATACAGAAACAGAAATTAGGAAAATATCGGAACGTTCTTCGCCAAATGGTCAAAAAGATAATACCTCTTAGTCAAAAGAAAAAAATGCAGGTGTAACGAGAAGGATTTCTACCCATGCTGATAGGACCGTTGTTAAAAATAGCTTCTCCTTTGTTATGATTGATTGCTGGACCCCTTTTAGGAGTAGTCATGAGATAAAGATTGGAAGAAAAAGAAGATAAAAAGGACACCCTTCTCTGGAAAGACAACACACTTGTACCTTTGGATCTTATGGAAGGACGAAAATGGCTTTAGTTCCTTACAAACGATGGATGGAACTCCATCGTTGGTACGAACAACGGATACCTCATTTACCTCCCAATCCTAATCTTAACGAGATGTCACAGTTACAACAAGAATTACAATCGTTAATGGATCGAAGTGATTTGTCAGAAGCAGAAAAATCGCAACAGTACGGTCAACTATTGCGACGTCTTCAACTCTTTCACCAGAAAGTTTTAGACGAAACAGCTAAACCCACTCTGAGAGATTTCAAGGCCATGATGAAAAGCGAACCTAAAACCACTAAAACAGACACCGCCACGGGGATAACAGAAGACGACGACACACGAGAAGTGTTTCAAACTCCGTCTGCTCCCATACCTAGTAAGATTGCAGCTTCCATGTTGACACCCTCTCCAATGCCTCAACGAGAAGAAATGAAAGCTTGGGTTAAAACAATGATGTCTTCAGCAGAAGAAAAAAAGAAAGAAGGGAAGACAGAAGTAAAAAAAAGACATCAAGAAATAAACCACCACTTCACAACCAACTCCTGTGGCTCGTCGGACGCGTCAAGCTTCGTCCAAACCTTCCCTACCCCACGAATCCAAAAGTAGTATCGAACAGTGCGTGACTTATTGAGGAGCGACATTGTATCATGGAGACACTTTTAGCCAGCATTTACTACAATCCTGCACATTCTGCTGGTTACGGAGGAGTTCAAAAATTGTATCGAGCAGCTAAAAGCAAATTGAAAAGTGTACGTTTGCCAGAAGTACGACAATGGTTACAAGAACAATCGACGTACACATTACACAAACCCATACCACGAAAATTTGCCATTGTATCATGGAGACACTTTTAGCCAGCATTTACTACAATCCTGCACATTCTGCTGGTTACGGAGGAGTTCAAAAATTGTATCGAGCAGTTAAAAGCAAATTGAAAAGTGTACGTTTGCCAGAAGTACGACAATGGTTACAAGAACAATCGACGTACACATTACACAAACCCATACCACGAAAATTTGCCAGAAGTCAACCCAAAGTGGCTGGCATCGATCATCAATGGCAAGCAGATTTAGCTGATGTCTCTCATTTGGCAGCGTACAATCGAGGTTACAAATATTTGTGTTGTGTCATTGACGTGTTTTCAAATTCCGCTTGGGTCGTTCCTTTGACTTTTAAAACTGGTGTTGAAACAAAGTGGTCGTCACCCTTTACGATGGCAAACAGACAAAGGCGCCGAATTTTTGAACCAAGCTTTTCAAAAAGAATTGAAACAACGCCACATTCATTTTTTTTACCACTGAAAGTCCTGAAACCAAAGCCAATGTCGTGGAACGTTTTCAAAGAACTTTGAAAGAACGCATGTGAAAATATTTCACAGATCAACACACTCTCAAGTACATCGACGTGTTACCACGTCTGGTCAAAGCTTACAATCAATCGTACCATCGTAGCATCGGATGTGCCCCTGAAGAAGTCACCCCTGAAAACGAAGTGAGGGTGTTTGATAGATTGTTTGGAACACCTAAGATTGGACACAAGAAAGCAGTGGTGCTCAAGACGGGAGATTGGGTTCGCATTGAAAAAACCAAACGCACTTTTGACAAAGGCTATTTACCTAACTGGACTACCGAATTGTTTCGTGTCACAGGACAAGTCCGTGGACGTGATCCTCTTGTCTATAAATTGGAAGACATGCACGGAGAAGTGTTAAAAGGAACCTTTTACTTGCCTGAGTTACAACGAGTGACCAAAAAGGAAGACGATTTGTACATTCTCGAACGAATAACACGTAAAGTTGGTAAACGTCGAGTGGAAGAAATCAAAGTGCGTTGGTTCTAATTTTGATTCTTGGATTGCCGCTTCCCAAGTCGTCGACTATAAAAAGAAGAAGTAACCAACATGCCGTTGAACACAGCAGCTAGCTCTTCTTCACAGAGTTCCTCTCTTCAAGAATTACAAAAACAACCTTTGTGGTTGCGGTGCGGAGAACGTGTGCCTAAAAATCAAATCGTCTTTTTCTTCAAAATCTTTGTGGTGTATTGTGTTATCGGAGCAAGGTGACAACCAATTGTGGACCATTTTAACCAGCAGTTGCATTGGTTATCTCCTGCCTAGTTCTTCCTAATAGAGTACGGACAGTAACAACAACAACAACAACGGTGCGGAAAACGCCAGTCATCCTTCTTCCAGTCACAACAACAACAGTAGCCCTCTTTTGGAACATTTTGAACATCATTCTCCTTTGCAACGAGTGACTCCTCGGACACCAGAACCCTCGAACTATGAAGAACCAATTTTATTTAACCTTACCCAGTGACAGTTCTATGGATGTGTTTCCCAACAACACCTTATGTTGTTTCACAGCCAAATTACCTCAGTCCATACAATTGGATCACGAAGCTCATTGGGAAGTGGCTTTGGTAGAAATCATTCATCCTACGCAAGCCCTCAATATCAACGAAGGTCAAAACACTTTCATCGTGGATATCCTGAACGAGCAAGTGCAAGAACATTTGGACAAAAATGATCCTGGCATTTACGAATAAAAAAAAATCATTACACACCAATCCTCCTTCCTTGACTAGCTATACCATGAGAATTCCTGTGGGGTATTATTTTAATGCTCAATATTTGGTGGACACCATTGCGGCTATTTTCAATGACCAGTTTGGCAAAGCCTTGGACAAAGCCAAGAAAACTGTCCTGATCGAGTACCATAAAATTGCTCATCGTCTTAAAATGAATTTTTCTGACGCCAGAATATCGTCCATCGATTTTTGTCCTGGATTGTTTGATATTTTGGGTGGATACACACAACTAGCTCCTATGAAAGACGTTTACAGCAACTATCGATTTTACAAGTATTTTCGTTGCCCTGTCGAATTGAACGATGGACTGAATTTACTGTTTGTGTACTCCGCTGTGGTTGAGTACAACGTGATGGAAAACACAGCCGCTCCGTTACTGAGAGTCATTCCTTTCAAAGCTGATTCTGCCATCGCTGCGTACGAGGAAGGTGGAAACAGGTATCACGTTCACCGTGAACTTGTACATCCTCATTATCTTCCTGTCAGTAAATCGTATTTTGACAGTGTCAACATTAGTAAAAAACTTGATCTGGGACAAAATATTATATTCACTAAAGTAAAAGTCACGGTGAAACTACATTATCGAAAACGGTTCTCCAGTGAGTTGTAACACATGATGTATCCTTTGTACCGAAGAGTTGCTCGACAACGATTAATTGATTTAGGAGATATGTTAAAATCCGTTTTTCGTACGGTAGCCCCAATCTTGAAACCCATGGTGACTCGAGGATTGATTGCCTTGAAAGATGCCGCTTTAACGCAAGGAAAAGAATTTCTTCAAAACGTCCTCATAGACAAACAAAATCCTAAAGAAGCCTTTATGAGAGCACGAAAAAATGTGTTGCTGCAAACTGGAAAAGATCTTTTGGGTCGCCGAGAGACCCCTATAAATTCGCTTCCCACTTCTGGCCCTGGCATTACTTCTTCCTCAACGCCACAGCAAGTACAAGGCAGAAAGAGACGTCGACACCCCTTAAGAGCTCATAAACACGCTGTTCAGCAAAAGAATAAGAAAAGAAGAACTGTCAGAGAATTAGACGTGTTTGATTACTAACTGAGAATGAAATGATGCACCGAGATTCTTTCGAATGTACCAAGTCAGAACTAGATATGTTTGCCATGCCACCTACCATGATGACGATGCAAAAATCCCAATGGGTAGAATTTCATCCTGTGTCGTCTGTGGCGACCTCAGCCCCTATCGAATTTGAAATGAAAGGACAAACCGAAGATTACATCGATCTGAATAGCAGTCACTTGTACCTGAAACTCAAAGTGCTCAAAACAGACAACACCAATCCTGAGGCTGATGACAGAGTAGCTCCCGTCAATAATTTCATGCATTCGTTATTCAGCGAAGTGGATTTGTACTTGAATAACAAACTGGTCAGCAGCAGCATGGATACTTATCCTTACCGTGCTTACTTGGAAAATCTCTTGACGTACGGAAAAGAAGCCAAGAATACCCATCTGGATGCTTCCGTGGTATGGAAACCTGACACTTTGGAAAGTTCGACGACACAGCGTTGACTGCAGATGACGATGCTCACAATGTGGGATCTGACGACCGTCGAAAGAAAATCAGACAAGGACGCACTTTAGAACTGATGGATCGTTTGCATTTGGACATGTGGTTGCAAGACAAGTATTTGTTGAACGGAGTGGATGAACGCCTGAGACCGAATCGTAGTAGTACCGTCTTCTATTTGATGGCGAATGCAAACGAGTACAAAATCATCATTGAAGAAGCCAGACTTTACCTGCGCCGTGTAGAAGTCTTACCTAAAGTGGTCAACAACATTAGTCAAACTTTGAGCAGAACCACCGTCCAATATCCTGCCCGACGAGTGGAAGTGAAAATGTTTACTATTGCCTCTGGACTCCGATCCAAGGTCGAAGATCATGTGTTCCAAGAACAGCTCCCCAAACCTCTGCTTATCGGCATCGTCAGTAATGCAGCCCTCAACGGAGCCATCGATCAAAATTCTTTCGACTTTCAACACTTCAATGTCTCCAAGATAGAAGTCACTCGAGATGGCCAGACGTTGTGTAACAGACCTCTTGAACCTAACTTTGCCAAGAAAAATTACTTGAGATCTCACTTGACTCTGTTTGAAGCCACAGGACAGTTAGGAACCAGCAGCAGCCACGGCATTTCGTACGAGGATTATGGAGGAGGATATGCTTTGTGGGGTTTTGATTTCACTCAAGACCAAGGCAGCGACGAAGGGCATTTCCACCTTATAAAATCAGGCCAACTTCGTGTGGAACTTCAGTTTGCCACACAACTCTTGTCAAGACCGTGAGCGTCATCTTGTATGCTGAATTTGCCAATACTCTGGAAATCAACAGTTTTAGAGAAGTGATTCTAGATTATTAGAAGAAAAAATATGGAACACGATGAACCTATGGAGATAGAAGATGAAGGATTTTGTGATCTAGAATCACCACAGCAGACACAAATCACAAGTTAAAAAGAGAAAAGTAGTCGGAACAGTAGTATTACAAAGTTTACTAGATTTTACCCATGTACGCTGTCAAGATGGCCAGAACAAGAACAACATTTAGTCTCCTGTTTTGCTACGGAATTGGCTGAAAGAATTACAGCCCTGACCAGAGGACATTGTTATGGATGTCAAATCGATCATCTTAATCAGAAACAACACGACAAATGTATGATGATGAGTGCAGAAGAAAAGTTGGAAGAATATTTGGATGAGGCATGGTCTCTGATCTCAGAAGAAAAGGTGTTGAGAAAGTGGTATAAAAACTTGCTTGACCATTCCTTACCTCCACTAACTTCTCTGGAGAGCGAACGCATCGAAGCTCTCTTGCAACAGAGTACATAGACTACCCGTTCATGGACTTACTTGACAGATATTTTCAAGCAAAAAGTCAGGTGTGAATTGATGACTCATTATTACCTGTGAAAAAAATAATGGATACATGGGAACTTCATTAACTGTTGACTCGCAGTTCGTACACCGCTTCTTGGAATCCTGTGGTTTGTGCTAAAGATGAACTTCCACATCGCAAACCTAAAAACGTTCAAGCCTATGTCATCAATACCGATGACAGTCATTGACCAGGAACCCATTGAGTGGCGGTGTACTTTCCCAACGATCACAGTTTGGATTATTTTTATTCTTATGGATTACCTCCTTTGGAAGAGGACATCGTTGACTTTATGAGAAGAAATGATGTCTCCACTCGATTCAATAATGTGAGATAACAAGGATCAGATTCCATGGTGTGTGGACAATATTGTGTGTATTTTCTTCATCAACGCAGTCGTCTTGGATTTCCCTTAGAACATTTAGTGACTTGTTTTGAAAGGGAGTACGCTAGAAACGACGCTAAAGTAGAAAGATGATTTTGTGAACATTATGGTTATCTCTTGTCTTTAGCTCAGAAACGTAGTGTGCATCGAGGGCAAAATGACTTAGAACGGTGGAAGTCGAGTTTGACTTCAGAACGTTGTCAACCCTGTAAATACGTTCACGTTTAAAAATGTTTGTTTGTTTGTATTTTGTGTTAGAGAAGCTTCTTCTTGTTTATTAAAAAATGTTGATTTTTGAACAAAATGTGTGGTCTTGTTTATTGATTGAATAAAAAATGGGATGTATATGCTCTTTAACCTATCTCTGTCGATCTGAGGTACCTGCTCTTTCATATTTCTCTCTATCGATCTGAGATATGTTTTCTTTCACGTCCGCGCTTCCAGCATATAAAGCGGTACGTTTGCCAGTCGGGTCATCATTTGTTTTATTTTTTTAATTTTTTTTTATGCTTTCAGAACTTGTGGCCCTTGAAGAGCATACGTGTACTCTAAACCGTGAAAAAAAAGCCTATTTTCTCCACCCTAAAACCCGCTGACCGCTTAGGACCCGGGGGATCACCTTCTAAGCTGGGGTTATGGGTCCCTCACCTAAGCAGCAAAGATTCAAGCGTTCTTCTCGCAGGCAGCGGTAGACCAAAGGTTTAGAGCTAAAGATTTAACCACCGCCATTTAGCCAACCAGTCCTTCAGCCTTCGCCTGAGCCAGCCATCAGCTTCCACCCACCCACCACCTGTTCCAGCCATCGCCAGCTAGCCTGCCGCCAGGAAGACACCACCTCACCTTAATTTTGGATTCACTAAGTATAGGGTAAGATAGGGAAAATAGAATTAAACCTACGGGTAAAAAAACTTTGTACTGTTCGGCTGATTAAGGGAGAAAAAAAAATTTTTCGCCATCTTTCCTCTCTGCTCGATACTAGTATCCGCCATCTTGAATACCTTTTCATCTACTAACTATTAATTGGCGCATGCTAAATATTCATTAAACAACGGTTAGTAATAATTTAATAAATCTATGGATTTAAATCCTTGAATAAACATTTATTTATTTTTTAAAAATTATAAACAATTTTGTGGTAAAATTATTCTGAGCACTGGGGCCTGGTTTAAATACAGGTGTGCCAGGGCGGAAATCCTTGCACTTGCTAGTAGGCCGAACATTAAACAGGTTAGTGTCTACTATAGACCTAACATATATCTCATATCAAATATTCAATCTTTAAGGAAACCGTTGTTTAATACAGTAACAAACTTGATTGATTAAAACTTTTTACACTAACCAGCTGAAACTAGGAACTCCAAAAGTTTTTAAATCAAAATGAGCAAAGTGAACTTAGGCCGCAGACTAGTTAACAAAAATCCCACAAGTATGATATTAACTAAGACATCAACCCCACGAACTTACGTCGGGTGTATCAAGATAGGACAGATGGGAAACGTTAGGGGAAAAAAATTGAACTTCACCACCCTACCTTCCTCGGACATGGACACACTAGAAGCGTCCATAATTGAACACACTCCTAGTGGGAGGGGTAAATTCATGAATGATTCAATGCAAACATCGTCACCATTATTTGAATCTAATGGGCCCCTTTCCCTCGACCCAGAGATACAAATTAAAGGGATGCATAATATGGGAACAGCTTTGTAGGCCTAAATGACACCAAGCTCGTGTCTTCTGAATCCCCAAGTAAGAGCAAAATAGACCCCCAAATGGATGTGATGCTGATTCAGAATAGAGAAGGGGGACTAGAAATCATGCCCAAAAACAATACCCCGACGACGAAAACAACATAAAATATTCAGGAGGGGGAGAAAAAGAGCATTCCGAACCCATCATGTATTCAACAATATTCAAGAAGGTAGGAGTGGACATTAAATTGCCAAATAGGATAGGGACAAATAAACCTAAACTAAAAACAGTAACACCAAAGACCATTAAGGCTGGAGGCGCTACCGTGCACTGCAGCCAAACAGCAGGCCCTTCATACAAAAGACCTGACATAACAGAAGGTTTTAGTCTCATACTCCAAATCCCAGACTCACCAGAACCCAAGAAAACCACACCAATTCAAGGGAAAGGGAAGAGAGCTATGAAAGGGAGCCCAAAATTTAAAAAATCTAAACAAACAATTGACAATACTCAAAATCAACCGCTAAGATATGCACCGGATAACGTAACAATTAAAAACGGCCCCCAACAATAGCGACAGGTCGAAAGACAAAAAACAAATCAATGGACCCTCACCAACTAAGAAAGACACAAACACAGGGGCAAATAAACCAAACAATGTCCATGTCAAACACACACAAGCGTACCAACCAAGAGACATGACGATATTCATAAAAAGTCGGGATATAAACATTAATCAAAGTAGCAATAGAAGCATCTATACAGAGCTCCTAAAAACTCAAAGGGGGACAATTCACGGTAGTCAACACAAGGCAAAATTACATAATTATTAGATGCTCCTCCTCAAGTCAAGCTGCAAAATTCATAGAGGTGCAAAAAATAGGTCCATATCGGGTTACCGTAATTCGACATAAATCCACAAACCCACCAAAACAAACGAAACAAACTAATGGACCTTCAAACCTGCACAAACGAATTACCCGAGTAACACTCCCCCAGGATACGGACTCCATCATCCAAAACATAAGGAAACATGGTAAGGAAGTAGAAAGCGTAGTACGCCTTAAAAACACAGAAGGCCACAATTCATCTGCGGTGTTAATACAATTCAAACAAAGTCCACCATCTTTGATCAAAATAGGACCACATGAAACATATTATCAACTCCAGCAGGTTAAGAACAAACCGCGGTTTTGCGTTAACTGCAAAAGATGGGGACACTATTCGTGCAGCTGTAGGTCAAAGAAAAGATGTAATAAATGTGGCGGAAAACATGATAGGGAATGTAACTACAATGGACAAAAATGTGCAAACTGCAGGGATACACACACACCGAGATCTATAGAATGTCCCTTTGCAATCAAGGAAAAACAAATTGTAGAGTACATGACCATAAACAAAGTCTCATACCGAGTTGCTAAAACTCAAGTAACGGCTGACATAAATTAAAACATCACAGTAACCAGCTCGACGCCAACAGGATAAACATACATAGGGAAAACTCTAGTTCAACCAATTCAAAATCAATCGTGTAAACAAAAGGAGAGTATAAATAAGACAGTAAGCCATAATGGAAAAAATACACACAAAGTATTTCAAGATAAATCCTCTAAAAAAGACAAGATATAAACCAAAACACAGTATCTGCAAAGGTTCAAACCCCCCCAAAAAACAAAAAAAAAACAAAAAAAAACAAAAAAACAACTAAACAACATCCAGACAAAAGGTATTATTCACCACCAAAACCACCAAAAAAAAGTTATATCTACGCCAAATATACAAGGCTCCAATAAATTAAATCTAGAACTACATGTAATCCCTGCAAAACCCACAGTAATCAATACACCAGCGCAAAACACAATACTAAACATCCCAAACATCTCAATGGAGCAAGTACTGAAGCTCGTACGGGATATTATCGATGTGGCTTTGATATTGAATAAGCACAATTATATCCCTGTCGATACCATATGTAACCGGATCTCTGTCCTTACCAACAGCCTAAGGATCCAAGCTAGGCGGCCACTACCATAGGTGACATGGTAATATGTACAAAAATGTAAATAGGACGCACCAATAGTGGATACAAAAGAAACGATCATAATATGGCAATGGAATAGTAGGGGGATCCGGCAAAATTATCCCGAACTACTGCATAGGATAGTAAATGGGCAAAAGAAACCGGATGTAGTGTGCCTTCAGGAGACTCTATTGAGCGAGCAGAAAAAAATCCCACCAAAACTTCCCGGGTTCTCAAAATATTACTGTAAACAAAGACCTCAAGGGAAAAAAGGTGGGGGACTGGCAATATATGTCAGCGATTCTCTCTCAAGTGAGTCTGTTGAGGGCCCACTGCCAAATCAGAATACCTCTAATCTACCGAAATGTCAAATAATTAAAATAAATAACGGAAATAAAGCATTAACTATAGCAAATATTTATGACCCAGGAGGGGACCAATACATCCAACCTGATACATATAAAATGATAGTGGATAAGCTAGGAGATAACTTGGTGATCTGTGGAGATTTTAATGCCCATAGTGAACAATGGGGAGGATCACATTTGGATAAAAGAAGAGGGAATATTGAGATGTAGGTCACAATGTCCAAACTAGTAATCTTAAACACTGGTGCACGCACCAGGATAAACCCCGAAAACGGGACAATGTCAGCATTAGATCTCACCATATGCTCGCCCAAGATCGCGGAAATCGCCGACTGGGAGGTGGATCAATCAAGCACGTTAGGGAGTGACCACTTCCCAATAATAACCACAATCCACACTAAGATTCATAAAAATCTTAGTGCACCTATCCCTAAATGGAGATTTGATAAGGCGGACTGGATATCGTTCCGTTCTCTTTGCGAGGGTATTGCAGGCGGTCAGCTGTATAACGAAAATATAGAAATCTTTAGCGAAAATATCGTTGAGGCGTTATCCTCAGCAGCTGAAGGGTGCATACCCAAAACGGGGGAACGGAGCGGCAAGCAGTCCGTACCTTGGTGGAACGACGATTGTAAGCAAGCCATTGCAGAGAAAAAGAAAGCTTTAAATAGATTTAAACACACCCAAAACTCTAATGATTTCATTGCTTACAAAGAAAAGGAACGTCAAGTGAAGAACACTATAGTTACGGCAAAACAACAATCGTGGAAGGCTTTCTGCTCAACACTAAATCTTAAGGCTAACTCAAAACAAGTCTGGGATAAAATCAAGAGAATTAGAAGGAAATCCTCTTTTTCGATCCTTAACCTGCCCGGGCTTACCACTGACAAAGAAAAGGCCGGGAAATTAGCCGCACACTTTGCCGGCATGAGCAGTAATGCCAACAACTCAAACAAATTTCAAAAACACCGAAATAAAGTAGAGAAAGACCACCCCGAATTGTTCACTGACAGGGGCGATCACTCAAGCCCCTTAAACATCGACTTTACCATTAATGGCGAAAAGCACTCAGAGGCAAAAAAACAACAGCCCTTGTTGAGGACACTCTGGGGTATGAAATATACAACAATCTCCCTGAAAAAACAGAACTGGTGATTTAGGATCTGCTGAATGCGATCTGGAGATCGGGGAAAATACCACAACGGTGGAAACAAGCGATAGTCATCGCAATCCCGAAACCCGGAAAGGATCCAGCAGATGTAAACTCATACAGGCCTATCTCGCTCACCAATAATATATGCAAGATCATGGAAACCATGATCAACAACAGGTTGAAATACCACCCGGAGAGCAAAAACTTGATATCCCACTTCCAGAGCGGGTTCCGTAACAATCGGTCCACACTGGATCAATTGATGCGACTAGAATATAGTGTCAGGCTAGCCTTTAATGCAAAGAGAAAACGTGATCGGAATTTGATCGCAATATTTCTGGATCTAGAAAAGGCATATGATCTCATGTGGACCAAAGGATTGATATCATAACTAAACTATTACGGAATTTCGGGCCGCATCCACAAGTGGATATCTAACTTTCTGACGGGTCGTAGCATTCAAACTAGGGTTGGAAACCAATATTCAGAATCATTTAACCTGGAGAACGGAACTCCACAAGGGAGTGTTCTGAGTCCAACCTTATTTAACATAATGATAAACGACCTGGAAAAATCAGTCGACCCATCCTGCCTTGACCTATCGCAGTTTGCTGACGACATGGACCGGCAACCCTCCAAAAATTAATAAAAATGCACTAAATTACGGTAATAAGCAAGAAAATCCAGTAGAAATAAGGGCCAAAATCCTCTCTGAAATAGAAAATAGGTATGTGGGGTACATCGAAATCTATACCGATGGATCAAAATCCACTGACCCAAGACGTACTGCAACAGCAGCCGTCATCCCGGAGAAAAACATAACACTGGGGGCAAGGCTACCAGATGACTTCTCCATTCATACAGTTAAATTCTGGGCTATAATCCAAGCAATTAAATGGATACAAGATAGCCAAACTCCCAAAGCAGTTATTGTTAGCGACTCCCTCGGTGTGCTGCGGACTCTGGAGTCCGGTAATTCTGCCAGCAGAGATAACATGACACGAGAAGTTTACTTCAGACTCAAAAACCTGGAACCCCAAAAACATACTGTAGAATTCATGTGGGTGCCATCCCATATCAACATCAATGGAAACGAAAGGGCAGATAAAGAAACTAAAATCAAATTAATTGATCAAGACATCTCCCAGTTAACTTCCAGTGTCCAGGAGTTCTACAGTATGATTAGGCAACAAAATAAATCAAAAATGGCAGAGGGAATGGGAAGATACGCAAAAAGGGTGTAAACTCTATAACTTTCAAAAGCAGGTCTGCAGAAAAGTTATCACTCCAAACCTGGTAAACCCCTATGATACCAAAGTTATAAATAGGATTAAAATGGGAAAAACATTATTAGCCAGTAGCTATGGAAGATTTGTGCCAGGTATAAAAGAAGCAGGAATAAACTACCCACATTGTCCCATCCCTGAAACATTATGCCACATTTTTAACGAATGCCCCAAATATACCCAAGAAAGGGAACAATTCCAGGAAAATCAGAAGAAACTAAATACCCCAGATAGCTACACGGAGTTCCTTCAAAAAGGAAATAATAACATAAATTTGGTGTCCTCAAACATACTGGAATTCATTACCGACATTGGGAAGAGAGGGAAGATATAACCCTAGGTTAAGAAAGATAAATACAACAACAACAACAAAAACACAACAAATAAAATTAAAAAATTAAATCAAATTATATTAATTTAAAAATAAATTAAATTAATAAATCAAATTAAAAACTAATAAATTACGATGGCAAACCCGATCGGTCTAAGGCGGGAGAGGAGAGGACCCGTACATGGGGGGAAGGGATCGGTATGTCAGGACCGCTAGAAAGCTAGGGTGCCGTGGCGCGCCGCAAAGGCGAGCCAATCCTCGCCCTATTATCCTAAACGGGAGAGACTCCACTCCCATAATGGGACTGAGAGGTAAGCCAAAAATAAAATACAAAAAGTAAAATTGGAAAATGTGAATCAAATAAACTTTAGCGGTAAAAGATTCAGACATAACATACATCATCTTAACTCTCAAACCAACCATATGTTATCCGATCCCTAACTAAATAAATTTAATAAATACTACGGCAAACCCAAAAGCCTAAGGTGGGAGAGGAGGGGCCCTTCCCAGGGAGGAAGGGATTGGCAGGCCGGGACCATTAGGGACCCAGGTGCGCCGCAAAGGCGATCCAATCTCAGCCCCCTTGGGCTGGAGAATCTCCACTCACTTGGATATGACTTAGGGGCAAGCCAAACCTCAAACCTCAACTTACCTAACTAAAAATTTAAAAAAAACATTGGTATTAAAAGACACCAATTGCCACATACCGTTTCAACAATAATATTAACAACAAAAGCATGTAATTTAACATAAGAGGACTGAGAGGCAAGCCAAAATAAAATACCAAAATAAAAAATATTAATCAAATAAACTTAGGATAGGTACCGATAAAAGAATCAGACATAACAACTACATCATCCTAACTATCAAACTAACCATACGTCTTCCAATCCCTAACTCAATAAATTCTAACAAAGACACTAACAACAAAGCATGTTACCTCTCATTAACATGGATATCATCTACTTCTATTGGTTTATATTAAACTCTTTAGGGAGTACCAAGGAGTCTCGTGTAACTCAACTCGAACCTCAATTAAAATTAACATAGCATAAGGTGGTCATAAGCCCAGACCATCAAACCCAGCCCCACAAAGTGGCATCAATTTGGAATCCAGAATTATTAGATGCCCAACTTAACTGACCCCGACACAATTAAGAGTATAAGGTGGTCCAAAGTCCAGACCATCAGGGTCCCACCGCACAATGCGGTAACTAATTCCTTAAAAAGACGTACCCAAAATTACGATTAAGCACAGGCACCAAGAGAAAACTATGGACATATACTAATATTATTCATTATAAGGTGGTAACATCCCAGACCATCAGGCCCCGCCACACAAGGTGGCAACGATTGAAATTAACAACAAAAAACCAATAATAGTAGGTGCCTGTGCTTACAAACATATAATCGTACTCCATGACTAAATAGGGCTTAAAGGGTAAATAATTTCTTTCTTTCCTTACAACCCTAATTAACCAACTTAGGCAATTAGCCAATAGTACAGAGTAAAATTACATTAGATAAGAAACAAGACGACTACATTCATCTTTTTGCAAAAATATCAATTCTAAGCTCAATCCTGGAACACTTGGAGTCATCCGGGAACGATGAGGAGCCTCCTCCTGGACCTTTTCCTCCTTTGCCACAGCCGGACATTGGTTAACACGTGTGCAGTGCACGCAGTAAACCGTCGGATGGGCTCGCAGCTCGGCCAGCCCTCTGACGAATAATTAATCATGTGCAGTGCACAAAAATAACCCCCCGGAATTGCACGCAGTGCGCGCACTGGGGGTATATAGACGTACATGGCCGAATGGCCGAACACGTCTCAAATTTAAATAAACAAACAAAACAAACAGTCGGGTCATCATTACGCGTCGTCATTTCTCAGTTAGTCATAGGAACAAGTAACACGTATCAGTATTACAGCTAGAGATGGAAGCCATGATTCCGCCCCAGGTCCTGAAGGAAATAAAAGGTTTAGGGCTTACTATTGCATCAGGGTGGAGCCTAAGGGCCCAAGCAAGAAGGACAACCCTTCTACTTATTTGGGAGGAGGATTACAACGACAGAAGCAATAGCAGAAGCCCCCAAAGAAGACCGGGAAAGGGAGGAAAACCGCCGGATCGACAGATGGAGCGAGCTACGCAGACTCAACCGATACCGAGCGCCCCTCCCGTGGAACCCAGGCCACCAGTTCCTCCACCTCCAACAACAACGCATATCCTAGCCTCGAAATTGCCCGAGGCTACGACGCAAACTTCACTGCCACAAACATCAACATCAGTTCAGCAGGGGGCAAGGCAGCGAAGGGAGGAGGAGAGAAAGGAAGAAGAAAGAAGAGGAAGAAAGGAAGGAAACAAAGTTGCTGTGGACACCAAGCAGCAGGGGGCTGTCATGAGAAACCAACCTCCACCCCCAGCGCCATCAATGACCCCAAAAAACAGCAACAAAATAAACAACAACAACAACAAAAACAACAGGCTGCGGAAGCGAGGATGCAACCCCCTCAACCAGCAATAAAGCAACAACCGGAGAAGATACCAAATTGTGAAGAGGAAAGCAGACAAAGGAACCTTCAAGGGGAAGCAGATCAATACCTCGTTGATCAAGCACAAAAGATGGGACTAGAAGAACTCCTGGGTGATGCAGACAAGGCTAGGCGGTATATAGAAGACTTTCGCACAGTCTCAACATCATATAATATGCTGATGGAGGGCCACTTACCCCAAGACCGGAGGGAAAGCACCAGACAGGCAGGCGAAAACATTCGGAAGCTGGGGGAGAAATATGGGAGATGTCCGATCCCCCTAGCGATTCTGATATACAACGAGCTGATTGATGCACACCATTTGCAAAATCAGCCCATTACACTCTGGCCGCCACTGAGCACTACGATGTAGCAGACCTCGTCAATCCACCAGCTAACAAGGAACGGGACAGACGCAAATTCCAGCCGCCTAGCCGCCTGAAGTCGTTCCTAGTGCCGCCAATAGAGGACGATCCTCAGTTTTTTTAAGGGCTAATAAAGAATTGGTTCAAATCCCTAAGGGTTATCATTTGGCAAAATAACCCATTTTGATTTCAACTTTTTTCAAAACAAGATCAATTGATCCATTCGAACACCGATCAAAAATATTTACTATAATATACACCAAATTATGATCAAAAAAATATGTAAGAGTTACTTTAAGTCGCTGTTGCGTTTAGACGTAGTTTCGAAAAATTTAAAGTACACTATGTACACTAAATTCCTAAAATTATTAGAGATTAGGAAAATTGAATTAAACCTTGTAGATTGACTCTAATTACAAATGTGGTTAACACACAATTGTTATTAAGGACAGCCCGACTTAGTTAACTGGGCAAAATGTGATCATGTACGTCATTGGCGTTTTAGGACTTCGTCACGCTTCGCGCCTCCCATGCCAAGCCCGTGCTGCCTACCACTCAAGACATTCATTCAAGTAAATGCAACCTGTAAACATTGTGATTCTAATCCTATGTACAGGCAGAAGTAATTATACACACACTCCCATATCGCGCCTTAAATGAACCCCATTAGTGGGGAAACCATGCAGTGAGGGA
Organism: Margaritifera margaritifera; assembly: GCA_029931535.1. Lineage (NCBI taxonomy): Eukaryota > Metazoa > Mollusca > Bivalvia > Unionida > Margaritiferidae > Margaritifera > Margaritifera margaritifera. The sequence continues at coordinate 160,413 of JAQPZY010000510.1, forward strand.
GAGGTGTGTATTAGTGCACTTTGCGCACATTAAAGCGGCAGGTGTGTTTGCTATCATTCAACACACCTGACTAGCAACTGATTAGGGTGCGGTGCACTCAGTAAAATCTCGTAAATGGCCGAATGGCCGAACACGAGAATAATTTAAAATTAACTGACTAACAGTCGGGTCACGGTCATTCCATTCAGCACTTGTGACCCTTGAAGAGCAGACGTTTACTCTGAACCGTGAAGAAAATAAGCTATTTCCTTCACTCCAAAACATGCTGACCGCTTAGGGCCCGGGGGATCACTCTCTAAGCTGGGCTTAGGGGGCCCTCACCTAAGCAGCAACGATTCAAGCGTTCTTCTTGCAGAAGCGGTAGACTACAAGGCTCAGAGCGAATTTTTTAACCACCGCCATTTAGACAACCAGCTTTCGACGGAGTCAGTCACCAGCTCGCCACCAAAGATACCGTTGTTTAACACATTAACAAACCTGACTGCCTAAAACTTTTCTCTTACACTAACCAGCTGAAAATAGAAACCACAAAATTTTGAATCAAAATGAGCAAAGTGAACCTGGGCCGCAGATTAGTTACCAAAAATCCCTCTAGTATGATATTGACTAGGACCTCAACCCCACCAACCCACGTCGGGTCTATCAAAATAGGGCAGATAGGAAACGTTAGGAAAAACATTTGAATTTCACCACCCTACCTTCCACCCTACCTTTCTCAGACATAGACATGCTAGAAGCGTCCATAATTGAACACCATCCTAGTTGGAGGGGAAATTTCATGAATGATTCGATGTAACCATCGTCGCCATTATTTGCATCTAATGGGCCCCTTACCCCCAACTCAGAGATACAAATCAAAGGGATGTACTTTGATGGAAACAGTTTTGTAGACCTCAACAACACCAGGCACATGCCTTCTGAATCCCCAAGTAAGATCAAAATAGGCCTCCAAATTGATGTGACCCAGATTAACAATAGAGAAGGAGGGCTAGAAACCATTCCGAACACCAATACCCCTACGATGAAACAAATAGAAAATATTCAGGGGGGGGGGGGGTCATTCCGAACCTATTATGTACTCCACAAGAGTAAAGAAGGTAGGAGTGGTAAATAAATCAGCAAATAAGATAGGGACAAATAAACCTATAATAAAACAGCAGCTACAAAGACCATCAGGACTGGATGCGCTAAGGTGCACTGCAGCCAAACAGCAGGCCCTTCGAAAGAAAGACCTCACATAACAGAAGATTTTAGTCACATACTCCAAATCCCGGAGTCACCAGAGCCTAAGAAAAGCATACCGATGGAAGCGAGCTATGAAGGGGAACTCCAAATTTAAAAAATCCAAACAAACAATTGACACTATTCAAAATTATTACGGAAAAAATGCACCGGATAACGCAACAATTAAAAAGGGCCCCAACAACAGCAATAGATCGAAAGACAAAAACAAATCAATGGACCCTCACCAACTAAGAAAGACACATATACAGGGGCAAATAAACAAACAAATGACCGTAGCAAACACACACAAGCGTACCACCAAAGAAACTTGACCGTATTCATAAAAGCTTCAATACAAACATCAATTAAATTAGTGATAGAAGCATCACTACAGAGCTCCTAAAAACTCAAGGGGAACAATTCACGATAGTCCACACAAGGCAAAAATACATAATCATTAGATGCTCCACCTCAATTCAAGTAGCCAAATTCACAGAGATCCAAAAAATAGGACCATATCGGGTTACTGTTACTCGACATACATCCATAAACCCACCAAAGCAAACAAGGCAATCAAATGGACCTTCACCCCTGCACAAAAGAATTACCCGAGTAAATCTCTTCCATCATCCAAAACATAAGAAAATATGGTCAGGAAATATAAAGCGCAGTGCGCCTTAAAAACACAGAAGGCAATAACGCATCGGCTGTTTTACTTCAATTCAAACAAATTCCACCATCAGTGATCAAAATGGGACAACTGGTAAAAATACTATCAACTACAGCAGGTTAAGAACAAAACACGGTTTAGCATTAACTGCAAAAGATGGGAACATTATTCGTGCAGCTGTAGGTCAAAGGAAAGATGCAAAATACGTGTGTCGGTAAACATGATAGGGAATATAAGTACACTGGTCAAAGATGCGCAAACTGCAGGGACACACACACACCGAGATCAATAGAATGTCCCTTTGCAATTAAGGAAAAACAAATTGTAGATTACGTGACCCTAAATCAAGTTTCATACTGAGTTGCTAAAACTCAAGTAGCAGCTGACCTAAACAAACACATCAAAGTAACCAGCTCGTCTCCAGCAAGAAACACCGACATAGGGAAAACTGCAGTTCAACCAATCCAAAGTAAAACTTGTAACCAAGAGGAGAGTATAAATAAGACAGCATGCCACGATGAAAAAATTACGCACATATTATCTCAAGCTAAATCCCCTAATCAAAGACAAGAGACAAACAAAAATGCAGTATCTGCAAATGTTCAACCCCCCCCCCAAAAAAAAAAAAGTCAAAACCTAAACAACATCCAGACCAAAGGCAATATCTACCACCAAGACCACAGAAACAAATTAACTATATCTACATTAGATATACAAGGCACAAACAAATCTTACTTAGAATTACATTTAATCCCGACAAAAATCTACAGAAATCAATACACCAACGCAAAATAAAATACAAAACTATCCAAACATCTCAATGGAGCAAGTACTGAAACTCGTACAGGATATTATCGATGAGGCTTTGAAACTGAATAAGTTCAACTATATCCCTGTCGATACCATATGTAACCGGATCTCTATCCTTACCAACAGCCTAAGGATCCAAGCTAGGCGGCCACTACCATAGGTGACATGGTTAATATGTACAAAAATGTAAATAGGACGCACCAATAGTGGATACAAAAGAAACGATCATAATATGGCAATGGAATAGTAGGGGAATCCGGCAAAACTATCCCGAATTGCTCCAAAAATAGTAAATGGGCAACAGAAACAGAACGTAGTGTGCCTACAAGAGACCCTATTGAGCGAGCAGAAAAAAATCCCACCACAAATTCCCGGGTTCTCAAAAAATTACTGTAAACAAAGATCTCAAGGGAAAAAAGGTGGGGGACTGGCAATATATGTCAGTGATGCTCTCTCAAGCGAGTCTGTTGAAGGCCCGCTGCTAAATCAGAATAATTCCAATCTCCCTGAATTTCAAATAATCAAAATAAATAGCTGAAACAAAGCACTTACCATAGTAAATATTTAAGACCCAGGAGGGGACCAATACATTCAACCTAAAACATATAAAATCATAGTGGACAAGTTAGGACACAACTTAGTTATCTGTGGAGATTGTAATCCGGATAGTCAACAATGGGGAGGATCACATTTGGATAGGAGAAGAGGGAATATTGAAATGTGGGTCGCAATGTCCAACCTAGTAATCTTAAACACTGGTGCACGCACCAGGATAAACCCCGAAAACGGGACAATGTCAGCTATTGATCTAACCACATGCTCGCCCAAGATCGCGGAAATCGCTGACTGGGAAGTGGATCAATCAAGCACGCTTGGGAGTGACCACTTCACAATACTAACCACAATCAACACTAAGATTCATAAATTTTTAGTGCACCTATCCCTAAATGGACATTTGATAAGGCGGACCGGGGATCGTTCCGTTCTCTTTGCGAGGGTATTGCAGACGGTCAGCTGTATAACGAAAATATAGAAATCTTTAACGAATATCGTTGAGGCGTTATCCTCAGCAGCTGAGCGGTGCATACCCAAATCGGGGGGACGGAAAGGCAAACAGTCCGTACCTTGGTGGAATGACGATTGTAAGCAAGCCATTGCAGAGAAAAAGAAAGCGTTAAACACACCCAAAACTCTAATGATTTCATTGCTTACAAGGAAAAGGAACGCCAAGTGAAGAACACTATATTTACGGCGAAGCAACAATCGTGGAAGGCTTTCTGCTCAACATTAAATCTTAAGGCTAACTCAAAACAAGTCTGGGATAAAATTAAGAGAATTAGATGGAAATCCTCAATTTCGACCCCTAACCTGCCCCGGCTTACCACCGACAAGGAAAAAGCTGGGAAATTGGCCGCACATTTTGCCGGCATGAGCATAAACGCCAACCACTCAGACCAATTTCAAAAACACCGTAACAAAGTAGAGAAAGACTACCCCGAATTGTTCACTGACAGGGGCGACCACTCAAGCCCCTTAAACATCGACTTTACCATTCATGAATGGTGAAAAGCACTCAGAGGCAAAAAAACACAGCTCCTGGTGAGGACACTCTGGGGTATGAAATATACAACAATCTCCCTGAAAAAAACAGAACTGATGATATTGGATCTGCTGAATGCGATCTGGAGATTGGGAAAAATTGAACAGCGATAGAAACAAGTTATCGCAATCCAGAAACCCAGAAAGGATCCAGCAGATGTAAACTCATACAGGCCTATCTCGCTCACCAATAATATATGCAAGATGATGGAAACCATGATCAACAACAGGTTGAAATACAACCCGGAGAGCAAAAACTTGATATCCCACTTCCAGAGCGGGTTCCGTAACAATCGGTCCACATTGGATCAATTGATGCGACTAGAATCTAGTGTCAGGCTAGCCTTTAATGCAAAGAGAAAACGTGATCGCAATATTTCTGGATCTAAAAAAGGCATATGATCTGATGTGCACCAAAGGATTGATAGCAAAACTAAACTATTACGGAATTTCGGGCCGCATCCACAAGTGGATATCTAACTTTATGTCAGGTCGTAGCATTCAAACAAGGGTTGGAAACCAATACTCAGAATCGTTTGATCTAGAGAACGGAACTCCACAGGGGAGTGTACTGAGTCCAACCTTATTTAACATTATGATAAACGACCTAGAAAAATTGGTCGACCCGTCCTGTCTTGACCTATTGCAGTTTGCTGACGACAGCGGACTTTGGAAATCGGGAGATCCCGCCAGCGATGCTGTGGTCAAGGGACTACAGGTGGGTCTGGATAGGATCGGTCGATGGACCGACATGTGGGTTTTAAACTCTCCCCCGGGAAGACACTGGGTGTAATGTTCTCCCCTAAAACCAGAACTCGCATGGAGCCACCTAAATTATATTTTAATGGACGATAAATAAAATTTGAAAAAGTAGCTACGTTTTTGGGGATGCTATTCAATAAGCACCTTACATGGAGCAACCACATAACAGAATTTGTAAGACGGTGTGGGCAGGATCTGAACCTCTTGAGGAACCGCAGAGGACCCGATTGGGGAACGGATCAGTCCACACTTCTTACACTATATGGGACACTCATCAGATCCAAATTGACTATGGGTGCCAGGTGTATGCTTCGGCACATCCCAATTTACTTACAAAATTGGATCAGATCCAACACCGAGATCTAGTTATCCTCACCGGTGTTCTCGGTAGCACTTCCAGAGACGAATGCAGAAACCTAACTGGGATACCTCCCCTCAGCCTAAGAAGGGATTAATTTATCTTGCGGTATGCTGCTAGGATATCAATTCATGACAAGTCGCACCCCACAAGAGTTATTATAGAGAGATGCAACAAGCCCTTCAGACACAAAAGGTGCATGAACCTCCCACGAGGGAAAAAAATCCATGAACTAAAAATGGAACTAAACATTCCCAATATACAGGCAGAAATAACAAAATACGCTAATCCCGCCCCATGGACCTGCAATCCACCAAAAATTAATCTAAATGCACTAACTTACGGGAATAAACAAGAAAATCCAGTGGAAATAAGGGCCAAAATCCCTTCTGAAATAGAAAGTAGGTATGAGGGGTACATCCAAATCTATACGGATGGATCAAAATCCACTGACCCAAGACGCACTGCAGCAGCAGCCGTCATCTCGGAGAAAAACATAACACTGGGGGCAAGGCTACCAGATGACTGCTCCATTTATACTGTCGAGTTCTGGGCTATAATCCAAGCAATTAAATGGATACAAGATAGCCAAACTCCAAAAACAGTCCTTGTTAGCGGCTCCCACAGTGTGTAGCTGACTCTGGAGTCCGGTGATTCTGCCAGCAGAGATAACATGACACGAGAAGTTTACTTCAGACATAAAAACCTGGACCCCAAAAAACACACTGTAGAATTCATGTGGGTGCCATCCCATATCAACATCCCTGGAAACGAAAGGGCAGATAAAGAAGCCCAAAATCAAATTAAACGATCAAGACATCTACCATTTAGCTTAGTGTCCAGGAGATCTACAGTATGATTAGGCAACAAAAAATAGATCATAAATGTCAGAGGGAATGGGAAGATACGCAAAAAGGGCGTAAACTCTATAACTTACAAAAGCAGGTCTGCAGAAATATTATCACCCCAAACCTGGCAAATCCCTATGATACCTAAGTTATAAATAGGATCAAAACTGGAAAACACTATTAGCCAGTAGCTTTGGAAGATTTTTGCCAGGTATAAAAGAAGCAAGAATAGATTGCCCACAATGTCCCACCCATGAAACATTATGCCCTATTTATTATGAAACAATCCCTTTCACTTCAAAAAAGATCTATGTTTTGGTGTATGTTTGTATAGTGAGTGTTTGGTGTATGTCTTTTTAAAAATTAAAAATAAATTACGTTTCCTTCTAAAAAATGTATTTTTGGCGTGTGTTTGTATAGAGCGTGTATATAAACACTCACTTGCCATTCCTATGTTAAAAATTTATATATATAAAAAAAAGTTTCTTTTAGGTCCAATCACTTGATGAGTTTTTTCTGTGTCAAAGGGTTTTGTATTTTTGGGGTATGTTTTCCTTCACGTCCGCGCTTCCAGCATATAAATTGACGCGTTCACCATTCGCGCCATCTCTAACTAACCCTAACTCACAGCCACAAATGCCGAGTTTATATTCAAAATTCATTAAAATTAAAACAAAAGATAGATAAGGTGCAAGACGACGATTTTTCTTGATTTGGAAAACAAAAAACAAAATTTCAACCCTGGACCAATTGGAGCCGTCCTGGGACGTCGAGGCGCCATCTACAGCTCTTTCCCGCCAATCTCGCTTCCAGACATGAGTAACTAATAAGTGCGCACCCATTTGACGATAAATTAAAAATTGCACGGTGTGCAAATTAACAACTCGTACATGGCCGAATGGCCGCACACGAGTATAATTTAAAGTAAGTAAGTAAGCATTCGCGCCATCATTCCCAGTCCACAGCGAACGTAGAAGTAAGTGGTTCAAAAATGACGCTAGCGATGGATGACATTATCCCTAAGTTCGCACTGAATGCCCTGAAGGGTCTAGGGCTGACATTGGCTGCAGGGTGGAGCTTACGTGCTCAGTAGAGGAGGACTACTCTTCTGTTGATCTGGGAAGAAGAAAACAGCTGTATTCCACAGTACAGATGCCCCCGGGGATGGAACAGAGGGAGAAGGCAGTCGAGAGGGAGCCACAGAAGCAGCATACCCCGAAGACAAGCACCCCTACTATGGCCACCCCCAGACAGGAAGATAGGCCGCAACAACAACAACTTCAACAGCCGTCCCAGCCAAAACAGCCACCACCACAACCATCGGTGGTACAATCACATCAACAGGGGTAGAGGCAGGGAAATAAAGAAGAAACAAAAAGGAGGAAGAAAAGAAGAAATAATAGCAAAGAGGGAAAGAAATACAAAATATTCCCCAACCTCAAGCAGAAAGCAAGGGGAAAGAAAAGGAAAGAAAGAGGTGGTGGGGAAACCAACCAGCAGGGGGCAGGACAGAAAACTGTACCTCAACTCTCATCGGCATCAGTGAACCCTGCCACCCCTATTTCTACTACCACAACCATCCCAGCTGATAAACGGAAGCACGAGGATAAAGAGAGGGAAAAGGAATCAGCAATCCCCGCAAAAACATCTTCAACGGCGACGGCCACGGAGTCTATGGAGGAGCGAGAGGAGCGGGAAATGCGATTAAACCTAGAAGCTATCGAATACATCAAAAAAGAGGCTCTCTCCAAGGGGCGAGAAGACTTGTTTGATCGACGTGCCACTGAATCAACTAGGCGATTCATAGAGGACATCAGGGTCATCTGTGCACCAAAAGGAAGGACTAAGGAAAGAAGGGCAAGATGGGACGAAGCCGCCGACAACATCAGGTACCTAGGCAAAAAATTGGATGATTTCCAGTCCCGTTAGCTATTATACTCGGTAATGTCGCGATGGACTACCAAGGCCTAACAATGTGTATGGAGATGCTAGAACACAGAGAGGAACAAAGAAGCATGATCATCACAGACCTACTGGACCCAAGGCCCCTAAAAAATCGACGGTGGCGCAGCTTCGTCCCTCCAGACCATCTGATGAGCGCCTTCTTCCAGATTCCAGGGTCACCGGAACAACAAAAGTCCTTTGAAGGGCTAATGGGATTGCCTAAATTGCCTGTCGGTTTTCATTTTGGCTTGAAAACCTATTTCGATGATAACTTTATTGTAAATCAAATATGATTATTTATCCACCGAATCAGTACGACAACTATCTGATTAAGATCCCAAAAATTGAATGGGTTACTTTAACCGAAATTTTCTTTACTAGTTTTTGGAAAACACACGTACACTATGTACTATGTACACTAAATTTCAAAAATGATAGGGAATTACGAAAATTGTTAAAACTGCTTAAATGTGACCGTAATTACAACATGTGGCTAACAAACAATTGGTATTAGGGACAGCCCGATTTAGCTAACTGGGCAGAATTTGATTATTTATGTTCATGGCGTTTTCAGTACTTTCGTCACGCTTCGCGTCTTCTTGCCAAGTCCGTGCTGCCTGCCACTCCAGACATCAATTTACTAGTACGACGTGCGCAAACCCGTAATCCTGAAAATATTATGGTTCCATTCCTATGTACAGGTATAACTAAATGTACACACCCTCCCATATCGCGCTTCCAATGAACCCCCATAGTGGGGAAACCATGCAGCGATGGAGTGGAGTGTAAATAGCGTCCTTTACGCCGTAATGCGTCAACTGGGTTGCTCCCCGGCAACTCACTTGACGATATTTAAATAAGTGTGTTAAGCACACAATTCAACCCCCTAATGCGTGCTTCGCACGCATTGGGGTACATAGACGTACATGGTCGAATGACCGAACACGTCTCTAATCAAAATCATTATTCGTGCCATTCATCGTCGACTTGACTAAGAATGTCTACAGTGGAAACTTTACAGGAAGCTTGGGATCTAACGGTGGGAGTGGAGTATCTCCTTGAAACGATAGAGTGAGTGTTATTGGCGTTATCCAAGTCATAGAGGAGGTAGCCATGAAGATTAAGGCAAACTGGATAGTTACACCCTGTCGAGTGGGGTTGTTAAAAGAAGCCTTGGGTTTGATGGTAGAGGTGAAGTACTTACTACAAAAGGTGCAGGAAGACTTTTGGCTATATCCACCCCTCAGTAGTGTGAGACGGGAAGAGGCTGTCAAGCTCACAACCAAGGATCTTGCCAAACAAGTCATAGAGAATGAAGTGGTCAAGATCAAGAAGGTTTGGGTCAAGGAAAGAATGGTGAAGCAGAAGGAGAAGAGAGAAAGGGACTTTCAGCGCCTGAACTAGAACTGGATGAAGATCCAGGACAAGTTCAGGAGATTGGGTCATCCCGACTGGATCCCTGTTCCACCGAAGAAGAAAAAGTTTCACCTTCTAGTCTTCCTGAAGAGATGGTGGTCAGGGAGGAAAAAGTAAAAAGAAAAACAAACAGCCCTTTTCAGGGACATCCAAATCTCTTAGAAAAGAACAATCAAAACTTGCCAATGGTGCTTCTATGATTTGTGTTTGTTTGTTTGTTTGTTTGTTTGTTTGCTTCTTTGTTTGTTTGTTTGTTTGTTGGGTGTATGTATATATTATGTCCGTATAAAAATACTTCGGCCCTATAAACACTTCTACCCCATAAACACTTCTGCCCCATAAGCACTTTTGAGGCTATAAACCTTTTGAGGCTATAGAGCCCCATTTGAGGCTATAAACACTTTTGAGGCCATAGAGGCTCCTCCATGTTAATTTTCCCTTGAGGCCATAGGGGTTCTTTTGAGGCCCACTTCGCTCATATAACTACTAGCGTCATAAGTCCAAGATTACGGCCGTGATTTTAATTCCCACTGAGGCCAGAGTGTCATCGTTTCAGGATGGCGGCCGTATTGTTAACTCGCATTGATACTAGAGTGTCATTTTTGGGGCTAGGGTGGCATGCTGTACTAATAATAGATGACAGAAATGAACTTGGGAATTTAGTAACGTGCTGTTTCACACCTGTTGGACTAATACGCGTAAGAAATGCAACCATGAAGTTCAAGGACTATGTAATGGAGTAAAATGTGTATTGTTGGATTATGAGTGTGTGTGTGTGTGTCTGTGTCTGTTTGTATGTATGTGTCTGTGTGTGTGCGTGTGCGCGCGTGTGTGTGTGTGTGTGTGTGTGTGTGTGTGTGTGTGTGTGTGCAGTAAACTATAGTCCAGAGATTCACATACATTTTAGTGATTACTATTGGCGTACAAGGAACAATTTTGGACTGGCTATTGTTATGTATGATGTTTATATAATATTATAAATATTTTAGGAAATTATAAATGTTTCTTCACTTTAATATTTGCTTAAATCTTAATGTTATCAGGAAAAACATGTTTAACTAGTGTCCTTGAATTAGGTTGTTTTGATCAATATGTTTTCTCAATTTGAAGGTCAAGGTTGATTTTTGTTTACAAGTAAAAATTCCATTAAGATGACACACATTCTAGAACATTCTGTCATGTGACCAATCTAGAACATTCTGTCATGTGACCAATCTTTATATATATCATGTTTGGTGGACATTTTTTCAGTTCGACATTACCATCAGTCTTGTAAAGAGCTATTACAGTTGTGAAAATTCATTCCAAATTCTAAGAGAGGAATTATTTTAAATATTCATTGGATTATAACAGTGCTCATAAACTTTTGGATTTTGGATTTTTAATTGACAATTTTGGAATTTAAGTGAACTTATTCAGATATTTTGGAATACTTCATTTTGACATCAGCACATCAAGATTTCTAGTACATCAGGACTTTGGAGACCATTGGCACATAATAACATTCAAGGACACATTCTATATTTAGGACTTGTGATTAGAACAATCATTCTTATTGGATTATTAGGATTTCAAAACACATTACTGTAAGTGACTTTTTTGATTTTTCATTTTAATTATCTAGTAATAAATTGCTTGTTGATTTTTACTTGATTTGTTGGTTTCACTTTCTTTCTGTTACATTTTATTTAGACCATAGAGTCGTAACAGAAATTGGGGGCTCGTCATCTGGGATTGAATTTCTTTAAAGCATATTAGAGATATTAAATTTCTCTTTGAAATTCATATTGATTTTGTCTTGGAATTTTATTTTTTTTTTGTCTTTGGCAAAGATTTTTAATAGAGAATTTTTGTGTGTGTGAAACCAACAAGCATTTACAATGCATATAATGTTCAGAATTTCATTTCAAAACCTACCAAGGAGGGGTTAGAGTGCATGAGAAAGGATGAGTTGCTCGAGCTTGCCAGAAAATACAGTCTATCTGAGGCAAAAGTATCATTGACAAAACAGGAAATAAAGATTATTTTAATTCAGTATTTAGTAGGAAAGGGAATTTTCGAAAATAGTGCTTTAAGTTTGAAGAGAAAGCCTGTATCTGGTTCTGACAGGAAATTAAGGGAATTAGAGTTAAAGAACCAGATTGATTTAGAATTGGCAAAGCTTCAGATTCAGAGAGAGAGAGAGAGAAAGAAGAGAGGCAGATACAGATGGAGAGAGAGAAAGAAGAGAGACAGATACAGATGGAGAGAGAGAAAGAAGAGAGGCAGATACAAATGCAGAAGGAAGAGAGGCAGATACAAATGCAGATGGAGAGAGAGAGAAAAAAAGAAGAGAGGCAAATGCAGATGCAAAGAGAAGAAAGGGAAATGCAATTTAAGTTAAGAGAATTAGAACTGGCAAACAGAGCACACTCCACTCCCTTAAATACAAGTTCAGGTTTTGATGTTACTAGATATATTAGGTTAGTACCCCCTTTTCAGGAAAAAGAAGTAGATAAATACTTTCTTCATTTCGAGAAAACAGCTGAAAACTTGAAATGGCCCAGAGAGCATTGGACTTTGTTGTTACAAAGTGTAATTATTGGCAAAGCTCGTGAAGTCTACATTTCACTGTCAGTACAACAAAGCACTGATTATGATGTGGTTAAGGAGTACATCTTGAAAGCTTATGAGTTGGTACCAGAGGCATATCGACAAAGGTTTAGGAATTGTAGAAAAGAAACTGGACAAACTCATGTCGAATTTGCAAGGGATAAAGAACAACTATTTGATAGGTGGTGCTCAGCCAAGAAAGTTGATCAAGGTTATGAGAACCTCCGACAGCTCGTATTAATTGAAGAGTTCAAGAGGTCCATCCATAGTGATGTTAAAACCTATCTTGACGAGCAGAATGTGGAAACTTTGGAAAATGCTGCTCGTGTGGCTGATGATTATTCCTTGACTCACAAAATTTCATTTGGTAATAAATCGTCCTCTCAGCAGTTTTCTGGTAAAAAACCATTTCAATCTCATTCGAGTACTTCCAAATTTCACAACAGCACAACTGTTAGGAATCAAACATCTGATAAGACTGATCAGAAATCCTTATCTCTTCCTACGTGCACTTATTGTAAAACGAAAGGGCACGTTATTTCTGATTGCTTCAAGTTGAAAAATAAGCAACAGAGTAAAGACAGAGCTTTTCCAAATGCTCTTATTTCTACGAGGTTAAGGTCACGGTCTTGTATTGAAAGCAATACATTTGTTGGGTCAAACAAACCCCAGTCTGATTCTATTTTGGAGGCTTATGAACCATTCATGTCAGAAGGTTCTATATCACTTATTGGTGATTCTGCCAAACCTATCCCAATTAAAATATTAAGGGACACTGGAGCTTCTCAGAGTCTTTTATTATCAGGTACTTTGCCTTTGTCTGAGGAGTCTTCTTCAAGTGAAAGTGTTCTTGTTCAGGGAGTTGAGTGCGGCTTTGTAAATGTTCCTCTTCATTGTGTAAATTTGGCATCAGACTTAGTTTCTGGACCTGTGACTGTTGGGGCAGTGACTTCTTTACCCATAGAGGGTGTTCATTTATTACTAGGCAATGACCTAGCTGGAGATAAGGTTGTGGTTAATCCACTTGTAACTGACAAGCCTTGTTTGGATCAGAAAGTTGATCCTGTCGAAACTGAAATCCCTGATTTGTACCCTGCTTGTGCAGTTACTAGAGCTATGGCAAAAAGAGCTCTTGAGGGTGATGTTGATCAGGATATTATTCCTTTAGCTGACACATGTATTGGTCAGTTTTTTGATGAGGTCACTTTTTCCTCAGGTATTGATCAATCAAATGGTATTGATCACAGTGATCCTCTTTTGGCAACTCATTCTCTTTGTTCTACTCAGGGTGACAAACGACAATCCCTTGTCGTTGAACAGGAGCAAGATCCCGAGATATCTTGTTTGTTTCAGAGGGCTATTAGTGAAACTGAAGCTACACAAGTTCCAGTGTGTTACTTTGTGAAAAATGGGGTCCTTATGAGGAAATGGAGACCACCTGATGTACCCGCTGGTGACGAGTGGTCAGTGAGCTATCAAATTGTTGTTCCTAAGTCATATCGACAGGAAATTCTTAATTTAGCCCATGAAACTCCTTTGGCTGGTCATTTAGGAGTCCGTAAGACTTATCACAAGATCTTGAATCATTTTTATTCGCCGAAACTCAAAAGTGATGTTTCTAAATACTGCAGATCTTGTCACACTTGTCAAATGGTAGGAAAACCCAATCAGAAGATACCTAAGGCTCATTTGCAACCTATTCCTGCATTTGATGAACCATTTAGTAGAATAATGGTAGACTGTGTTGGTCCTGTACCTAAAACCAAGTCAGGCAACCAATACTTGTTGACCATCATGTGTGCATCTACAAGATTTCCAGAGGCAATTCCTCTGAGAAATATAAAAACTAAAACTATTGTGAAAGCTTTGGTGAAGTTTTTTACACTTGTTGGCCTTCCCAAATCTGTCCAGTCGGATCAAGGATCAAATTTTATGTATGGAATTTTCCAACAAGTTATGCATGAACTAGGCATCCCACAGTTTAAATCTTCTGCCTATCACCCTGAAAGTCAAGGTGCTTTGGAAAGATTTCATCAAACTTTGAAGAATATGATTCGATCATATTGCTTTGATACAGAAAAGGATTGGGATGAGGGTGTTCATTTGTTGTTGTTTGCTGTTAGGGAATCAGTTCAAGAGTCGTTGGGTTTTAGTCCCTTTGAACTAGTTTTTGGTCATACTGTCCGTGGACCATTGAAATTATTGAAAGAGAAACTTCTTTCAAATGAAGATTCAAAGATTAATCTTCTTGATTATGTCTCTGATTTCAAATACAAGTTGTCAAAGGCCTGTGAAGTAGCAAGAACTAATCTTCACACTACTCAGTCAAAAATGAAATTAAGGTATGACAGAAATACACAGGAAAGGAGTTTTAAACCTGGTGACAAAGTTCTGGCTCTCTTTCCCATACCTCAAAATCCTCTTCAGGCTAAATTTTATGGTCCTTATACCGTTGCAAAGAAAGTAAATGACTTAAATTATATCATTAACACTCCTGGGAGACGGAAACAGAAACAACTTTGTCATATAAATATGTTAAAGGAATATTTTGACAGAGATAGCTCAGCTAATTATTCAGTTAATTTAGTTGTACCTGTCCCACACAGTGAAGATATCAACGATGGAGTACGATCAGACTATAGTGACTCTGGTATAACCAATCTTCGGAATTCAGAAATATTGAACAACCTAGACCAGAAACTTTCACATCTACAACAACAGGAAAGAAATGAACTAAAACAGCTATTACATGACTATGAGCACTTGTTTCCTGATGTTCCAACACGAACAAGTAAAATTTATCATGACGTTGACATTGTAGATTCTGCGCCTGTGAAACAGCATCCTTATAGGATGAATCCTCTCAAACAGAACTATCTGAAGAAAGAAATTCAGTATTTACTGGAAAATGATTTCATAGAACCAAGTAAAAGTAACTGGAGTTCACCATGTATTCTTGTTCCCAAGCCAGATAATACATTCCGTATGTGTACTGACTATAGAAAAGTCAACAGTGTCACCAAAACTGATTCATTTCCAATCCCAAGAATGGACGATTGCATTGATAAAATTGGAAATGCGGAATATGTCACCCAGTTTGACCTTTTAAAAGGATTCTGACATATTCCACTGACGGAAAGGGCAAAAGAAATTTCAGCATTTGCAACTCCAGATGGACTTTATCAATATAAAGTCATGCCGTTTGGAATGAAAAATTCGCCAGCAACGTTTCAACGTCTGATGAACATGATAACATTTGGTCTTGATAATTGTGACGCTTATATCGATGACGTCATTATCTACAACAACACCTGGGAAGATCATTTGGAAACCATTCGAAAATTCTTCGATCGACTCAGTGATGCGAATCTGACAATTAATTTGAGCAAAAGTGAGTTTTGCCATGCTTGTGTCACATTTTTAGGACATATTGTGGGACAAGGTCAAGTTAAACCTATAGAAGCTAAGGTCAAAGCTATCTCTGAATTTCAAGTTCCAATTTGTAAAAAGCAACTGATGCGATTTCTAGGTATGGCTGGATATTATCGGAAATTTTGTTCCAATTTTTCCAAAATTGCTGAACCTTTGACAAGTTTATTGAGTAAGTAAGCCAAATTTCATTGGTCTGACAAGTGTCAGGAATCTTTTGACAAGTTAAAGGCCATACTTAAGAATGCACCAGTTCTTTCTGCACCAAATTTTAGCCAATCATTTAAATTATCTGTTGATGCAAGTGATGTAGGGGTTGGTGGAGTATTGATTCAGGAAGACAAAAGTGGTGTGGATCACCCTGTGTGTTATTTTTCTAAAAAACTAAACAAGCACCAGAAAAATTATTCCACAATTGAGAAGGAATGTTTGGCTTTGATATTGGCTTTACAGCATTTTGAAGTGTATGTTACCTCAGCTCTTTCTCCAATTATTGTGTACAGTGATCACAATCCCCTTACTTTCATCAACAAAATGAAAGATAAAAATCGGAGATTGTTGAGATGGAGTTTCATATTGCAAGAATATAACATTGACATCAAACACATCAGGGGAAAAGACAATGTGATTGCAGATGCACTCTCACGTGCCTAGAAATGTAATATTGCTTGATGTAATTAAGTCCAGTATCATAAAACATGTTCTTATGTAATTTGGGTTATTTTAGTATTAGATGTATATTCAAAAGAAAGCTTTATTATATAAATCTTTCTTTTTCTTTATGATGGCAGGTGTTATGTATGATGTTTATATAATATTATAAATATTTTAGGAAATTATAAATGTTTCTTCACTTTAATATTTGCTTAAATCTTTATGTTTATCAGGAAAAACATGTTTAACTAGTGTCCTTGAATTAGGTTGTTTTGATCAATATGTTTTCTCAATTTGAAGGTCAAGGTTGAATTTTGTTTACAAGTAAAATTCCATTAAGATGACACACATTCTAGAACATTCTGTCATGTGACCAATCTAGAACATTCTGTCATGTGACCAATCTTTATATATATCATGTTTGGTGGACATTTTTTCAGTTCGACATTACCATCAGTCTTGTAAAGAGCTATTACAGTTGTGAAAATTCATTCCAAATTCTAAGAGAGGAATTATTTTAAATATTCATTGGATTATAACAGTGCTCATAAACTTTTGGATTTTGGATTTTTAATTGACAATTTTGGAATTTAAGTGAACTTATTCAGATATTTTGGAATACTTCATTTTGACATCAGCACATCAAGATTTCTAGTACATCAGGACTTTGGAGACCATTGGCACATAATAACATTCAAGGACACATTCTATATTTAGGACTTGTGATTAGAACAATCATTCTTATTGGATTATTAGGATTTCAAAACACATTACTGTAAGTGACTTTTTTGATTTTTCATTTTAATTATCTAGTAATAAATTGCTTGTTGATTTTTACTTGATTTGTTGGTTTCACTTTCTTTCTGTTACATTTTATTTAGACCATAGAGTCGTAACAGAAATTGGGGCTCGTCATCTGGGATTGAATTTCTTTAAAGCATATTAGAGATATTAAATTTCTCTTTGAAATTCATATTGATTTTGTCTTGGAATTTTATTTTTTTTTTGTCTTTGGCAAAGATTTTTAATAGAGAATTTTTGTGTGTGTGAAACCAACAAGCATTTACAATGCATATAATGTTCAGAATTTCATTTCAAAACCTACCAAGGAGGGGTTAGAGTGCATGAGAAAGGATGAGTTGCTCGAGCTTGCCAGAAAATACAGTCTATCTGAGGCAAAAGTATCATTGACAAAACAGGAAATAAAGATTATTTTAATTCAGTATTTAGTAGGAAAGGGAATTTTCGAAAATAGTGCTTTAAGTTTGAAGAGAAAGCCTGTATCTGGTTCTGACAGGAAATTAAGGGAATTAGAGTTAAAGAACCAGATTGATTTAGAATTGGCAAAGCTTCAGATTCAGAGAGAGAGAGAGAGAAAGAAGAGAGGCAGATACAGATGGAGAGAGAGAAAGAAGAGAGACAGATACAGATGGAGAGAGAGAAAGAAGAGAGGCAGATACAAATGCAGAAGGAAGAGAGGCAGATACAAATGCAGATGGAGAGAGAGAGAAAAAAAGAAGAGAGGCAAATGCAGATGCAAAGAGAAGAAAGGGAAATGCAATTTAAGTTAAGAGAATTAGAACTGGCAAACAGAGCACACTCCACTCCCTTAAATACAAGTTCAGGTTTTGATGTTACTAGATATATTAGGTTAGTACCCCCCTTTTCAGGAAAAAGAAGTAGATAAATACTTTCTTCATTTCGAGAAAACAGCTGAAAACTTGAAATGGCCCAGAGAGCATTGGACTTTGTTGTTACAAAGTGTAATTATTGGCAAAGCTCGTGAAGTCTACATTTCACTGTCAGTACAACAAAGCACTGATTATGATGTGGTTAAGGAGTACATCTTGAAAGCTTATGAGTTGGTACCAGAGGCATATCGACAAAGGTTTAGGAATTGTAGAAAAGAAACTGGACAAACTCATGTCGAATTTGCAAGGGATAAAGAACAACTATTTGATAGGTGGTGCTCAGCCAAGAAAGTTGATCAAGGTTATGAGAACCTCCGACAGCTCGTATTAATTGAAGAGTTCAAGAGGTCCATCCATAGTGATGTTAAAACCTATCTTGACGAGCAGAATGTGGAAACTTTGGAAAATGCTGCTCGTGTGGCTGATGATTATTCCTTGACTCACAAAATTTCATTTGGTAATAAATCGTCCTCTCAGCAGTTTTCTGGTAAAAAAACCATTTCAATCTCATTCGAGTACTTCCAAATTTCACAACAGCACAACTGTTAGGAATCAAACATCTGATAAGACTGATCAGAAATCCTTATCTCTTCCTACGTGCACTTATTGTAAAACGAAAGGGCACGTTATTTCTGATTGCTTCAAGTTGAAAAATAAGCAACAGAGTAAAGACAGAGCTTTTCCAAATGCTCTTATTTCTACGAGGTTAAGGTCACGGTCTTGTATTGAAAGCAATACATTTGTTGGGTCAAACAAACCCCAGTCTGATTCTATTTTGGAGGCTTATGAACCATTCATGTCAGAAGGTTCTATATCACTTATTGGTGATTCTGCCAAACCTATCCCAATTAAAATATTAAGGGACACTGGAGCTTCTCAGAGTCTTTTATTATCAGGTACTTTGCCTTTGTCTGAGGAGTCTTCTTCAAGTGAAAGTGTTCTTGTTCAGGGAGTTGAGTGCGGCTTTGTAAATGTTCCTCTTCATTGTGTAAATTTGGCATCAGACTTAGTTTCTGGACCTGTGACTGTTGGGGCAGTGACTTCTTTACCCATAGAGGGTGTTCATTTATTACTAGGCAATGACCTAGCTGGAGATAAGGTTGTGGTTAATCCACTTGTAACTGACAAGCCTTGTTTGGATCAGAAAGTTGATCCTGTCGAAACTGAAATCCCTGATTTGTACCCTGCTTGTGCAGTTACTAGAGCTATGGCAAAAAGAGCTCTTGAGGGTGATGTTGATCAGGATATTATTCCTTTAGCTGACACATGTATTGGTCAGTTTTTTGATGAGGTCACTTTTTCCTCAGGTATTGATCAATCAAATGGTATTGATCACAGTGATCCTCTTTTGGCAACTCATTCTCTTTGTTCTACTCAGGGTGACAAACGACAATCCCTTGTCGTTGAACAGGAGCAAGATCCCGAGATATCTTGTTTGTTTCAGAGGGCTATTAGTGAAACTGAAGCTACACAAGTTCCAGTGTGTTACTTTGTGAAAAATGGGGTCCTTATGAGGAAATGGAGACCACCTGATGTACCCGCTGGTGACGAGTGGTCAGTGAGCTATCAAATTGTTGTTCCTAAGTCATATCGACAGGAAATTCTTAATTTAGCCCATGAAACTCCTTTGGCTGGTCATTTAGGAGTCCGTAAGACTTATCACAAGATCTTGAATCATTTTTATTCGCCGAAACTCAAAAGTGATGTTTCTAAATACTGCAGATCTTGTCACACTTGTCAAATGGTAGGAAAACCCAATCAGAAGATACCTAAGGCTCATTTGCAACCTATTCCTGCATTTGATGAACCATTTAGTAGAATAATGGTAGACTGTGTTGGTCCTGTACCTAAAACCAAGTCAGGCAACCAATACTTGTTGACCATCATGTGTGCATCTACAAGATTTCCAGAGGCAATTCCTCTGAGAAATATAAAACTAAAACTATTGTGAAAGCTTTGGTGAAGTTTTTTACACTTGTTGGCCTTCCCAAATCTGTCCAGTCGGATCAAGGATCAAATTTTATGTATGGAATTTTCCAACAAGTTATGCATGAACTAGGCATCCCACAGTTTAAATCTTCTGCCTATCACCCTGAAAGTCAAGGTGCTTTGGAAAGATTTCATCAAACTTTGAAGAATATGATTCGATCATATTGCTTTGATACAGAAAAGGATTGGGATGAGGGTGTTCATTTGTTGTTGTTTGCTGTTAGGGAATCAGTTCAAGAGTCGTTGGGTTTTAGTCCCTTTGAACTAGTTTTTGGTCATACTGTCCGTGGACCATTGAAATTATTGAAAGAGAAACTTCTTTCAAATGAAGATTCAAAGATTAATCTTCTTGATTATGTCTCTGATTTCAAATACAAGTTGTCAAAGGCCTGTGAAGTAGCAAGAACTAATCTTCACACTACTCAGTCAAAAATGAAATTAAGGTATGACAGAAATACACAGGAAAGGAGTTTTAAAACCTGGTGACAAAGTTCTGGCTCTCTTTCCCATACCTCAAAATCCTCTTCAGGCTAAATTTTATGGTCCTTATACCGTTGCAAAGAAAGTAAATGACTTAAATTATATCATTAACACTCCTGGGAGACGGAAACAGAAACAACTTTGTCATATAAATATGTTAAAGGAATATTTTGACAGAGATAGCTCAGCTAATTATTCAGTTAATTTAGTTGTACCTGTCCCACACAGTGAAGATATCAACGATGGAGTACGATCAGACTATAGTGACTCTGGTATAACCAATCTTCGGAATTCAGAAATATTGAACAACCTAGACCAGAAACTTTCACATCTACAACAACAGGAAAGAAATGAACTAAAACAGCTATTACATGACTATGAGCACTTGTTTCCTGATGTTCCAACACGAACAAGTAAAATTTATCATGACGTTGACATTGTAGATTCTGCGCCTGTGAAACAGCATCCTTATAGGATGAATCCTCTCAAACAGAACTATCTGAAGAAAGAAATTCAGTATTTACTGGAAAATGATTTCATAGAACCAAGTAAAAGTAACTGGAGTTCACCATGTATTCTTGTTCCCAAGCCAGATAATACATTCCGTATGTGTACTGACTATAGAAAAGTCAACAGTGTCACCAAAACTGATTCATTTCCAATCCCAAGAATGGACGATTGCATTGATAAAATTGGAAATGCGGAATATGTCACCCAGTTTGACCTTTTAAAAGGATTCTGACATATTCCACTGACGGAAAGGGCAAAAGAAATTTCAGCATTTGCAACTCCAGATGGACTTTATCAATATAAAGTCATGCCGTTTGGAATGAAAAATTCGCCAGCAACGTTTCAACGTCTGATGAACATGATAACATTTGGTCTTGATAATTGTGACGCTTATATCGATGACGTCATTATCTACAACAACACCTGGGAAGATCATTTGGAAACCATTCGAAAATTCTTCGATCGACTCAGTGATGCGAATCTGACAATTAATTTGAGCAAAAGTGAGTTTTGCCATGCTTGTGTCACATTTTTAGGACATATTGTGGGACAAGGTCAAGTTAAACCTATAGAAGCTAAGGTCAAAGCTATCTCTGAATTTCAAGTTCCAATTTGTAAAAAGCAACTGATGCGATTTCTAGGTATGGCTGGATATTATCGGAAATTTTGTTCCAATTTTTCCAAAATTGCTGAACCTTTGACAAGTTTATTGAGTAAGTAAGCCAAATTTCATTGGTCTGACAAGTGTCAGGAATCTTTTGACAAGTTAAAGGCCATACTTAAGAATGCACCAGTTCTTTCTGCACCAAATTTTAGCCAATCATTTAAATTATCTGTTGATGCAAGTGATGTAGGGGTTGGTGGAGTATTGATTCAGGAAGACAAAAGTGGTGTGGATCACCCTGTGTGTTATTTTTCTAAAAAACTAAACAAGCACCAGAAAAATTATTCCACAATTGAGAAGGAATGTTTGGCTTTGATATTGGCTTTACAGCATTTTGAAGTGTATGTTACCTCAGCTCTTTCTCCAATTATTGTGTACAGTGATCACAATCCCCTTACTTTCATCAACAAAATGAAAGATAAAAATCGGAGATTGTTGAGATGGAGTTTCATATTGCAAGAATATAACATTGACATCAAACACATCAGGGGAAAAGACAATGTGATTGCAGATGCACTCTCACGTGCCTAGAAATGTAATATTGCTTGATGTAATTAAGTCCAGTATCATAAAACATGTTCTTATGTAATTTGGGTTATTTTAGTATTAGATGTATATTCAAAAGAAAGCTTTATTATATAAATCTTTCTTTTTCTTTATGATGGCAGGTGTTATGTATGATGTTTATATAATATTATAAATATTTTAGGAAATTATAAATGTTTCTTCACTTTAATATTTGCTTAAATCTTTATGTTTATCAGGAAAAACATGTTTAACTAGTGTCCTTGAATTAGGTTGTTTTGATCAATATGTTTTCTCAATTTGAAGGTCAAGGTTGAATTTTGTTTACAAGTAAAATTCCATTAAGATGACACACATTCTAGAACATTCTGTCATGTGACCAATCTAGAACATTCTGTCATGTGACCAATCTTTATATATATCATGTTTGGTGGACATTTTTTCAGTTCGACATTACCATCAGTCTTGTAAAGAGCTATTACAGTTGTGAAAATTCATTCCAAATTCTAAGAGAGGAATTATTTTAAATATTCATTGGATTATAACAGTGCTCATAAACTTTTGGATTTTGGATTTTTAATTGACAATTTTGGAATTTAAGTGAACTTATTCAGATATTTTGGAATACTTCATTTTGACATCAGCACATCAAGATTTCTAGTACATCAGGACTTTGGAGACCATTGGCACATAATAACATTCAAGGACACATTCTATATTTAGGACTTGTGATTAGAACAATCATTCTTATTGGATTATTAGGATTTCAAAACACATTACTGTAAGTGACTTTTTTGATTTTTCATTTTAATTATCTAGTAATAAATTGCTTGTTGATTTTTACTTGATTTGTTGGTTTCACTTTCTTTCTGTTACATTTTATTTAGACCATAGAGTCGTAACAGAAATTGGGGGCTCGTCATCTGGGATTGAATTTCTTTAAAGCATATTAGAGATATTAAATTTCTCTTTGAAATTCATATTGATTTTGTCTTGGAATTTTATTTTTTTTTTGTCTTTGGCAAAGATTTTTAATAGAGAATTTTTGTGTGTGTGAAAACCAACAAGCATTTACAATGCATATAATGTTCAGAATTTCATTTCAAAACCTACCAAGGAGGGGTTAGAGTGCATGAGAAAGGATGAGTTGCTCGAGCTTGCCAGAAAATACAGTCTATCTGAGGCAAAAGTATCATTGACAAAACAGGAAATAAAGATTATTTAATTCAGTATTTAGTAGGAAAGGGAATTTTCGAAATAGTGCTTTAAGTTTGAAGAGAAAGCCTGTATCTGGTTCTGACAGGAAATTAAGGGAATTAGAGTTAAAGAACCAGATTGATTTAGAATTGGCAAAGCTTCAGATTCAGAGAGAGAGAGAGAGAAAGAGAGAGGCAGATACAGATGGAGAGAGAGAAAGAAGAGAGACAGATACAGATGGAGAGAGAGAAAGAAGAGAGGCAGATACAAATGCAGAAGGAAGAGAGGCAGATACAAATGCAGATGGAGAGAGAGAGAAAAAAAGAAGAGAGGCAAATGCAGATGCAAAGAGAAGAAAGGGAAATGCAATTTAAGTTAAGAGAATTAGAACTGGCAAACAGAGCACACTCCACTCCCTTAAATACAAGTTCAGGTTTTGATGTTACTAGATATATTAGGTTAGTACCCCCCTTTTCAGGAAAAAGAAGTAGATAAATACTTTCTTCATTTCGAGAAAACAGCTGAAAACTTGAAATGGCCCAGAGAGCATTGGACTTTGTTGTTACAAAGTGTAATTATTGGCAAAGCTCGTGAAGTCTACATTTCACTGTCAGTACAACAAAGCACTGATTATGATGTGGTTAAGGAGTACATCTTGAAAGCTTATGAGTTGGTCCCAGAGGCATATCGACAAAGGTTTAGGAATTGTAGAAAAGAAACTGGACAAACTCATGTCGAATTTGCAAGGGATAAAGAACAACTATTTGATAGGTGGTGCTCAGCCAAGAAAGTTGATCAAGGTTATGAGAACCTCCGACAGCTCGTATTAATTGAAGAGTTCAAGAGGTCCATCCATAGTGATGTTAAAACCTATCTTGACGAGCAGAATGTGGGAAACTTTGGAAAATGCTGCTCGTGTGGCTGATGATTATTCCTTGACTCACAAAATTTCATTTGGTAATAAATCGTCCTCTCAGCAGTTTTCTGGTAAAAAACCATTTCAATCTCATTCGAGTACTTCCAAATTTCACAACAGCACAACTGTTAGGAATCAAACATCTGATAAGACTGATCAGAAATCCTTATCTCTTCCTACGTGCACTTATTGTAAAACGAAAGGGCACGTTATTTCTGATTGCTTCAAGTTGAAAAATAAGCAACAGAGTAAAGACAGAGCTTTTCCAAATGCTCTTATTTCTACGAGGTTAAGGTCACGGTCTTGTATTGAAAGCAATACATTTGTTGGGGTCAAACAAACCCCAGTCTGATTCTATTTTGGAGGCTTATGAACCATTCATGTCAGAAGGTTCTATATCACTTATTGGTGATTCTGCCAAACCTATCCCAATTAAAATATTAAGGGACACTGGAGCTTCTCAGAGTCTTTTATTATCAGGTACTTTGCCTTTGTCTGAGGAGTCTTCTTCAAGTGAAAGTGTTCTTGTTCAGGGAGTTGAGTGCGGCTTTGTAAATGTTCCTCTTCATTGTGTAAATTTGGCATCAGACTTAGTTTCTGGACCTGTGACTGTTGGGGCAGTGACTTCTTTACCCATAGAGGGTGTTCATTTATTACTAGGCAATGACCTAGCTGGAGATAAGGTTGTGGTTAATCCACTTGTAACTGACAAGCCTTGTTTGGATCAGAAAGTTGATCCTGTCGAAACTGAAATCCCTGATTTGTACCCTGCTTGTGCAGTTACTAGAGCTATGGCAAAAAGAGCTCTTGAGGGTGATGTTGATCAGGATATTATTCCTTTAGCTGACACATGTATTGGTCAGTTTTTTGATGAGGTCACTTTTTCCTCAGGTATTGATCAATCAAATGGTATTGATCACAGTGATCCTCTTTTGGCAACTCATTCTCTTTGTTCTACTCAGGGTGACAAACGACAATCCCTTGTCGTTGAACAGGAGCAAGATCCCGAGATATCTTGTTTGTTTCAGAGGGCTATTAGTGAAACTGAAGCTACACAAGTTCCAGTGTGTTACTTTGTGAAAAATGGGGTCCTTATGAGGAAATGGAGACCACCTGATGTACCCGCTGGTGACGAGTGGTCAGTGAGCTATCAAATTGTTGTTCCTAAGTCATATCGACAGGAAATTCTTAATTTAGCCCATGAAACTCCTTTGGCTGGTCATTTAGGAGTCCGTAAGACTTATCACAAGATCTTGAATCATTTTTATTCGCCGAAACTCAAAAGTGATGTTTCTAAATACTGCAGATCTTGTCACACTTGTCAAATGGTAGGAAAACCCAATCAGAAGATACCTAAGGCTCATTTGCAACCTATTCCTGCATTTGATGAACCATTTAGTAGAATAATGGTAGACTGTGTTGGTCCTGTACCTAAAACCAAGTCAGGCAACCAATACTTGTTGACCATCATGTGTGCATCTACAAGATTTCCAGAGGCAATTCCTCTGAGAAATATAAAAACTAAAACTATTGTGAAAGCTTTGGTGAAGTTTTTTACACTTGTTGGCCTTCCCAAATCTGTCCAGTCGGATCAAGGATCAAATTTTATGTATGGAATTTTCCAACAAGTTATGCATGAACTAGGCATCCCACAGTTTAAATCTTCTGCCTATCACCCTGAAAGTCAAGGTGCTTTGGAAAGATTTCATCAAACTTTGAAGAATATGATTCGATCATATTGCTTTGATACAGAAAAGGATTGGGATGAGGGTGTTCATTTGTTGTTGTTTGCTGTTAGGGAATCAGTTCAAGAGTCGTTGGGTTTTAGTCCCTTTGAACTAGTTTTTGGTCATACTGTCCGTGGACCATTGAAATTATTGAAAGAGAAACTTCTTTCAAATGAAGATTCAAAGATTAATCTTCTTGATTATGTCTCTGATTTCAAATACAAGTTGTCAAAGGCCTGTGAAGTAGCAAGAACTAATCTTCACACTACTCAGTCAAAAATGAAATTAAGGTATGACAGAAATACACAGGAAAGGAGTTTTAAAACCTGGTGACAAAGTTCTGGCTCTCTTTCCCATACCTCAAAATCCTCTTCAGGCTAAATTTTATGGTCCTTATACCGTTGCAAAGAAAGTAAATGACTTAAATTATATCATTAACACTCCTGGGAGACGGAAACAGAAACAACTTTGTCATATAAATATGTAAAAGAATATTTTTGACAGAGATAGCTCAGCTAATTATTCAGTTAATTTAGTTGTACCTGTCCCACACAGTGAAGATATCAACGATGGAGTACGATCAGACTATAGTGACTCTGGTATAACCAATCTTCGGAATTCAGAAATATTGAACAACCTAGACCAGAAACTTTCACATCTACAACAACAGGAAAGAAATGAACTAAAACAGCTATTACATGACTATGAGCACTTGTTTCCTGATGTTCCAACACGAACAAGTAAAATTTATCATGACGTTGACATTGTAGATTCTGCGCCTGTGAAACAGCATCCTTATAGGATGAATCCTCTCAAACAGAACTATCTGAAGAAAGAAATTCAGTATTTACTGGAAAATGATTTCATAGAACCAAGTAAAAGTAACTGGAGTTCACCATGTATTCTTGTTCCCAAGCCAGATAATACATTCCGTATGTGTACTGACTATAGAAAAGTCAACAGTGTCACCAAAACTGATTCATTTCCAATCCCAAGAATGGACGATTGCATTGATAAAATTGGAAATGCGGAATATGTCACCCAGTTTGACCTTTTAAAAGGATTCTGACATATTCCACTGACGGAAAGGGCAAAAGAAATTTCAGCATTTGCAACTCCAGATGGACTTTATCAATATAAAGTCATGCCGTTTGGAATGAAAATTCGCCAGCAACGTTTCAACGTCTGATGAACATGATAACATTTGGTCTTGATAATTGTGACGCTTATATCGATGACGTCATTATCTACAACAACACCTGGGAAGATCATTTGGAAACCATTCGAAAATTCTTCGATCGACTCAGTGATGCGAATCTGACAATTAATTTGAGCAAAAGTGAGTTTTGCCATGCTTGTGTCACATTTTTAGGACATATTGTGGGACAAGGTCAAGTTAAACCTATAGAAGCTAAGGTCAAAGCTATCTCTGAATTTCAAGTTCCAATTTGTAAAAAGCAACTGATGCGATTTCTAGGTATGGCTGGATATTATCGGAAATTTTGTTCCAATTTTTCCAAAATTGCTGAACCTTTGACAAGTTTATTGAGTAAGTAAGCCAAATTTCATTGGTCTGACAAGTGTCAGGAATCTTTTGACAAGTTAAAGGCCATACTTAAGAATGCACCAGTTCTTTCTGCACCAAATTTTAGCCAATCATTTAAATTATCTGTTGATGCAAGTGATGTAGGGGTTGGTGGAGTATTGATTCAGGAAGACAAAAAGTGGCGTGGATCACCCTGTGTGTTATTTTTCTAAAAAAACTAAACAAGCACCAGAAAAATTATTCCACAATTGAGAAGAATGTTTGGCTTTGATATTGGCTTTACAGCATTTTGAAGTGTATGTTACCTCAGCTCTTTCTCCAATTATTGTGTACAGTGATCACAATCCCCTTACTTTCATCAACAAAATGAAAGATAAAAATCGGAGATTGTTGAGATGGAGTTTCATATTGCAAGAATATAACATTGACATCAAACACATCAGGGGAAAAGACAATGTGATTGCAGATGCACTCTCACGTGCCTAGAAATGTAATATTGCTTGATGTAATTAAGTCCAGTATCATAAAACATGTTCTTATGTAATTTGGGTTATTTTAGTATTAGATGTATATTCAAAAGAAAGCTTTATTATATAAATCTTTCTTTTTCTTTATGATGGCAGGTGTTATGTATGATGTTTATATAATATTATAAATATTTTAGGAAATTATAAATGTTTCTTCACTTTAATATTTGCTTAAATCTTTATGTTTATCAGGAAAAACATGTTTAACTAGTGTCCTTGAATTAGGTTGTTTTGATCAATATGTTTTCTCAATTTGAAGGTCAAGGTTGAATTTTTGTTTACAAGAAAAATTCCATTAAGATGACACACATTCTAGAACATTCTGTCATGTGACCAATCTAGAACATTCTGTCATGTGACCAATCTTTATATATATCATGTTTGGTGGACATTTTTTCAGTTCGACATTACCATCAGTCTTGTAAAGAGCTATTACAGTTGTGAAAATTCATTCCAAATTCTAAGAGAGGAATTATTTTAAATATTCATTGGATTATAACAGTGCTCATAAACTTTTGGATTTGGATTTTTAATTGACAATTTTGGAATTTAAGTGAACTTATTCAGATATTTTGGAATACTTCATTTTGACATCAGCACATCAAGATTTCTAGTACATCAGGACTTTGGAGACCATTGGCACATAATAACATTCAAGGACACATTCTATATTTAGGACTTGTGATTAGAACAATCATTCTTATTGGATTATTAGGATTTCAAAACACATTACTGTAAGTGACTTTTTTGATTTTTCATTTTAATTATCTAGTAATAAATTGCTTGTTGATTTTTACTTGATTTGTTGTTTCACTTTCTTTCTGTTACATTTTATTTAGACCATAGAGTCGTAACAGAAATTGGGGGCTCGTCATCTGGGATTGAATTTCTTTAAGCATATTAGAGATATTAAATTTCTCTTTGAAATTCATATTGATTTTGTCTTGGAATTTTATTTTCTTTTTTGTCTTTGGCAAAGATTTTTTAATAGAGAATTTTTGTGTGTGTGAAACCAACAAGCATTTACAATGCATATAATGTTCAGAATTTCATTTCAAAACCTACCAAGGAGGGGTTAGAGTGCATGAGAAAGGATGAGTTGCTCGAGCTTGCCAGAAAATACAGTCTATCTGAGGCAAAAGTATCATTGACAAAACAGGAAATAAAGATTATTTTAATTCAGTATTTAGTAGGAAAGGGAATTTTCGAAAATAGTGCTTTAAGTTTGAAGAGAAAGCCTGTATCTGGTTCTGACAGGAAATTAAGGGAATTAGAGTTAAAGAACCAGATTGATTTAGAATTGGCAAAGCTTCAGATTCAGAGAGAGAGAGAGAGAAAGAAGAGAGGCAGATACAGATGGAGAGAGAGAAAGAAGAGAGGACAGATACAGATGGAGAGAGAGAAAGAAGAGAGCAGATACAAATGCAGAAGGAAGAGAGGCAGATACAAATGCAGATGGAGAGAGAGAGAAAAAAAGAAGAGAGGCAAATGCAGATGCAAAGAGAAGAAAGGGAAATGCAATTTAAGTTAAGAGAATTAGAACTGGCAAACAGAGCACACTCCACTCCCTTAAATACAAGTTCAGGTTTTGATGTTACTAGATATATTAGGTTAGTACCCCCTTTTCAGGAAAAAGAAGTAGATAAATACTTTCTTCATTTCGAGAAAACAGCTGAAAACTTGAAATGGCCCAGAGAGCATTGGACTTTGTTGTTACAAAGTGTAATTATTGGCAAAGCTCGTGAAGTCTACATTTCACTGTCAGTACAACAAAGCACTGATTATGATGTGGTTAAGGAGTACATCTTGAAAGCTTATGAGTTGGTACCAGAGGCATATCGACAAAGGTTTAGGAATTGTAGAAAAGAAACTGGACAAACTCATGTCGAATTTGCAAGGGATAAAGAACAACTATTTGATAGGTGGTGCTCAGCCAAGAAAGTTGATCAAGGTTATGAGAACCTCGACAGCTCGTATTAATTGAAGAGTTCAAGAGGTCCATCCATAGTGATGTTAAAACCTATCTTGACGAGCAGAATGTGGAAACTTTGGAAAATGCTGCTCGTGTGGCTGATGATTATTCCTTGACTCACAAAATTTCATTTGGTAATAAATCGTCCTCTCAGCAGTTTTCTGGTAAAAAACCATTTCAATCTCATTCGAGTACTTCCAAATTTCACAACAGCACAACTGTTAGGAATCAAACATCTGATAAGACTGATCAGAAATCCTTATCTCTTCCTACGTGCACTTATTGTAAAACGAAAGGGCACGTTATTTCTGATTGCTTCAAGTTGAAAAATAAGCAACAGAGTAAAGACAGAGCTTTTCCAAATGCTCTTATTTCTACGAGGTTAA
The DNA here is from genome assembly GCA_029931535.1 of Margaritifera margaritifera. Lineage (NCBI taxonomy): Eukaryota > Metazoa > Mollusca > Bivalvia > Unionida > Margaritiferidae > Margaritifera > Margaritifera margaritifera. The sequence continues at coordinate 190,849 of JAQPZY010000510.1, forward strand.
GGTCACGGTCTTGTATTGAAAGCAATACATTTGTTGGGTCAAACAAACCCCAGTCTGATTCTATTTTGGAGGCTTATGAACCATTCATGTCAGAAGGTTCTATATCACTTATTGGTGATTCTGCCAAACCTATCCCAATTAAAATATTAAGGGACACTGGAGCTTCTCAGAGTCTTTTATTATCAGGTACTTTGCCTTTGTCTGAGGAGTCTTCTTCAAGTGAAAAGTGTTCTTGTTCAGGGAGTTGAGTGCGGCTTTGTAAATGTTCCTCTTCATTGTGTAAATTTGGCATCAGACTTAGTTTCTGGACCTGTGACTGTTGGGGCAGTGACTTCTTTACCCATAGAGGGTGTTCATTTATTACTAGGCAATGACCTAGCTGGAGATAAGGTTGTGGTTAATCCACTTGTAACTGACAAGCCTTGTTTGGATCAGAAAGTTGATCCTGTCGAAACTGAAATCCCTGATTTTGTACCCTGCTTGTGCAGTTACTAGAGCTATGGCAAAAAGAGCTCTTGAGGGTGATGTTGATCAGGATATTATTCCTTTAGCTGACACATGTATTGGTCAGTTTTTTGATGAGGTCACTTTTCCTCAGGTATTGATCAATCAAATGGTATTGATCACAGTGATCCTCTTTTGGCAACTCATTCTCTTTGTTCTACTCAGGGTGACAAACGACCAATCCCTTGTCGTTGAACAGGAGCAAGATCCCGAGATATCTTGTTTGTTTCAGAGGGCTATTAGTGAAACTGAAGCTACACAAGTTCCAGTGTGTTACACTTTGTGAAAAATGGGGTCCTTATGAGGAAATGGAGACCACCTGAATGTACCCGCTGGTGACGAGTGTCAGTGAGCTATCAAATTGTTTGTTCCTAAGTCATATCTGACAGGAAATTCTTAATTTATGCCCATGAAACTCCTTTGGCTGGTCATTTAGGAGTCCGTAAGACTTATCACAAGATCTTGAATCATTTTTATTCGCCGAAACTCAAAAGTGATGTTTCTAAATACTGCAGATCTTGTCACACTTGTCAAATGGTAGGAAAAACCCAATCAGAAGATACCTAAGGCTCATTTGCAACCTATTCCTGCATTTGATGAACCATTTAGTAGAATAATGGTAGACTGTGTTGGTCCTGTACCTAAAACCAAGTCAGGCAACCAATACTTGTTGACCATCATGTGTGCATCTACAAGATTTCCAGAGGCAATTCCTCTGAGAGAATAGAAAAACTAAAACTATTGTGAAAGCTTTGGTGAAGTTTTTTACACTTGTTGGCCTTCCCAAATCTGTCCAGATCGGATCAAGGGTCAAATTTTATGTCTGGAATTTTCCAACAAGTTATGCATGAATAGGCATCCAACAGTTTAAATCTTCTGCCTATCACCCTGAAAGTCAAGGTGCTTTGAAAGATTTCATCAAACTTTGAAGAATATGATTCGATCATATTGCTTTGATACAGAAAAGGATTGGGATGAGGGTGTTCATTTGTTTGTTGTTTGCTGTTAGGGAATCAGTTCAAGAGTCGGTTGGGTTTTAGTCCCTTTGAACTAGTTATTTGGTCATACTGTCCGTGGACCATTGAAATTATTGAAAGAGAAACTTCTTTCAAATGAAGATTCAAAGATTAATCTTCTTGATTATGTTTCTGATTTCAAATACAAGTTGTCAAAGGCCTGTGAAGTAGCAAGAAACTAATCTTCACACTACCCAGTCAAAAATGAAATTAAGGTATGACAGAAATTCACAGGAAAGGAGTTTTAAACCTGGTGACAAAGTTCTGGCTCTCTTTCCCATACCTCAGAATCCTCTTCAGGCTAAATTTATGGTCCTTATACCGTTGCAAAGAAAGTAAATGACTTAAATTATATCATTAACCACTCCTGGGAGACGAAACAGAAACAACTTTGTCATATAAATATGTTAAAGGAATATTTTGACAGAGATAGCTCAGCTAATTATTCTGTTAATTTAGTTGTACCTGTCCCACACAGTGAAGATATCAACGATGGAGTACGATCAGACTATAGTGACTCTGGTATAACCAATCTTCGGAATTCAGAAATATTGAACAACCTAGACCAGAAACTTTCACATCTACAAAAACAGGAAAGAAATGAACTAAAACAGCTATTACATGACTATGAGCACTTGTTTCCTGATGTTCCAACACGAACAAGTAAAATTTATCATGACGTTGACATTGTAGATTCTGCGCCTGTGAAACAGCATACTTATAGGATGAATCCTCTCAAACAGAAACTATCTGAAGAAAGAGAAATTCGTATATACTGGAAAATGATTTCATAGAACCAAGGTTAAAAGTAACTGGAGTTCACCATGTATTCTTGTTCCCAAGCCAGATAATAAATTCCCGTATGTGTACTGTCTATAGAAAGTCAACAGTGCTTCCCCAAAACTGATTCATTTCCAATCCCAAGAATGGACGATTGGCATTGATAAAATTGGAAATGCGGAAATATGTCACCAGTTTGACCTTTTAAAAGGATTCTGACATATTCCACTGACGGAAAGGGGCAAAAGAAATTTCAGGCATTGCAACTCCAGATGGACTTATCAATATAAAGTCATGCCGTTTGGAATGGAAAAATTCGCCAGCAACGTTCAACGTCTGATGAAACATGATAACATTTGGTCTTGATAATTGTGACGCTTATATCGATGACGTCATTATCTACAACAACACCTGGGAAGATCATTTGGAAACCATTCGAAAATTCTTCGATCGACTCAGTGATTGCGAATCTGACAATTAATTTGAGCAAAAGTGAGTTTTGCCATGCTTGTGTCACATTTTTAGGACATATTGTGGGACAAGGTCAAGTTAAACCTATAGAAGCTAAGGGTCAAAGCTATCTCTGAATTTCAAGTTCCAATTTGTAAAAAGCAACTGATGCGATTTCTAGGTATGGCTGGATATTATCGGAATTTTGTTCCAATTTTTCCAAAATTGCTGAACATTTGACAAGTTTATTGAGTAAAGTAAGCCAAATTTCATTGGTCTGACAAGTGTCAGGAATCTTTTTGACAAGTTAAAGGCCATGCTTAAGAATGCACCAGTTCTTTCTGCACCAAATTTTAGCCAATCATTTAAATTATCTGTTGATGCAAGTGATGTAGGGTTGGTGGAGTATTGATTCAGGAAGACAAAAGTGGTGTGGATCACCCTGTGTGTTATTTTTCTAAAAAACTAAACAAGCACCAGAAAAATTATTCCACAATTGAGAAGGATATGTTGGCTTTGATATTGGCGCTTTACAGCATTTTGAAGTGTATGTTACCTCAGTTCTTTCTCCAATTATTGTGTACAGTGATCACAATCCCCTTACTTTCATCAACAAAATGAAGATAAAAATCGGAGATTGTTGAGATGGAGTTTCATATTGCAAGAATATAACATTGACATCAAACACATCAGGGGAAAAGACAATGTGATTGCAGATGCACTCTCACGTGCCCTAGAAATGTAATATTGCTTGATGTAATTAAGTCCAGTATCATAAAACATGTTCATATTAATTTGGGTTATTTTAGTATTAGATGTATATTCAAAAGAAAGCTTTATTATATAAATCTTTCTTTTTCTTTATGATGGCAGGTGTTATGTATGGATGTTTATATAATATTGATAATATTTTAGGAAATTATAAATGTTTCTTCACTTTAATATTTGCTTAAATCTTTATGGTTTAATCAGGAAAATACATGTTTAACTAGTGTCCTTGAATTAGGTTGTTTTGATCAATATGTTTTCTCAATTTGAGAAGGTCAAGGTTGAATTTTGTTTACAAGTAAAATTCCATTAAGATGACAATCTAGAACATTCTGGCATGTGGTCCAATCTAGAACAATTCTGGTCATGTGACCAATCTTTATATATACTCATGTTTGGTGGACATTTTTTCAGTTCGACATTACCATCAGTCTTGTAAAGAGCTATATTACAGTTGTGAAAATTCATTCCAAATCTAAGAGAGGAATTATTTTAAATATTCATTGGATTATAACAGTGCTCATAAACTTTTGGATTTTGGATTTTTAATTGACAATTTTGGAATTTTAGTGAACTTATTCAGATATTTTGGAATACTTCATTTTGACATCAGCACATCAAGATTTCTAGTACATCAGGACTTTGGAGACCATTGGCACATAATAACATTCAAGGACACATTCATATATTTAGGACTTGTGATTAGAACAATCATTCTTATTGGATTATTAGATTTCAAAACACTTACTGTAAATGACTTTTTGATTTTTCATTTTAATTATCTAGTAATAAATTGCTTGTCGATTTTTACTTGATTTGTTGTTTACACATTCTTTCTGTTACATTTTTTTTAGACCATAGAGTCGTAACAATGTCTTTTTGCTCTGGTAAAAAAACCCCCATTCTCTCCAGAATACCTACATCCATTCAATACACCTACAGCGCTTATCTCTCGTCATTACACACACGCGCGAGAGTCTTATCATTCTTTCTACCATTCCATTCAATATGACCATACCATTCAGGGTAGTGAGGGTAGCTATACTCTCTCTCTACTCTTGTAAACGGACCTCATTAACAAGTTTTCAATAGGGTCTCACCATCTCTTATCAGGAGTGATGGGGAGGGGGGGCGGGGTGAGGTGTCTAGCGATAACATGATTTTCAAGATGAGTTTGTTTACTCAACAATCTCTAAGGTTGCATTTAAAATACAATACAATAACCAGACCTTTTTAATAAATGTTCACGAAGGTCCAAATTATTTTAGTATTAGGACTAACTTAGAGACCTGTTAAGAAGTCTGTTAGTGAAAAGCTCATCTGTTGAAATGATCATCTATTCAGCGATACACAAGAATTTCAAGGCGGCATGTCCTTTGGTAGGCCATGATGGAAGTTACATGTCAGAAACCATTTTCCATTTAGGACCAACTAGATATACTAAGACAGTCTATTAGTGGAAAACTGTAATGTCAAATATGACCAATCTCTTCAGGTGGATGTGTGGTAACAAGATGTTCAAAAAGGTCACCAGAAGTGCCAGATTGGGAATATTCTGATCAAACACCAATTTCAATTAGGACCAAGTAGACCTCATTATTTAGTCGAAAACCCCTCCAAATTTGATCTGTTCAGAGTGGAGTAGAAAAAAAGACGAATTTTTTCCAAATTAACGGCAGTGGCCATGTTGGATGTCTGAAGGGGCGCCATTTTCATTCTAGGATCAACTAGACCTTGATTATGAAATGTGTTTTGTTAAAATTTTTTTTACACAATGTCAAATCCTGAAAGTAGTTTTAAAGAGGCCGGAGTAAGGCGATAACAAACTTGTGCTACGACAAAATTTATGATGGCTGACAGGCCATACGCATAAGCTGTTCTGTTATAATGACCAGTCGAGTATTAAAAAAAAACTATTACATGTGGAATTGCAAACATATTGTTCAACATGAACATTCTCTGCCCACTTTGATGAGAAGATGCAAAGTTAACATCCTCTACCATAGTGTCATGATTTCCTTGAAGACTGAAGAATGTTACTAGCCAGCTGAGACCGTAGTAGAAGGGTTAAACTTTCACACACGAGAGAGCGCGATCTCCTCACACAGTGTCACAGCACACATCATCTCCGAACCTACACACACACACATCTCCTCACCTAACACTCTCAGCGCCCCTCTCACATAGAGCGCAGCGGCGCGAGAGCTGCGCGCGCGCGTGGTGGTCTGAGAGCGAATAACTATATTTAATATATTCGACTTAACTAATTTCTATTGTCCTGGAATTTAAAACGAGAGCACAAGGTTGTTATTGTATTGTACTTTAATGCAAATAAGGCTAGGGTTACCATGCCCATATACAGCATTCCACCACCAACTCTGGTGTAATGTGGTTCTGGCGAACAAATTGCGACGAGCTTACTCATTTAGGCAACTGACTTACTGCGGCAAACAAACAAAAAATTTCTAGTGGTAGGAGCTCTAGTCCACCTCATGTATTTCTGCCAAATAAAAGTATATAGTCTGCTAAATTATTCTGTCTAGTTATGTTGCTAGATGCCATTGTCAGTCAGCTGTCCCTTCTTCATGATAGCAATCTTTCATATAATGTACAATAATTGTTCATAAACCTTCATTTCCTTTCTATCACATGCATTTGACTGAGTAGTTTGTTTATGTTAAATGTTCTCGGAACTTATCTTAAATTTTCATTAGGATCTGACATAATTTTGTCATAACACAATGCCCATCATATTTAATATAGTCTGTTTCAGGTTACGGTAATCCATTTTTGAAAAGTCTGGTGTTGTATTACTTTATGTTTGTAAATAGTAAAATAGGATTGAGATCACAGTGTCTCCACATTGGAAACGTAGGGGGGCGATGATTATTCTTTCTAGCTTTTGATAATCCCATGTGATTATTTTTTTTGTAGATAGATTCATGTATGAACATAATGTTACCATGCTAATGTCAGGTTGTTCTAAATGGAGGAGAAGTTTAATGGTTTAACCAGGATTTATGTGGATGTCATACGTATAAGATGATATAGTGGTGTTTTGAACATAATACTTGCTGGAGATTTATTGTTCCATGTATTACACGGTTGTAGTATAACTTTAGCTGACTCAGAGTTAATAGTGGTTTAGAACCAGTAGTGTTGACCCGGCTCAGTGTCGAATGGGTCAATGGTTTCATGCTTCAGCAGCCTGTGTCTGGTGTGGAAGTAAAGTTCCGCCAGTGGGTCCTTGGACAGAATGGGAAAGGTGAATCTAATGATAGTAGGATTTACTTCCTATGTGTACACAAACGATTATAGTGAAATAGGGCGAGATTTGATCATCCCATTGGGTGGGATGGGTGTATTTTCCATAATTTCCTGTTCGTTATAATGAATGACATAGCATCACAATTTCCACATCCCACTGAGGAGGCAGTAAATTTTCAATGTATTAACATGTTTTTTTTGTGAACATTAAAATATTCAATAGATTCATCTCATGTGAAATATCATCAGCTTTGCCAAGAACATCAACATAGTCTAACAATGTCTGTTTAGCTTGGGGAGTCAGGATTGGCATATGTTTAGAGATAGGACCAAATTCATTTTCCATAAATATATATATATATAAATATATAAATATAATATATATATATATATATAACTATATATATATATATATATATATATCTACATATATATATAGATTTAAATTTTCATAACTGGTCTTTGTCTCTATCACTAATCCAAAATCCATTAAGTCCATCAGCATGACATCAATGAATGTAGCCAAACATGCAAGATTTAGGGTCAGTAATTCACAGTGAAATTGAGAAAATATAAAGCTAACAAGAAAAATGAAATAAAAAGAATCAGGCAGAGGACATTGGTTTTAATTCCTCAACCCCATTACAAGGACATGAACAGCAAAATATGCTATTAAATTTGATAAAAGAAGTATAAACAATTTTTGACCAAGTCAACTCAAGTTAGAAATTCATATTAATTTGATCAAATGACATAGATACAGAGGCATGTGCCCCTCAGTGCTCAGGTTGTTTTAGCAACATAGTATAAACTAAAAAACTTTATTCATATTCAGCTACGTACGCATAATTCCATTTTCTATCGATTATAATTTTGGAGATCAAATGAAACAAAATTTGTGTTGAGTATCAAATATTTCTGCAAGATTGCAAATGAAATGGTTGCCACATTTGAATGGATGGAAGGAAGTCGCTAGCTATGATAGATAGAAAGATAGAGAACAACTACAATATGATCTTCAGTCCAGAGAGAGAGAGAGAGAGAGAGAGAGAGAGAAATCTTATACTATGTAAATTAAACATATTGCATGAGTATTACCAATTTTTTAACATATTTTAGGAACAGTGTAATAGCCAGACTCCAATCCCAAAGAAACACAGCCTGGTTCAAAGCCATTAGGATGCCCTGAAGACTGAATATAACCAACACACCTTCCATGACTTACTTCAAACTGATAGTAACCAATGAAAATAACTACAATAACCTAAACAATTTTCTGTTCATTAGTCACTTTCTGTCATGGAATAAAATAAAGAATGATCCTGTTAAAATCTACTGAAAAGGATTGGGCCTCAGAATCCACTTATCTTTCCAACCATTGGGCATTGATTAACCTGCAATAATAACAGTTCGTGCAAATTAATCAGGTTAGTGATATCAGCGATCATTGGTCATGGCAAGCTCAGCCTCAAAATGTAACAAATCCTCTGAAAGACTTTACTTGGCCAGTGTTCTTGATCAAATTTGGTCAACATTGGTTAAATGCGGTACAGAAGTCATCAAACTTTGTGCAATTTTTAGTCATATGGGCCAGTAATATTGCCGATTAGACAGAATTGGCATGAATTACGTAACACCTGAAAGTGACATGATAGCCTTACTGCCTATCAAATTTGGTCCAAAAACATTAGCCTTTTTTGTTCATTGTAGAAGTTGCATAAAGGTTCTTCTAAATTTAAGTAACTGCTGCCATAATTGAATGTGTGAATCAGCATGATTTGTAACAAACTTAAGAACGTATTATGGTACCTTTATGTTCTCAGTGAAAAATTTTGGTTTTAAAATTTGTTTAATTTGTTTCTGACAATAAATCAAAAACAACAAAATGTTTGACAGAATGTCTTGCCACAATTCTGCCACCTGTATGCCAAATGCCATACCGTACAGGCCAGGTTTAATTATAGCACTAAAATTCTTGAATGATTTAATGAATTATCGGAATTAAAGATGGTGAAAGTTTAAGTAGGTAATAAACCTTACTAGTTCCCAAGAGTGAAATAACACAGTATCATGGTAACAGAAAAAATGTCAGAGACAAAAGGAACTTGTGGTAATTCTTTATATACTAAAATACCGAACTTAACCTGTATAAATATACAGTGCAGATTTTAACAAGCATTGGTAAAAGTGTCAAAACATGATGAAAAAAATAACAAGCACAGAAAATAAAGTGTTAAAAAACCCCAAACATAATATAAGAAGATTGGAATGGAAGTGGAATATGATTTTTCACAAAAGTGAAAAGTAAAACTGTCATATACATAGGAAATGCACTAAAACTGATACTACAGCAGGAATGGTACTGTTTAAAATATGTTCAAATTTAAATATTTGATAAATAACGACACAAAAATTCTGTTTTTGAAAACAATCTCAATAAATAAATGTCCCCGAGAGATTTTACTATGAAACTCAAAGACACCATAACAGTTTGTAAGGTAAACAATTGCCAATACTCTACCAAACCGGAAACCTTAAGCAAAAAGATTACACCATAGTCACTAGAAAAAAAGTTTGAAACAGTTTGTACAAAAATGAACAAAAAATATCTATTTTCCAAAAGAATACAACTAGAAAGAGAATAAATCCATAGACACCAAGATGATGTAATATCAATATCAAAGAAGTAAAACATAAAAATGTTTTCAAAAACTGACAGTTTTCTTCCACCATGATAACGTTTATAGTATTAAACATAGTGCACGATTACTGAAAAAAAGCTAATTATTAAATGATTTCATTGTTTAAGTAGAGGCCAATCAGAAAAAGATCAAAAGTTTTAAATCTAAATAAAACAAGATTCCATTTATTTCATGCATCAAATATATAAGTATCACAGTTACTGGAATAAAACTTCCAACAGCATATTGATTATAACTCCTTCTTACAATCAAAAATCTATTAAGCACAACCAAAGCAGGGGAACTGAAAAAAACTGCTTTGTAATGTGAAATACTTCTGTAATCACTGTGAATGTTCTTTGCTTTTTTGACAGGATTAATTTTAGTGAAATAAAATATTTGAAAAAGTGAAACGAAAGGACTGGAAAAGCTTGCAATATTTTGATCAGATATGAATATTTATAATCCTCTTTAAAATAGATCCATGAAAGCTGAAATTTAGTAATGCCCCTAAAGCTACATTTCATGTTGATTAGACTAGCAAATACAATCGTGGGACATTCACTCTACTATTGCGTACAGTTCAAGTTAATTACAGAACTGCAAATACACTGTTGGGACATATCATTCACTAACTACTGTAACATCTTCATGTTAATTTACGACTGCCAATACAACTTTGGGACATTCAGTTCTACTATTGTACAGATTCATGTTAATTAGACTGCAAATACGCTGTGGAGACATTCATTTGTACAATTGAACCAGTTTTTCATGTTAATAAGACTAAGCAAATACACTGTGGGACATTCATTCTACTATTGAACAGTTCATCGTTAATTAGAACTGCAAATACACTGTAGGACATATCATTCTAACTATTGGTAAGCAGTATCATGTCAATCTTAGACTTTCAAATACACTGTTAGGACATTCATTCTACTATATGTACACACTTCATGCGTATAATTAGACAGCAAGATAACACTGTAGTCATGACATTCACTCCATCTACTATTGTACAAGATCATGTTAATTAGACTGCAAATACACTGTCGGACATTCATTCTACTATTCAGTAATTAAAGTAGACAACTATAATGGAATAAATTACACAATAATTTGAGAGTTATTATTCCAAAGAAAGATTTTACAAAGTACACAAACATTAACTACTTATTTATCATATGTTTAAGAGTTTAGTCTTGAAAAATATTCTTCAAATGTTTCAATCCAATCTTATTAAATCAGATCTTCTAACTGTTTCCGGTTTCAATGCACATACAAAGCAGAATCATGAAAACAATCCAGTAAGGACATGTTCTTGTGACATATCAACAGAAGTCCGTTACCAGCCAAATGAGTTAGTAAAAATAAACAATTTTAATCAATCAAATTATATGCAGGTACCAAATTATTACTTGGTACTTCAAAGATGATCGTGGATATATGCTGATTTAGCAACACAATAATGAAAGGTACTGTGGGAACGGCTAGTCTTTATGATTACAAAAAATAGTGCAACAAAAATATGTTAAGTTCAAATTTGGTTAAAACAGGAAGATAATTTTTGTCACATATCAGTATTCCAGCTAGTAATTTCTTACAGTGGGGAGTGGAAAAGGGGCATTTTTAGCACAAGGGACACTTGTGGAAGGCTAGACTTTTTTAATAAATTGCAATTTTTGTAGATAATAAGACTTGATGGTCAATTATGAAATTTAGAATTTAAACTTTTTGGAAGTGGAAACATACAAAAGCACATTTGCAAGTTTCTAATCCTACACTGAAAAAAACAGAAAAATAAGTGGAAAAAATAGAAACAAACACAAGATAAACTAAGTTGTTTTTAGATGATCATGGTGATAGTAGGCAGGGTGGGATCTGGAAATTACTAGAGGCAGAGACACACTAAAAAGAAAGCGGGGTGGGGAGGGGGAATGCCCCTATATTCCTACATGTAATATCAAGCTGGATCACTGCATAACAATACCATATATTTTCTAGAAGACATACCTTGTTGGTTTGAGATGGCATTACCATAAGTGCAGCCATTTTCCACAGGCACATTTGAGAATCTCTGATGTCTATTGTTTGTTTATACCTTTCAATACAAAATGAGGCCAATTCACAGTCCATGACTGTTGCAAGCTGCAGTTTGTATTGGCTGCTTTAAAGGTCACCCAAACAAAACCTACAACTGATGGTAAAATCTTTCTTTCTGCAATGCAACATATGGGAGCCTACTGTAGATGGAAGATCTCATTTTTAATAGGATAGATTCTTTAACTCAGTTCTTAACAACATAATCACATAATGAACAACTGAAATATTAAAATGCCATTTGTATATATTCCCTCAATAGTAAACCACAAATTAAATACAAAATGGAATTAATCTGAACACAGCTTAGTCTTAGGATCCCAACCCAAATTGTTTCCATTAATAGCATCATATAAATGCATTTGTTGATTTTTCAAGTTTGAATTTAATTGATACTATGTATATCATGATATTTTTGCAGACATACAATTCAGTACTAATTTGTCTATAAAAAAAAATGCAGTGTATTCAAATTTTAGAGTTTATAAATTTATGATTGCAGATAAAGGGAGATTTTTTGTATATCAGCAGGACTAACCAGAATAGTAATTATCCTGCCAGAATCCAACAATTGAAATTGTAGGGTAATGCTGAATTACTCTCAACTAACAATACTATTATTCAGGTCTTGTGAAAATAAGATTACTGTTCAATGAGGGAAAAATCCGGATGAACAAATACATATCAATCATAACATATCTTTTTTTTATTGACAGGCAAGCATATCCCATAAGAACCAACAATAAAGTAGCGTCTCTCAGGCATTGAATTAATCTGAGCTGTTTGGCTGAGATTAAATAACAAAAATACTAAATTCCCATACTATAAAGAACTTTACTGGCTATGGCATATGTCACAATCCCTCAGTTGATGAGCATGGCATGAACAGTCTTTTATATCAGTGGAATAAGTTATGGTTCCCTTGAATGTTTTATTTAGTCAGAATAAAAAAAACTGGATGAATACTATCACAAAAGCCTTTTTTAGTCCCTATTATGTATGTATCAATGTCAAAGACTGTGTGCCTCCAGGAAGTAGATTTTATTTCAGATAACGTACTACAGCCATTGTTGAGTAATTTTACCATCTAAGCTGACAAAGGAGTGCAACCCTAAGCATCCACACAGACACAAAATGGAGAACTGCTTTTGTTGTGGGTGTTTATTTCATGCAATGATGACTATTTTAGCCACATTTATTTGTAGCTGGTGATACTGTATTTTTGATGGGATTTAAATTGGGGATCTGCATCTGAGGATCTAAAAATTTCTCTTCACATAAAAATAACTCAACAGCGTGTTTCCCCATTTATTCCCTTTTTTTTCCCATCCTTCCCCTTTTTTTTCCCTTCCCCCCCTTTTTTTTCTCCCCTCCCCCCCACCCTCCCCTCCGGCCCCCTTTATTATATTTTTTATATTTTTTCCCCCCCCGCCCCCCCTCCCCCCCCCCTTCCCCCTCCCCCCTTCCCACCAGGATAATAGTGCCAGAGAATCAGCGTGACCCCCTTGTATATTTTTAAAAGGGGAAAAAGGAGAAAAGAAAAAGAAAATAAAATTCCCATCAAGAAATCTGTCCCTGTTGTTCTTTTCACCTCTCCAGTCTCTGGGGTTTTCCTCAGTCTCAGGTATATGGGAAAATGAATAATTGGGTCATACAGTTCCAGACTTTTCTGCAGCAGCTGACATAAAAAATGCCCAAACTGAAAAAACATGGAAAAATTTTTGGACAAACATGAAGAATTGTTTGTTGGAGTAAAACAAATCCAACAGCAATTTTATTACATAAATAGTTTGTCATTCACTCATGTCTTAGCACATATACCCGAAGTAAAATTTATTTCATATTACATAGGTACAGTGTCATAACATCATTGTCAGGCAAAGCTATAATCGTCTCGGGAAATCTGAAGAATTCCCTTTAGAATACTATTATGTGGTTTAATTGAATAAATGTTGTTAAATCTTTTTGTCGAAGTATGAAAAAACAACGACAATCTAATGTTTGTGGCTGACGTATAATATATTCGACTTATAGAATCGAAAGTTGAGTCCAACTGCAAACAACAGACTCTTGATTTGCCATTGCATAAATGCACTGGCAGATCTGGGTCCAATGTTTGTTTCTACTGATTACTCCATATGAACAAGCTGCATAGAGACCGAGACTTTCTGGCACTCAGGTCCCTAATCAATTTACAGTTGGACTCAGATTATATAAGTTGAGTAACGATTATAATTTTAGAACAAAAATTTACAAAAAAAAGTCAAATACATTTCAATCTTTGGCTAGAGTTACCATGACCAACCAAACAACATTATAGGAGAACAGTTCCCTCTCAACAAGGCAATCTGAGAGAATAAAATTCTGTTTTTTAAAATATTTTTAGGTATTTCCCTTGATGACAATATGCAAATTGTATACACATATTATTATTAACATTTTTTAAACATTTCAGAGAGTAACACCCTGCAATTATTGGTCCAAAAAATGTGTTTGACTTGGATAATTCTATTCATCTTAATGCTCTAAAAAAAGACAATAGTAACCTGGCAATGAAGATCCCACAATCAGCTGTCGTAGTTTTTCCTCCACCTGAGTTTGGAATCTATACTGAAGCAAGTTTGGTAACTTTGTCAAATGTGTCTCCTCTCCTAGGTGCAAATAATGAGAGCTTCACCCTAGTAGATTAAAACAAAACCTGTTGACATGCATTCTTGCATAGTTATTTCTCCCATAGAACATCCGGGGGATGGGGGGGGGGGGGGAGGAGATTGAAAACAAAACATTATGACAAGCTCTCTGGGCATAGTTATTTCTCCCTATTGTACATCCATGTGGGGGGAATCCATGTAAAATCTTTTTTAAGATGAATGTGGGTTTATCCATCCGTAAATCATCATAAAAAAACATCATCAAAACAAAAATTTTGCCAACATATTATGTAACAAATTATCAAAAAGTTTATTCATCAACAAGCATTGGCTTATGGAAGAAATAGTGATCTATTTCACCTGGTTTTGAAGTCTGCAGTATTCAAAGACAAGAACTTCGATCATCATTCAAATGTAAACAAAGCCACTGTTGTTAAACACATGCTTGTACAAGCACTGTGTGAACAAAACAGGCAGTATAAAAAAAAAGATTAAGATGCATATACATTTAACCAAAACAGTACAGTTGTAAAAGAGCTTTAAAGATCCAGTCCCAGGAATATCAATGCAAGTAAAAAATTTGATTCAACAGTTGATTAAAATGAAGTGACTCGTTTATGTAAAAAAAAAATGATATTGTACATTGTGTTGTAGACATTACAACAGCTTGCATCCACCGCCAGGTTTAAACTCCTCAGTTTGTGTTCTGGTAAAAGTTTAGTGCATACATGGTGGTTCGATAAATATAAATATTATAAGCCCTGTATACTGTGTATAAAAATATTATAACCTAATGTACTAACTGTGTATGACAATATATAATATTATAATCCTAAATAAGTATTGTGTATGAAATATTATCAACCATGTATACTTAGTATGATATATATTATAAGCCTGTATACTGTGGTAATGACATATTATAAACCTGTATAGTGTGTAAGATATATATAATAATTTAAGCCAATATATTGTGTATTAAAATATTTATAACCTATTATACGGTGTAATGATATCTATTAAAAGCCTCGTATACTGGTGTATGATATATATTATAAGCCTGTATACTTGGTATGTAAATATTATAACCTGGTATACTTTGTATGATATATTATAACCTTGTATACTGTTGTATGAAATATTATACCCCTGCAGACTGCATATAATAAATAAAATAATATATATATAAAATATATATATATATATATATATATATAAATATATATATTGTTACGACTCCTATGGTCAGAAGAAAAATGTAACAGAAAGAAAGTGAAACCAACAAATCAAGTAAAAAATCAACAATCAATTTTATTACTAGATAATTAAAATGAAAAATCAAAAAGACACTTACAGTAATGTGTTTTGAAATCCTAATAATCCAATAAGGAATGATTGTTCTAATCACAAGTCCCAAATATAGAATGTTTCCGAATTCACGGCTGTGGTCCTGGAATGTTATGATGAGTCTAATGGTCCTCCAAAGTCCCTGATGTACTAGTAATCTTGATGTGCTGATGTCAAAATGAAGTATTCCAAAATCTCTGAATAAGTTCACATAAATTCCTAAAATCATCAAATAAAAAATCCAAAATCCAAAAGTTTTTATGAGCACTGTTATAATCCCAATGAATATTTAAAAAATAATTCCTCTCTTAGAATTTGGAATGAATTTTCACAACTGTAATAGCTCTTTACAAGACAGATGGTAATGTCACAACTGAAACAAATGTCCACCAAACATGGAATATATAAAGATTGGTCACATGACAGAATGTTCTAGGACATGTGTGGTCCATCTTAATGGAATTCCTAACTTGTAAACAAAATTCAACCTTGACCTTTCAAAAATGAGAAAACAGATTGATCAAAACAACCTAAATCAAGGACACT